>CM076676.1:69166403-69406403 GCA_038501925.1 Xenopus petersii | reverse complement strand
AATTGGCATAGTTCAAAATGTGGTACAAATAACCATGTTTTTTTACCCATGCGATATTCTTTATAGTTTTTAAATTATGTGCCTTCTTCACTTTTTTTTTTTCCTGTTTCAAATAGGGGTCACTGACACCATACAAAAAAAACAAATGCTTTGTAAGGTTACACATTTATTTTTTTGTAACTTAAATTTTATTTTATATATATATATATATATATATATATATATATATATATATATATATATATATATATTTCCAGACATTGCATAGTTTTCTAATAACATAGATATGACAGTTTCACAACATTTTGCTATCAAGAATTTGCGTATACAATCATCGTAACAAGAATTTGCGTATACAATCATCATGTAACAAGAATTTGCATATACAATCATCATGTATCAGACAGAAATTAGAAAAACCAAGAAAAGAAAACATATCAACAAGAAAAACAATTATTGTAGTATGGGATAGATGCAGTAACTGTCTTCAAGTGAATAGAGTGATACATGACTCTTCATTTAGGTTTATTAATGAAATATAGCCTATCAGGACTCCTGGACTTTATATCACTTAGTGTGAGAAACATAGTAATTCCATTTTGACCATACTCTCTCAAATTGAGGGATTTTCCCTCTAAGCCTAGCTTTAATTTCCTCCATTATTTTCATCTCTCCAATTTGAGCAATTACCTCATCTAAAGTGGGGGCTTCTAAAGATTTCCACTTAGAAGTAAGTGAAAGCCTAGCTGGCATGTATATATAGTTTAGAAGTTTTTGCTCAGGTGTGGGAATATCTAGATGAGGCAGGCCTATCAGAGCATTCGAGGGTTGAATGGGCAAATCAAAACAGAGAATTCTAGTCACCATCTCCTGTATACCCTTCCAAAATACCGATCGCTTTTTAGTAGGTGCTTTTATATAAATCCACAATTCTATGCAAAACCTTGCAAAGCAAACAATTCCTTCATCTCCCATATACAACACAATTCTATGTGTTGAAATGCAGCCACGTTTAAAAAATGCATAGCAGGGTGATTATTTTCAATAGGTTATACTCCACACCTGCTGTTCTCTGCTTCAGTTTTCCTGCACAGAAGTTTTAGCTCTGTGTAGCCCTTCCCTCTTCTAACCGGGCACATATTCTGAGAAGCAGGGCAGGGAAGAGCAGTAGATGCTGAGCCTAGGGACCAAGGAAGACTGAACTCCTGGGACAACAAGGTGGAGAACATTCAGGATGGATTATTACATTCAGGATGGATTATTTATGTCTTACTCTTGCACTTGACTTCTCTCACAACCTTCCCACAGAAGGGCCTGCTGCGTTTAGTTCGAACCTTCTACAACGCAAATGTCAGGCCACTTAGGGACCCTAATTATGTTTTTATCCCTTGGGTACATTTACATAGGTTTGGTGAGGCTTAATTAAAATCCGCCTATGCTAATAAGATTTGTTGTATAATGAGGTTATTTTTTTATGTAAACTGTTTATAGGATTATCTTAAAGGTTATATAAAATAATATACAATAACCTTAGCACTTTTATTGTATTTAGTGCTAGACTAGAGGAAATATCTGTATACATTAAAGAAAGACGTGTGGCACAGCTATTGCTGATTATCATGAGTGCACAATCACCTTAATAGACCTTAGTACCCCTCTCTCATATGTTACTGATAGCGAAGGAAGTGAGGGAGGCATTGGATAAAGAAGCTTCTAGAACCAGCAAATTGTGGTCTTCTGGCCAGAAACAATAAATCTGAAACGACATTATTGCTAGTATAAAAATACTTTCAAAAGATGTATCACATTCCTTGAGCTGTAACTAAGCTAAGCAACGAGAAGGTCTAAAAAGATCCTGCAGTCTTTATTGTAGAAGTGCATTCTCTTACTATAATACAATGGCTCACTGAACTATAACTGCATGGGGGGTGACATAGTAGTTGTGGTATTTTACATTATTTGCCTCATGCAGCAGAGCTTCTAGATTATTTGATTTATATTCTGTATATATTTAGCAAGAGAGTCTTTGAAAATGTAAAATATAAAAAAAAGTTGAAAAATTATGGAATTTCACTTCCTTTAAGCTATTTCTGTTACAAGTGAAACATATAAATCTGTAGTGCTATTAGTTATTCTTGGATAGGGATTAATCACTACTCATTTAACAGTATAGCCTCTGCAAAAATTCAGCACTAACTTACCTTTACTAGACTCCTATCTTAAAAGACCTTGAAAAAAAATCTATTTTTCTAAAAGGGGACAAATCCTACTTTACAAATTGATCCAGCAACACTAGAAATTCAACATAACATAATTCATAATAGAATCATCTCCTTTTTGTTAATGTTCCTCTCATTCTGATGCCTCCTATCTATGCTTCTGGTCCCCGAGTGCCGGTGGCACTGTTTAGAAAGAGGGGCAAAAATACAACCAATCCATAATCAGTTAATTATATCTATGGCTGACACATTTATTGTGGTGGGTTCACAATGCTGTGGGCATCGCGAAGACCACCAACCAAGGCTGGAACTAGGGGGAGGCAGAAGAGGCACCTGCCTAGGGCGCAATGATGTTGGGGCGTGGGGCAGGTACCTTTTCAATGCTCTTCTGCCTAGTCCGAGTTCAATCCACTGCTGCTCTCTCCTCTCTCCTCCCATCCGCGTTATCACCCTCCCCTCCCTCTGTCATCCTCCCCTCCTTCCTCCCTCGCCTCCTTTCTCCCTACCCTTTTCTTCCCCTTTGTGCGCTCCCCTCACTCCCTTCTCTTCTATTATCATGCATTAGCACTTGCGCACATGTGGCCATGCTCACAATTGGATGGGGGCGATGGTAGCCGACTGGGGCGCCTAGAGTGCCCTGTCGGCTTGGCCTGGCCCTGACGCCCACTGCTCATTTCTGTTTTGGACATTTTTTTAAAAGTAACTAAGCAGGAATGTATTTCCATCTATGGAGATTCACCTTATGTAAGTACCCTATACAGTATTTTCTCATTAAATATAATTTCCTTTGATTATGTTACTGGTCTTAATTATGAGTTCAGAAAGCTAATGTCCCATCATTTTTAACCAAACTGCCAAACTGGCTAGAAAACGACCGGTTTTGAAGTCTTTTTGAGATATTGTCTAGAAACTAATTCTATTCCTCGCAAAACACTTTGTTCCACAGCCCTCGCTTTTTCACTACAAACAGAAAGCGGAATCGCTTCTGCTCTCAGATCTTTTAAAATAGATCACCCAAAATATGTAATTTTTAACTTTTAAAAGTACTTTTTAATATTACAAGCTCTTTGTTTTTTTAAAAAGTTATTTTTAAATGTAACTGCAACTTAAAGCAGTGTCTGAGTATCTGTGCAGTATTAGTATCTCTGTTATGTAACAGAAGCCAGAAAACATAAATGAATAAAAATATACTCTTTTAAGGATGTATTCATTGTTTCGTTTGCTCTACCATATCTACCATGCCTACAGTATATTAGCATCAAGGACAAGGAACTAACTGGCAAGAAAAAAAATATTTAAAAATTTAAAAACTGTATGCTTAAACAGGAAACTTAAACCTAAAATAGTCTATTTGATATATTTCTATGATGCATTTGGATATATTTCCTAGAAAAACTATGAAAAAAGATTAATCAGAAAATGTTGTTTAATACATGATATTACGGTGGCCCATTTATTTAACCTCTATTTTTTTCTGGTCGTTTTTAGGGGGGAAAACACTTTTTGTGGAAAAATAAAAACTTACATTTTTACAGCTTTATCATACCCCAAAGCTGCTTAAAATCCTTATCTGAAAATACGCCATCTCAAGCCTGTTGAGGTAATGTAGAAGTCAATGGCAGATGTCCCTGAAGTTGTTTTGTGACATCGTGATCTGCACTGGAAATTTGATAAAATCAAGTTTTCAGAGTATCAATCATACAATATGAATTGATGCTTGATTTTGTCATGACGTTTTGTCACTTTGATTTTTATACTTTAAGTTTGGTCGACTTTGTTTTAAGAAAAAAACTGAGATTAATTTGAGTTTCAGTAAATGTGAAAATATTGCGCATTTACGAATATTCCTATACTAGAGGGTAAGGTTATCAAAAATTGAGTTGGTGTTTTTTTTCTATTTTCATAAATAAATAAGTGCTCAAGGGGAAAAAGTGTCTTTTTTTTTTTTTCCCCCTCAACATCGAAAATTTGTAATTAGTGTGTACATCTTTGCACAGTGCTGAGACTGTATTTAGAATGTTATTCAAAGAGAAAAATCAAATTAGAAACTTTAATTTCCATGAGATATGCATCATTAAAATCTGTTTTCCAGCAGTTTTTTTTTTTTTTTTTTTTTTAATCACAACAGATAAAACAGGTAGCAGATGAGAAATTTCACAAATAAACTTAAGGAAAGTAATTAGCCTAAATGAACAATAATAGTTAATAAGTTATTAACATAAATTCATTTGATTTCAAGCCTTAAAATATCCATACCATCATGGATAAATACTAAACTACACTTAGGGGCATATTTATCAAGGGTCGAATTTCGAATTGAAAAAACTTCGATATTCAAATTCAAAAAGAACAACCGAAATTAAGTCAAAGTTTTTTTTGATCAAATAGGTCCGTATGCGGATATGAATCGAAGGAATAGTGCATTCGATCGAATTCAATTCAGAGGCCACCCATTGACTCCAAATAGGTTCTAGGAGGTCCCCCATAGGCTAAAACAGCAATTCGTCAGATTTTAGATGGCGAATGGTCGAAATAGAATTTTTAAAGAGACAGTACATGATAAATTTCAAAATGTTGGTTATTTTTTTAAATTCGAATCAAAATAGCTATAAATGTTAATTTTTTTTCATTTGAAAATTCACCTCGACCTTTGATAAATCTGCCCCTGACAAACAGGCATTTTTTACAGTATATTCATTGAAGGGTGTAGATATTTTAATTGGTGTAACTAAACCAAAACTACAAATTACATATTAAGCTAAGCATTAACTTGTGAAAAAAATATTCCTACCTTCTGGCAGATAGTGGACACTGATACAAAAAAAGCAAATGAAGAAGTATAATATGATATTGGCCTTGGTGCATTGTCACATCTTTCTGTCTTATAGGGGTCATATACCTCTGCAAGTGCGATGTGCTAAGTAAAATTTCTGACACAATTCAACATTTTTACCTATATTTCACTGTTTTCCACACCAGTGCAAATACAGCCAATGCATTAAAACCAAGAGTCAGAAGCAGTTGTACATCATTTCTGGATGCTCGATGTTAAAATGACCTCTGCACACTGATTGTTTAGGTGTGATATTACACCCCTTAGAGCGCTTGCATCTATGGCATGACCAGTTTCATTTCTATCTTACCACTTACATTCTGTTTGCCAGTCTAGCAGTGTGTTCAAATTCCTTATACAGATATTCCATGGCTTACCATCAGTTTCCCTACTATGCTGTTTATCTGCATATACATCCATTTTTGTATTAATTGGTGTTCTTTCTCTCAAACTAGCACTTGGTGTATTCAGCAGTGATAAGCAAATGTATGTTTGGCCCATCAAATTGATCATTTGTATTAATTAAAGAAAACAAACACAAGCACAAAATGAAAATTACCATATCAATCAAAAATGATTTTTTACATTAGTTACCTATTCAGCATAGTTGTATTTATTGAATTATTTATCTTTATCAAATAAGCTGAATGTCATTTGCTTGTTGGATGAAGAAAAACAGGTTTTAGAGGAAAAATTGTAAACGTCTTTCATTTTTAGTTCTTTGTAAGAGCAATATATGCATTTCAATTTGTGCTCTAGGAAATCAACTGAAGTGAGGATAATCTTTCGAAAAGGAACTTGAATGCTTACTTTGTGTTCAGAATTTTAGTTTACTTACTGCATTCCCTGGACTCCCAGATAAAGGCAAATCATTCTGTTGGCCTGAATATCTATTCAGAATAATATAATATAAGACATCAAAGCTTTTTTTTTTTAAAGTTTTCAAAAAGTAGTATTTTTGTTCATTTTGAGCAAAGTGCTTTTTTAAAAAGCATTTTGGCAACCATATAAGGCATTTGGGAACATAAAAGGTAATATTAAAATAAGCACATTTTCATAACCTATTTATGCTAACACACATTTTATAATGTCAGCTAAATTGGCATTATGAATGTAGGAGTGTCACTGCTCACTAGTAGTGTCAATATAGACTGGCTCTGTATGCAGTAGATAGAGTGGTCCATATGCTGCTAAATGGGGCCATAAGCAATTTGCTTAAGTGGAAAGGTGTAATGACCACTTACGTTTAGTGGATGCAAGGAAAACAGACTAATACTAACTTAAGATATAATTCTCCACTAAATAATGCAAATTTCAAAAGAAAAAGTAGTAACCTCCGATGTATGCTGGCAAATGCATAGAGTTTGTCAGGTAAAATGGAAGACCTAGAATTAATTGCATGATCTAAAAATTATGATATAATTGGTAATACTGAGACCTGGTGGTATGAAACATGTGACTGGACTGTGAATTTAAATGGTTACACCCTTTTCAGGAGGGACAGAGGGATTAAAAAGGGTGGAGGGTGTTTGTATGTAAAGCTTGAATTAAAACCATGCACTAAAGGCATAACCATTGATGGCACGGTGGAGGTATGGCAAGTATGAAGCCCAGCTACTCTTACAAATAGACAATTTTGACTTCAATTATCCAGACATTGACTGGGGTTGCCAAGACAGAAAAGGCTAGTAGGTTTGTAAATATGCTGAATGACAACTTTTTATTCCAGCTCATTCAAGAACCTACTAGGAATAACTCTCTTTTGGATCTTGTAATAATTAATAATACTGAACTCATCTCTAGAATTTGTGTGGGTGAGCATTTAAGGAATAGTGATCATAACATGGTCTCCTTTGATATTCTGTTGCAGTGAATATTCTATAAGGGAGTAACTAAAACACTGAAATTCAGACTTGCAAACTTTGACAGTATAAGGGCATCTCTGCAACATTTTAAGTGGGAAATACTTTTCACAGGGTTAAACACAGAACAAAAATGGGAAGTCTTAAAAATGCTGCTTAAAGAGATACTGACAACAGAAGATAACTTTTTTGATATCTATCATAACTGTGTCATTAAATGCTATATATAATTTTGCCATAAAAGTATTTGCCTGATGCTTTTACATTATCTTTCTTACTACCCTGTTCCTCTATGAGTGGGCTGCCATATTTGTGCAGCAGTAGTCCACATTAGAAACTCACAGGTTAAGCAGGGACAGTCAGGTTTAGGAACTTCAAGTAACAATTACTTACAAAAGCAGAACTATCGGTGAAAAATGATCAACGTGACCTATAGGTAACTTTTAATGTAGATTAATATTTTGAAAAGAAAATTTTAAGTGTCAGTATAATTTTAATAAATATACATGTCAGTATATTTCTCTTGTAAGCAAGGAACGTCGTTGCAAAGCAAAACCTTTTTGGTTCAATAGAAGTGTTAGTGTTGAGGTGGGTAAGAAAAGACGGCTTTCAAGTTAGCTGGGACAGCCAATACATTTATAAGGTACAAGGAGGCCAATAAATCATACAAAAAAGCTATCGGGCAAGCTAAAATCAATATGGAGAAGGATATTGCAACAAGCATTAAAAATAATCCAAAAACATTTTTTAAATAAGTAAATAGTAAAAAAATGAAGCAAGAAGGGGTGGAACCCTTAATATCAGAGGGGGGGGGGTTAGCTGGCTGATGAGAACAAAAAAAAGCTGAGATTCTGAACTCCTATTATCATGTTAGTCAAGCAAAATTAACTTTAATTATATAAATTATTTAAATCTTGCTTCCATCAGCCTGGGAACTCAGAATTATAGCAAGCCAACAGGAGCTATTTTGTAGACTCTGTTATTAAGGCAAGCCTTGCATCATCTCAGAATCTAGTTTGTGCACCAGAATGGGGGACCTGATGTCCATCCCCATGCCCTGGCTACACAATTAAATGGTAAAGAGAGTGGGGGGAATGTGGGGAGTGCAGTACCATCTAGAAAGTTCTGAATGGAAAGTGAAAGGCCTAAGGCATCGAGAAGGGGCAGCCAATATTTGATTGACAGATGAGATTTTAATACAGCTATTAACACTTTAATAAAAAAAAAGAATTTGCATTTCATCTTTAATTTGAAAAGGACTTTTATAATACAGCTTTTTATGTCTGGTAGACATGTCTACTTTAATGAAGGTTTCCTTAAGGTTCTACTTTAATGAAGGTTTCCTAAAGAACAAGGAAGTCTAAAATAGAATAAGGCTAGAAATTCTGTATTTTGTATACTAAACATAAGCATGAACTTACTGCACCACAAAGCGTAATCAAACAAATGATTTATGCTTTCAAAGTTGCCCACAGGGGGCTGTCATCCTGTAACTTTGTTAAACATCTTTGCCTGACCCTGCACATGCTCAGTGTGGTCTGGGCTGCTTAGGGATCATCATAAACAAAGCTGTTTGAGTTCTGCATGGCTGGTAAGTAAGGCAAGGGCTCCCCCTGCTGTTCATAAGTATGATTCTTTCCCTGCTCAGCAGTTAGGGACCATCTGACAATTCCTATCCACAGCAGTAAATGAAGGGAGCATTTCACTGCATACAGTCAGGTTCTTTCTTTTTCTTTAAAGAAAGTAAAAAATGGGATTTAATTTGTTTGCCTTTCCTTGTCCTTTAATAGTCCCAATTCTAGTAATACAACTAATGATTCATGGTTCACACATGAGAAAATTCAAAAGAGACTAGAACATGGCCAGATGGCATTTATAATGTAATTTCTCCTACCGCACACCTGTAATTCACCAATCCTGCAACTGGTGGTGCGTTTCTTCCGTTGACCTGGCCGGGTCCCTTAGCAACGAATGTGTATAGAAAACGGATCCGCATACACACTGGTTAATGCAGTCGGGGAGTATCCCCTTTTATTCAGCCACCAAACATTCAATGTTTCGGGGGGAAGGGTGGGTTCGAGTTTTTGGAGCATCAATCATTCATTTCGAATTGATTTACAAATTTGTTTTTTCGCTCCAACTTTTCAATTATTGATAAATGAGTTCAATTTGTTGACGGGGGTTATGTCGACTTTGTTTAATAGAAAAATGAGATAAACTGGAGTTTTAGTAAATAACCCCCTTAGTGTATTTTTTTCATAAGAAAGCATGAGATTTTTCCAATCTATAATAAAACTGTTTATTATTTCAGTCTGCACTAGAAGCAATGCCTGTTTGCATCATATTTAGTTTTTAACCTGTAATAAAACTCCAGGCATTAAGTGCACATTCAATGAATCTGACAGAAATGACACTAATTTATAAACACTTTAATACTGTAATATCCATTGTTCAATATCACTGAAAACGTAGTGTTGCTTTTCCCAGAGGATTCCTTTGTTAACACAGTTGCATAAAAAGGATTTATGCTGTCACCAATGCATTTCTTTCACAGCCCAGTGGGATTTAGAAAAGCATAATGAGATTTTTCTAAATATGCATGTATTCTCTTTTTATATCTTTAGTGCTTTCCAATGGCATACATAGAAAGACATCTAACAAAGAAAGTTTATATTGTAAATAAGCTAAAGACGACAAAGCCATAAACTGCAATTCTCAAAAAAAAAATTGGAAATGAAGTAATACAAAACCATATTTCATAGCCACATATATATAAACTACAACAATGCTGTTATCTTTTTCAGTATTTACATGCAAAGGCTTGCAGAAATATTGAATATTGAATTCAAATCAAGGTTTCTATTTAAAAAAACATGTGTGATAAAAGGAAGAATAATGGGGATGGTCAAATCGGAGTACAGCAAATGAATACTCATTTTTTGTACATTAAATATTTATAATCAATTGATAAGTAGCAACCTTTATTTTTTTCTTGAGATTTGGGGACCTCCAAGGAATCAGAAGGAAAACAAAAATGATATGATGGGTGAGAGGATGTGCAGCAGTTACCATTTTCCCTCCCTCATGTCCACCCATGAATCTGCCACCCATGAATCTGCCTGCCTGCTCGACCTCTCAGCTGCCCCCTTTCTTGCCCATTCTCTTTCCATCCTTTTTCCCTCCCTCTTGGCCAACCACCCATCCTCCCTCCCTCTCACCTGCTCATCTTGCTTCCCTCTTGCATCCCCAGCTTTCTGCAGCTGTGAATGAGGATTTTTTAAAGCAGGCCCATCGGTCTGTGCCCTGTTCCCTGCCCCCCCCCCAAGACTGCAGGGTCTGCTCTATATTTACGCCACTGATTATAAGAAACAATGCATGTAATATTTAATGCATCTTTAGGAACTGCCTCAATAGACTAAAATTCTTTTTTTTTTCTCTACAAGCTTACATTTTTTCCTCACTTTCCTATCTCCACAGTATGGAATAAGAAGTTAGTTTAAATTCTAATATTCACATTACTGATCACAATAATTATTTTCTCTCTGTATTGTACAATATTCTTCTCAGTGTCTGCATTATAACAACAATTAAAAACAGTAATTATGAAAATTTTGATTTTAGTCAGTGTTTTAGTAGAAGGGTTGGGTGTGTGTAGGGCCCTACTTGCCCAAACTTAAAATCTAAGGCTGATGGCACACATGGCAATCCACTGCGAATTACCCTGTGCAGGAGAGGGCTGACAAGGCACAGGAGTCACTTTTCATGGTATGCTAGCTAAACTTCTTTAAACAGTAATCAATGCAGAAACGTTACACCAATTAAATACAAAGGAGAATGAGTTTGAGTAATCTTAATTTCGTTTAAATGAATTCTTTCCTGAACTTTTCTTTATGGATATCAAGTTGATTTACCTTTGGTCACTGTTATTGCCTCTACTTCTGCTCAGACAACCAAAATGGTAATGTTTGAAAGTTTTCATCCATTATCTTAAACCAATACAAAGGCAAAAAGGCATTTCCAGTTCATTTGGTGAATATCTAATTCATTTAACATACTGTTCAATTATATAGACATCTAAAATTATCCAAACTTCTCAATGATTCTCTCAACTTCTTCCAAAACTGGAATACTCTGAAATGAATAATATTTTTTGTTATGCATTCACTCATTTTTTTATCTGCCTGTATAAAATTCCTATATACTTGGAATTGTATTTCAGGTCAGAATATGTTTGGAATTATGCCCAATGTTTTCCCAAATGCTATTCATTATTGAGCTGTGGGGAAAAGAGAGTAGAAATAATTGATTCAATAAAAAGCCTTGTGATATGCAAAATGTTATAAGACACCATTTTAAACTTACAACAAAGGAGCCAAACTATTCTTTTTCTGACGATACCGCTCTTTAAAGGGCTGCCAAATATGTATTAGTATTAAATCCCTTGGAGTTTAAAGTTTGATATTTTAAGTCTTGCCTTAGCTTTGGAAGTCTTTCTTCCCCTTGATGCTCATCATAAACTTGTTTAATAGACATTTCAGAAAAGTTTGTCTTGACTGGTGAGCTGACTGCTACAACTGTGTTCTGATGGTACATGTAGTTACAAACAGCAGGGCAAAGCATAGCCAAGATAGAATAAATACTGCTTATAATAGACAACTTTATATTTGTAATCAATGTGTAATGGGAAGTTGCTTACATTTCGATGCACATTTATTAAAGATCAAATTCATGTGAGTTTTTGTAAACTCTATTAAATTTGATTATATTCGAAATTCTAATAATTTATAAAAAAAAAAAGCAAATATCGAAAACTCCAATCAAATTAGATTCGAATTCAACTAAACTCGAAATTTTTCTTTGAAAAAAACTCGAATGTCAGGAAAGCATAAAAATGGTCTCTGGACCTCTGCCATTGACTTATACATGAACTCAGCAGGTTGTAGGTGGCGAATAGTCAAATTTGAGTTTCTAAAGGGACAGAGTATGATGAATCTTGAAATTCAAATTCGAAATGAGTTTGGAAAATTCACAATTTGAATTTGAGAGTTTTGACCATAAAAAAAAAATTAAAAACGTTAATTTGAATTTTCAATTCTTCCCTTAATAAATCTGTCCCTTAAATTTGCTTTTATAAAAACACTTCAAGGCTAATTTTTCTTTACACACAATGTCAAGTTGTCCTTTTCTTGGCATCAGATTTTTCTTTCTTACCTTTTGCATTCCTTCAAAAAACACTACACAGCCTTTGTTCGTATTACACATTTGTTTTAAGCACAAATCTTAAGTAGTTTAGTATTTTTAATCTCTACATTTTGTGAAGATGCTTTTGATCGTCGTTATAACTAAATCAATAGTTTGTTAAACTGCCTGAAGACATTAGTTACCAAGTATGTCGAGCAGTAACCATCATTATCACATCACGTATACTTTTTTTCTCATCTGTAAAAAAAAATACAGAGCTTTCTTAAATCTGCTCCTTAGCGTGTCTGGATAATTCCAATGGTTCCACAGTTATATGAATAGCCTCCAAGGTATATTGGGATATGTTTATAATGTACAGTAGGTGATATATTAGCTAAATGTGGCTGCACAAAAACACACAAAAGCTTACACACTATGACTTCCCATAAGCTGTACCATTTATAATCCCTATATTATTTTTTACCTGCTATTTATAAAGAGACATAATTGAATGTGTTAGACAAGATTAGGCAGTCTATCTCGTATTATGTTTAATTTCTAACCTATTCCTAGCAATAAGGAACTTCCCAGCACTTCATATCTCTTTAGCCTAATAGCATGACTGAGATCCATATGTTGCAAATAACAATTTTGTTGATACTCTGTGCTAATTTTATTATTCAAAACTGCTTAAAGTGCTGAGTTAAATTGCATTGCGAGGACAAAACAGTGGTTTCAGCAATGTTGACATAATCTCCATTTATACTTGCACAATCCAAACTGTTTAGAAAAAGACATAAAAATAAGAGATTAAATTAAAAATATGTGGTCCAAACACTGTTGAGAATAATTAAAACCAATACATGGTTTACACTGTGATGAGTTCACAAGACAAAAATTGTGAGTAGTCAAATTTGTTATTAAGTGCATTAATCATTTCATGTAAACGAATCCCTATGAGGCTGATGAAAAACAATTTGCCATCCAAACTGTTTTTCTTTTTTCCTCTCTTCAGTTTGATGCTCTTAAAATTTTTACAGTTTTATCTTGTAAATATGAGGAAAGTGGATGCATGAATCTAGGCACATCACAGGCAATGACAAGTATACTATAGTGTTCATAGGTTCATGGTGATATATACAAGCAATTAGTTCAGCAAGGAAGACATTACCATTTGTTTGGGAAATGTTTTGAGTCCTAACTGTACAAGCAGAAATTGGTTCTGGACCAAGGAACAGTTTGGCTGCATTTAGTTTAAGGGGCACATATAATTATGGTCGACTTTCGAAGTTAAAAAACTGCGAAATTCAATTTCGAATGGTCGAATATTCAAAGTTTTTTCAATTCAAATCTAATTTTGGCCTATTAGATGGTCACAGTACCCAAAGATTACTTCAAAATTCGACGTTTTTGGATTCGAAAATTCACTTTGAATTCACTTCGACCCTTAGTAAATGGGCCTCTAAGTATTGATTAAGAGTAATCTTTAAGTAAATTAGGATTATGCTTTACAACAAATATAAAAATATGAAATAGTAACTAATTTGTAAAAATAATTAAGTGTTTATGGTGGCACAAACACTGAGACCATAATAGTATGAAGTAGGTTAAACCCCATTTTTATCATATACTTGCAAAAAGGATTAGGGGCAGTAATTCTGCCTCATTTAGCAGGGTTTCACTTACAGAATGTCCAGCACAACCAGGGTAGCTGCTGATATTAACAGCACTCCAGTTTTACTGTTGCTACGGCTAATCTTTATAATTTTACTGAGGAGTTGACGATATGGTTATACATGAACAGCATATTTGTGCACATTTATAGCAACAAGAATCTTTGCATTGAAACCAAGTTTCACTACTAAAATGTTCATAAAACACCTATATAGGCTGAAATACTATTGGTGGGATAAACCGTAATTGGGCAGATGCAGAAATGGGGAAAGCTACTTGATCCTTAAATAGCTCTGCAGCATAAGTATAATATGATAATAAAAGTTTTAAGTGGAAAAATAATTCACATAAATGTAAGGACTTTTCGCAATTTAATTTCCATCACTAGACAGTTATTACACTTGAAATTTTAATTGTGCATAGTGTTTTTAAGACCTTTCTAAAGGTGTCATATTTTTTTGTCAAAAACTAACTTAAATGAAATTTTCTTTTAATTACTCGAATTACATCTTACTATCATTGTTTGAATGTGTAAGCCTGCAAGCTAAGAACTGTATTTAAATGGAGGAATCCCCATTCTGAATTATCAAAATAGTTCACTTTGTTGTTACAACTTTATTACAAAAAGATCAGTGACACATGAGTGCAAATATGAAGGCCTAAATACCAGGGTACCAAGGAAATCAAAGATTCCCCCACACAAACTGGTAATCCAGCATGACCACTACCTGACATTTAATAAACATTAATCATTCACAGATTTCCCTAGTCAGCTGGAAGTGATTTATCCTACACATAACACACAAAATGTCATATATAATGAGTGGAATATAACAGTGGATCTCAAGGCACTGGGAGGCACACATGTGTAACATGGATTCTCACCTACCACCAATCAACCCCAATGCATATTTCTCCAAATGGGCTTCCTCACAGGGGACAAACAAACTTGGAAAACTGGGAGTATAAATCCATTTGAATTTGGCACAAAAGACCTACTAGGCTAATAACGAGCTCCTTCATTGCGGACATAAAACCTGTAATTGCATCAAAAATGTAGTTGTATCACAGATGCTGGCGCATCAAATGTATCACGACAGAAATAATAGGCACGTTAGTATATAAGGGGCTGTGTCAAACACAACATGCCAAAATAACAAGTTCAATCAAACAAAACTCAACAGTAAAGTACACAACAGTTGTAATACAAATACAATCCACATAATTAGTAAGGACATGCACAAGTCCAGTATATTCCAATGGTGAT
Source organism: Xenopus petersii (assembly GCA_038501925.1). NCBI lineage: Eukaryota > Metazoa > Chordata > Amphibia > Anura > Pipidae > Xenopus > Xenopus petersii. Next base: position 69,391,367 of record CM076676.1, on the reverse strand, counting down.
TGATTAGGTGATCAATCCACCATGGACATTCCCCTTGTTGATATATAACTGTGGTTCCACTGACCAAAAATCCAATCATTATGAGGTCCAGAATAAGGAATTATCAAAATAAGTTGTTTATGTATAACCAAAAACCATTTTCAAAGCATTTCAAAGATGTATAATCCATTAATAAACCAGTGAAGGTGAGTTCATCATTGAGAAGAAGAGGGGATTTGCTTTATTTAAAAATCCCCCTACTTTCTGCACATTGTAGTAACTTCTCGAGGTTACCACCTTTAATAAATTATTACATGCATGATGTTGCTGAAACAAATGTCCCGAAACTTGAGACAAATGTCTGCTTATATCATGCTTATATCTCTAGCATGTTGCAGTGTTCAACAGATGACTAGGGAGTTGGCACTCATGTGCTACTGATCTTTTTGTAATAATGTTTTGAGTATATGTATGTTTTTAAAGTTGTAAAGTTTTACTAGTTAAGTGAGCTATTCACCTGTGTAAGCACTCAATATGGGGATTCCTCCATTCTAATATGGTTCTTAGCTTGCAGTTATTGTTTAAATACACAGAGAAACACCCACTGTATATACATTTCTGAATTTCCAAGCCCCATTATAAAGGTGAGCTATTATGCTAATTGAACAAAGTTTTTTTTTATTTTTGTTTAAAGGGATTTTGCATTATTTTTATGGTTTACTTTTTATTTCTAAATTATGCTGTTTACATTGTAAATAATTCACTCTGCTATTTATAATGTTATTCTTGAACCAACCATGCAGTTATAGTGTTAATGTAGCCATTAATGTGTGATTTCTGTGAAACTCTAGGCTGTTGCATCTTCTGATTAGCCATTGTGCTTTCCTTATCTTTTTGTCCTTGTGAGTAGTATAATGAAAAAACATACAATAATTTGGGTGCCCTTCACCTTTGTACTTATTCATTTTTTGATGAACGCATGGCAGAGGGGGAAGGAATCAAACATGCAAAAGGAAATGTTCTCTTTTATAATCATTCTATTCAAATTGTAAAGGTGGCGATAGATGTAACAATTACGATCTTTCTTGGAACAGATCTTCCAAGAAACATCGTTCATTTCAATACACACATGTAGAGCTGAATTGTCAGATATACAGGTAAAAACAATAGAATTCTACCTGTATCTGACAATTCAGCAATGGCCGGTGTTGGGATGCCTTCAAAGGCACCTGATCAAAATTTTCCGTCCAGCCGATCGACGAGCTGACTGACTATCCAAGGCTTCTGCTGATATTGGTTGGATCGTTTCCCACCATACACGCAACGAATATCATATGATGTTTTGTACGATATTATCTGTGCGTCTATGGCCACCTTAACACATTTCTGTAAATTTGAGGGGCTGCATTACAATGGAGGGGGGACTGCCAAACACACAGACACAATATCATGGGTTCCTTTCAGTCTGAGGAATCAGGTATGTCTGTGAAAAATTAATACATTTTTATATTTGTTTCTGGAAGTTTAGCTAGTGTTCATTTTTATATAAAGCACAACCGAATGAGCTCACTTCAAAATTCAGGGTATATTTTCCATGAACACAATTAATAAAAAAAAAACACTTCTTGGAACATTTTAGTTAAACCAGGTAGAGAAAGGGAAAGGGAGCAATGAACAGATATTGTTTGAAGTATGAGATAAAAATCTAGCAATAAAATAAATGCTGTTTTGGAATTCTCATGGCTTACAGGATAACTAGCTAATTAAAAGGCATTCTGTTAGCAAAATCATATCAAGAGAATGAGATGTATAGAGCAAATGGCAGCATGGACAGTACCATTTAATGTGGTTTAAGTTGTATTTAAGCCATACAGTACAATCTGTTTTTTTTTTTTTTTTTTAACAATTCTTTTAACTGGCTTGGTCAATGGTAAATATTCTTTTTAGAACTAATCCATTGAAGTGTCAATCAAATCAATCAAAATTAATGGGCGGGCATAGGTGGACGGTGGAGTGCTTAGCTCCCACGCAGTCCCTACGTAGATAGGCAGGTTCAGCACGGGGGAGTCTGCTTGGAGCGGGAGGGAGCGGGCGGTTGTGGTCTCCCTGTACCTGGGAGGGTTAAAATTTGCAAAAAACAACCAGCAATGTCTCTTAGAGACCCCACTGATCCACCTTGTGCTAAATATTTTTAATTATATGTCAATTTTAAGGACACTGTCCAGCACTGCTGGCAGATTGGTTGGCTAGTGGGTGTGTATTTTGGTGAGCGTGTTTTTAATAGTGAAAGACAGTAAACGTTACCTTTTAATTTATTTTTTACCACTTTTCTAGTGTTATCACTTCCTGAACTGGCTTGCTTTGTGGAGAATGAGCGGTCACTTATAATTATTGGTGTCTAGCTATTCACCACAATTTTTTTGTCTTGGATTTACAATTGTGTTACAAGCTTGCTGTGTAGTGGAACACATCTACTAAACTAAGCTAAATTATTCTTCTTCTCTTTTTTTCAAAATTAATATATAGCATAGTATAAGTCTTCAAGGGATTCATTATCTCTGACCCTCAAAAGACCAACTGGTCTGAGATGCTGAATACTACAGTAGGTTATAGGCATTATTAAACATTTTTTACAGTTATTTCAATCAATATTGAAGACCTGATAGTTTTGAAATCAATCAATTCAGATACATGTTATTTGCAATCGTAAATTTAAAAAAGTGAATGTGTCGCCAGCTTTAATTCAGATGATTAGATGCATACTGTTGCTCCCTTTATAGCTGCTCATAAACCAACTATGTAAACTTGTCCACTCTGCCCCTGTTTATTTTAATTGTTAACCATGTTGACCTTGCACAACGTTGGAAAAATGGCAATATTATGTTATATTTACAGCTTATAAATACTGTTATGCCAATTTTGCTCCAACTTGCTGTCCATATAAGACAAAATAAAAGGACACAAATAAAAAAACATAATGAGCAAATTTTTTCAGCATGTATGGTTTCTTCACAAATTTCTGAGAGTTTCTCAAAATGGCACAAACAATTCACAATGTGATCAGTGAAAAAAAAAAGCTCATTATATTATCCTCCCCTTTTCTTCCAATGTCAGTTGTTGCATGGTGGATAAGAGGTCCTTTAACAATGCAGGGTGTGTATACAGCAGTATATTGAGCGAAAAATACATGTAATTTTGCCTTTGCATTGACTCCAATGCAATATGTCCAATTTTGACACCAGTTTGCGAATTTTGACACACAGCAAAACATGACAGATTCACTCAGCACAGTCAACAAGACTTGAAAGTAAGGGGAAAAAATGCCCATAGATTTAGCTCAGAATTGGTCAAATGCTTTGTCAAAAAATTCTATCTCCTAAAAAATCATGGTAAAAATATCTTGGTAAGTGTCATTGATCGCTGCCCATTCTAGCCAAAGGGAATGTATGTGAGAATACCACAGGGAACAATTACAGTATATCAAAACAAGTATGTTTTGGGGTAATAATTACACCTGGTTGCTATACTCACACTTTGTCCTATTGACTATAATCCCAAATGATATGAGACTATTTACAAACAGATGCCCCTGTGCCTTTTCTTGGGTAAAGGTAAAATGAAAACATATGCCACAGAATTCTGTATATCTGATCATACAGGCTTTTGGATTGATTTGCAGAAATGTGACAAAAATTGATACGGTGCATTCTTTCTTTGCTTACCAGGCAGCTTGATATTTCAGAAGCATCATAAATCTTTCTTTTAAATGTATTTTACAGTACTGTATATAAACAGTATACTCTGTATAAACTGAGCATGCACTAAGGAATTAATTGTACACATTGGCTTTTTTAACATACATATTCATGAATATTTTCACATTTTATCTTTAGAATAGAAAACCATTTTTTTGGTTTGCATGGTTTTCTGGTATGTTCCTAGAATTACATTCTTAAGAGTTGCTGATCTTGTACAAATCATATCCCTAGAGACATCAAATATGCGCAGTGGCAGTGACAGACAGGTTCTTGTTCTACATTCCGTTTGTTTCAGTGGTGCTGTAGAATTTTATGGGAGTCGGGCAGTTCTTATAAATGTAATTCCTTTAATGATGCCAACATAAATACCAAACAATTAAATGCATTTGATATATCACAAAACTGTGATAATAGAAGTATTATTATGCTTTCCATGAAATGTTCTCTTCTTGAATCTCAGATATATTGATACAGCAGGCTTCATAGATATCTGAGACCATTACCCCCCCCTTTTTCATTTTAGACCATCTGCTTAAACATACATTTGTAAAAGAACTAAAAATTATTATTCTTCCTACAACTGCATAGCTTAAGGATCTGATAACATATATCAGTAATGCTGGCCATAGATTCAAAGATCCGATCATTCAAATCCTCGAACGATCGAAGTAGTAAAAGAACAGATCAGCCAATATTCTGCCCCTGACAGCAATCGTATGAAAGTTTATGTCCGACAAAGCTAGTGACAGTCTCCCACTGAAAATAGTACGATCAGCAATACATGCAGAGAAATTATCAGCAGCCGACAGAAATCTTTTAAACTGGCCGATCGCCCAAACGACAGATCTCCGTGGGTAGAAAAATGTCGAGACTCGCCACACACGGTCCGAAAATCGTACGAATCCTCTATTTGTATGATTGGATCTTTGCATCTATGGCCAGCTTAAGACTGTAAAGTAAACACACTAAGCGCCATCAAGCATAATTTCAGAAATTAATTCACTCCTGTTCATATTTATCCAAAAGTTGAGTTTTTTTCATCATTTCTTTACATTTGTGTGCAATAAATACTGCTTCCATTCATGTGTATCCTTTCCGTGTATGCCAGTGTATTTATTCTTCTTGACCCCCGCCTTGTTTGTTATGGTTCTTGCCTTGTGGTTTGTTACTGTTGCCTGACACTTTGTATGCTTCCCTTCACCTCAGCTCTTGCTACTTGCACTGACCTTTTCTTGCTCACTAATTCGTGATCTGCTTTGTCTTTCCTGATCTTAGCAGAATATGCATCCTGGAAATCTGTTCCTCTGTATCTAGTTTTAGATTGTTTCTTAACCAGCCACCTTGCACATCTGTATTAACTATGACAATGTTACCTAAAAAGGCTCATAATTATAATAAAGTGAAGTGCATATTAGCTATATAACAGCCAAGCAAAGGGACAAGGAGGCAATGTTTAAGAGGAGGTTGTTTTGGAATTTTGAAATAGAAGTGAACTCACCAAGTTTATGAGAAGTAATCATCTCAGCAACAGCATTGTTTGGATTTGATAATACATGGCAATAAAGCAACCAATTGTTTTGCAAAGCATCTGTTTACTGAAAAAATCTTTTCATTAAAAGAAATATCTAGTAAAATAGTTAACAAAAATGGCTTTGCAAGGGCAATTTCTACTAAGTGGAGTTTTATAAAGAGAGAGAGTGCAGCTACCTCCAAATTATATAAAAATGAATAAGAGTCTCGCCTTCAAATATATAGAGATATATATATATATATATATATATATATATATATATATATATATATAGAACAATACTGCACAAAATGACAGCACTCCAAGGAAGACTATAGCCCCACCCGAGACTAGGCTCTAATTATACCCCACCTCATATGGCAGGGGGATCCGTAAGTGCTGCCTGTACACATAATGCCCTCGCTCAGCCTATCGCCATTGGCGGCGGTGATATGAGTGGACTGCGACGGGGCCCGGTCGGGTGCGACTGGGGTCCGCAGCGTGGTCTACCTGTGTCCCCGCTTAGTACTGGATGCCTTGCTCACTCCACCTCAAAGGGTAAGAGTGACAGCGAGCTTCGATCGGTTGCTACCCACGCTGGCGCCGAGAGACGCTAACACTAGGCGCGTTGCCTAGCAACGTAGCGAGCGTCTCCTCGCTCTGCAGTTCCACGGAGGTATTCACTTCCGACCCATTGATACTGCACGAAGGACAGGATCTCACTGTACATCGCCTTGTTGCCCAACACTTCCTGGGGGTTAGTTGTACGTTTGCTAAGTACCAGGATCACCCCTACATAATTTACCCATTTCTTTATTTTGACACTTAAGCGTTGTTGTGTTATTTTTGATTGTACAGTTAATGATGATTGATGGGCGCTCTAAGACAGCCCCTTTGGCGCCATTTTCTGGTCTTTAAATGTTTGTTTGTTTGTGCACTGTGTGTTATTATCCCTGACGAAGGTTCCAGTAAGGAACCGAAACGTTGGATCTTCAATAAAGACCTCCACTTTAGCAATATCGACTCGCTGTGATCTTCCTTGGAGTGCTGTCATTTTGTGCAGTATTGTTCTATATATCTATAGACTAGCACCCAGGTATCGATTTTTTCTTATGGTTGTGCACTCCATTCCCTCTACTCTATATATATATATATATATATATATATATATACACACACACATATATGTACACACAAATACATATACAAATACATATACAAATACAAGAGGTTCTCTGCACTCAAGCCATTATATAAATACATATACAGTATATATCTATAGCTATATCTATATATATATATATATATATATATATATATATATATATATATATATATATATATATATCTATATATATATATATCTATAGTATATATCTATATCTATATATCTATATATTTGTGCGTAAGGTGGCATACTGCTTCAACTGTTGAATACCCAGGTGCACGGCAAAATCATGTATGTAGCATTCAAAAAGACCAGCAACACTGGCAGTTTTGGTGAAACAAATCAAACGTCTATATTTTTAAAGTGCATATACAGCCAACGTTAGTATCCGGTCCCCTCAAAGAAATGGTGCACACACCGGGATTTTTTCTAAAAGGTTTAAACGTCCATATTTTATTTAATATATTAAAAACGGCCAACATTTCAGTCTGCATCAAAGACCATTATCAAGACCATATCGTTAATAAAATCACAGATTTAAATAGGTAAAACACATGTCACTCACCTAATTACGTGCAATCTTACCAATCATGTGACCCCTAGAGTAACCCTGCACCAAAGAGACAGAATCACCTGGGTTATAATGTGGTGTTTGCATATTATAAAAGAACATATTGATAACACCAAACTAAATAACATTAAGCAGAAACATTGTAGTATGTAAAAGTAATAATAATCAGTATAATGATACAAAAGTAGCAAAATATCTTCATCGCTGATTCGAATAACATGAAAAGGAGCAGTATTCATTTAAACCTTAGGGGGCCAGGGTATTTAATTTTTTAATCTAAAATACCTCCCTCTGAAGGTGGACTTTTGATCTTTCACCCCCTCTTTCAGAGGTGGAATGGGATCTATTGCTGTATATCGAAACATATCGAAACATAGGGAACCTGCAACTGGCTTTTTTGTAGTGCCATCTCTTAATGCTGTACTAATTGTGGATCTGTGTGCATCCATGCGTAGGCGCAACATCTGGTCAGTTTTGCCAACATATGATAGGCCGCATGTACAAGTTATTAAATAAACAACATGTGTCATGTTATTATTTAGCGTTTACCTGTGGACGAAGGAAAGAATCAGCAGGTATCATATAGCTACATGAAGTATAGTTTGGACACGGGAAACATCTCGGTTTGCTACTAGCCAACCACCCAGTGGATGTCTTTTGGTAGCAAGCAACCGGGTCATTTTTCTCTAGCAGATCCCATAAATTAATACCCCATATATAACAGATCATGGGGGGTTCTGTGTAAATCTGGATCAGCGCAGATAATTTGCCAGTGATCCCTTATGGTTCTACATATCCTCCTAGTAAAATCATTATGCTTTGTGGAAAAGACCAAAGAAGGTTGTTTCCACGGAGGTGCAGCGCACACACTGCCTCCTTGCTGTCAACAGTGCATCTTTTAGCATCCAGTCTGGATAACCCCTATCTTTAAATTGAGCCCACATGGCATCCACTTGTTGTTCAGCCAAATTAGGAGTAGAATTTTTCTCAAAACTCTACAAAATTGTGATATGGGTAGTGATTTTTTCATGGGGAAAGGGTGACAAGTCTTAAAGTGAAGCAGTACATTTTTGTCTGTGGGCTTTCTGAAAAGTGAATAATCTAGGTGATCACAATTAATAAATATTTTGACAACGAAAAAATGCATTCTTATTGGGTGAATGTCAAAACTAAATTTAACGGGGTTATATCCATGGTGTTTAATTCATTAAGCATGTCCCTAAATTCATTTTCAGTGCCATGCCAGACAATAAATATAGGGGCAAATTCACTAAAGCACGAAGTGGCTAACCCTAGCGCAAATTCGCCAGCGTGATGTAATTTCGTTACTTCGCCAATTTACTAATGGGCGCTGACGTAAATTCGCTAGCGAAGTGGACCTACTCTAGCGCTATTTTACTGAACTTTACCTCTTGTGCTAGACTTGCTTTTGACACCTCAAACCAGGCGAAGTGCAATAGAGGAGATAGGGCTTGCTTCCAAAAAGTTAAAATTTTTTCCAAGTCCCAAAAAATGCTGGCATCTTTTCCTTTTTTAAGGGTGAAAAAGATCGTAAATTTTTTTGGGGGTACTCTCCTTCCCAAGGCCCTAATGTGGGCCGAAACGTTGGACACGTGAGTGATGATTCAATAAAATGCACTTTGAGTGCGGGTCCATTCTGAAGAAATAATATATATATATATGTGTGTATGTAGAGAGAGAGAGAGTACGGTAGAGGCAAGCTGCACACCTTGAAAAAAAGTCACAACCTGGGTGCTCTAGTCAGGAGGATAAATACAAACAGTCTATATTACTGGCACTCAAAGTTGATGTTATGAAATAAGTGATCAGGTTTATTAATAAATATCAACTGTTTGACTCTCTATGAAAATCCTGTGAGTGCCAGCAAAAAAAAAAAAAAAAAAAAAAAATATATATATATATATATATATATATATATATATATATATATATATATATATATATATATATATATATATATATATATAGCATCCAGATCCATGTTGGGCCAGCACTTCTCGTTACAAAAGTGTTTGGTGCCTGGGTGCTATGTGATTAAAATAATCAGTGAAATTTATTGAAAATAAAACAACGTTTCGGCTAATCCTATAATAAATTTTGAGAAAGGCTATAGGATTAGCCGAAACATTATTTATTTTCAATAAATTTCACTGATTTTCTTGCATCATAAGACCTGTGAGTGCTCGCCTTTTTTCAGGATATATATATATATATATATATATATATATATATATATATATATATATATATATATATATATATATATGTAGTGCTATAGTAAACTGACCTGTGCTAGGGCAGTTTTAGCTACTTTCCTTGGTGGGCTGAGATCAAAGATGAGCTCTCTTTCTCAGGGGTAAGCCCTCGCAGCGGGGTGGAGGCAAGGGTGTAGTGTAACTGTAACCTGATGCGATAGCACAATGATGGGCGCCAGTAGTTCTTTAACAGTTGAACAAAGAACAGTATTTATTGAACAATAGCACATTGATCATTTAGCACATTGATCCACAATGGAGTATAGAACATACACAGCAGCATAAAGGAAGCATATACTCACAGCACGTTTAGGCTGAATCCCCACAGGCTAGGGGGAATATACAGCAGAGAGTAAGTTGACAGCATGCGATGGGTATTGCCCAGTTTTCAGGATATCTTCCAGTGGCAGACTAGGGGAACTCCTGACATCCCTATCTCAACACCTGGTTCCTTACTCTGGGTCAGTAATACCCTGGGATCCTAATCCCTCTAATCTCCTCGTCTGAGCCTTGAGCTGCTCAACTAAATAACCTCTCTATCACTCCTAGAGCGATCTATAAAACGAGTATAGCTGTCTAATTACTAGGGCCAAGGTGCCTAGGGTCAGCACTACCCATTCCCATCCAGCCTGCTTGGTTGGGCTAAAGCAATGGACCCAGAGAACATGGTTCCTAAACCTTTTATACTCTGGCACAGTGCCATCTGGTGTACACTGTGTGAACTGCAGGGGTTACATAAGCACAAGGTCCCCATAAGGACCCACTGAGGTGTCCATATTACTAGGGATGTGCCTGTCTGTGTATGTGTGTGTGTATATATATATATATGTGTGTGTATATATATATATATATATATATATATATATATATATATATATATATATATATATATATATATATATATATGTGTATATATATATATATATATATATATATATATATATATACACAGTAAGTACAATACCCCATCAGAATGCTGATTTAATGAGCCAGACTCCTCCTGCAGAAAGTGGGTCACATATATATTACATAAGGTTGAACTCCATTACTAAACAGTTGACTGGGTGTTACAGCAAAACAATATAAAAAAGACAAAGCACTCTTATTTTCAGTAGATATTTATTTTGTATTAAAATCTGTATAATATTTTTGGTTTAACATACATATATGTTTACAATCATTTTACATGGGTCTCCATGTGTTTTGTGAAAAGCTGTTGCATACTCGGCAAAAGGCTGCCTTGCCTGAAAAAGCTTTCACTAAAAATAAGAAAGACTGACTGAGATTCTTGCACACTATAAATCACAGCTGCTATTCCCATGGGCAAGATCATAGTTTGTATAAATGGAAAGCCTATATACATTTTTCTATTTCCTTAAATAACTGCAAACTGTCATAGACTGTGCAGCTCTTCTGGTAAAGGGAGAGACGACATCTCCACAGGTTTGCTGTACTACTCTATGTCACTCAATTGCTTCTCTGTACTATGAATAATACCCATGTTGTGACTTGCCTAACAATATCTCTCAAGAATTCACAGTTAAGCATGACTGACCAATTTGACTTAAACAGAGAAATGGCTCTAGTATTTATTGTAAGATATGGAGTGTAGATACAGTATAATGAGTGAAAAATGTAATTTTAAATTTAGTATGTTGATTACAATGCCTACAACCAAAAATTGACAAGAAGCCAGTTAACCTACTAGTATGTTAATCATAGACTATTTAAGAAAACATATATTATGCTATTATTAAATAAATGCCTTTTATGTTTCTACACTAATTCTGTAGGGTATCTTGGTAAAATTTTGGCTTTTCTATCATTGTTTTGTTTTCATTTTAGTGTATCACAGAAATAATGTTTCTGCAAGCAAGAAATAATAATTTTGATGAATTCATATTAATGGTTTTTAAAATTGCACACACATTTTCATCTGTGATTCACACATAACCATTAATTGAAATAATCCAAATATTTTAATATGATTTCCTTTTTTCTCTGTAGTAATAAAACAGTGGCTTATACGTGATCCAAACTAAGATATAATTAATCCTTATTGGAAGTAAAACTAGCCTATTAGGTTTATTTAATGTTTCATGATTTTCTAGTAGACTTTAGGTGTGAAGATCTACTATACTTTACAAACATATTTCAAATATGCAAAATATATTTTTTCCTGGTGAAAATAGGATATTTTCTTACCCCTAGCATAAGATGTTTAATGGAGAACTAGACAAATAAATATGGCTAGACATGCCATATTTTATATAATGAGCTTAATGCACCAGCCTAAACGTTCACCATATCTATAACCGTAATGATCCAAGTCTCACAGGAACTCACCATGTTGGATTTTTCAGGAATGTCAGTGACACTCACATGCTCAGTCAAATACAATGTTTAGGGGGTTATTTATCAAAAGTAATTTTTAGAGTTTTTTTTTATTCCATCCTCGAATGAACTCGAATGCATTCTGTTTTAAGAAAAAAATAGAAGTGAATTTAGGGTGAAAAACCTGAAAACTCAAATAAATCGAGTTTTCAAGCAAAACACACAGAAAAAACATGAATTCATATGGTTGATGGGACCTCTGCCATTGACTTCTACATGACCTTGAAAGGCGTTAGCTTGAGTATTTTTGGATTTAAGCTATTTACAGCTTACATTTTTAAAAAAGAAAAACATTAGATTTTTTGTTTGTTTTGGCTGAAAAATACGCTTAAAAACTCAAATTTTTCAGGTAAAAATAAACATAACCCTAGATAAATAACCCCTTTAATGTGATGTCAATTTTGTGACAACATTAAAGTTGGTGGTATGTCGATCCCCCCACGGAGCACTATTGAAGTAGGAGCCAGGGTGTGCTGTTGCACATTTCTGCATGAAGCCAGCAATAAAAATAACAACAATTAGGCCTGTAATCCATGTGGTGTGCACTCGTGCACGTGCACACAAATTTTGAGGCTGGCACACAAAACAAATTGTGATGCACACAAAGAATTTATGTGAAAACACAACATGTTTTTTATTAATTCTGACCTGAACACACAATTTTAAAAACTGAGCTCAGAAATTTAAAATGTGTGCACAAATTAATTATTTCTGCACACATAGCAGAGAAGGAATTAGAGAGAACATTGCTTGGGATGGCAGATCCCTATGTTCTTTCTAAGCCTGCTCCTCATGAATTTAGCACTGGTGAACAGACGCAGCAATGTTTTTATCCAGGAAGTAAAAAGGTCACCCACAGATGCTGGTGGTAGGGAAGGGTTAAAAGTGTACCGTCTTGTTTTTTGCACCTTTCTGCTTCCCCCACAGTTGTTAAATGACCCCTAATATCTGCCCTTTGGGGCAGCACAAAAGCTCCCCATAGACGCAACGATTCTTCTTGCCGAACGACCGATTTTAGGGAAGTACAACCAATCCTTCTAAATTATCGTGCGGTTAGTGGTATTCGAGCGATCGTACATCTTACGATTTTTCGTCCGACATCTGTCGGGAAATTGATCGGCCAGGTCAAAAAATCTGTGCAATCTATCTGTTTGCAGGGCCAAGCAGGCAGTTCCCCTTTGTTTTACTGGCAAATTGATCTTTTTACTTGATGGTAAATTCGTACGATTGTACGATCGTTCTGAGAAGATCATGGTCTCACGATCAGGATCTGATCTTTAAAAATCTCAACATCTATGGCCAGCTAAAGGGAACCATTTTAAAGCCTTCTTCTATAAAGTACATATATCTCAGAATGATATAATCATTATTTTTTTTTTTTTTTTTTTCAACTTCATTGGTGTATGGTGCCAACGTGTAAGTAGTTTATACACTGCTTCTCTAGTTCTAGCGGCTTTAGATGTCTGAAATGTGGCTTTAAGAATATCTTTCCACATATTGTCATCTATATTTATATTTAGTTCATCTGCCCATTCCTGACGCTGGGTATCTGGGCCTACCGCCAAAGTGTCTACTAGAAGTTTATATAATTTAGAGAGGGGTTTTGACAAGACCTCTGAAGAGGAGAGTAAAGTTTCCCATTGCGTTTCAGGTCTATGCCAATCCATAGATAATTTTGATTGGTAATACGTTTGTAATTGATTATATCCCCATACATCTCTAGGGTGTTGGTTCCATCTTTTTTGTATTTCAACTAAAGAGACTAACTTTCCATTTTTAGTAAGATCTTTTAAGGTAGTTTCCCTAGTACCCATTTTTCCCCATCTATTAAATTACCCTTTTTCCAAGCTCGGTGGGATTTCCGGATTAAACATTAAAGGTTGTAGTATATAGGGGCTATATGTTAGTCCTAATCTAATTTTAGCTTTATTCCATACTCCTAATGTGGCCCCCACTAAGGGGTGTTGCAATGCAGCTTTAGGTGTATATTCCTTTTCAACCCATAAGTTGTTAATTAATGGAAATCCTGTTGTTAAATGTTCCAACTTAATCCAATCTTTTTGTGGATTAGTTGCAGACCAATCTATTATCCTTGCCAGATGTGTTGCTACATAATATAGATAACAGTCAGGTAGACCTAAGCCCCCTTTTTCTTTTGGTGCTATCAATAGGGTATGCTTTAACCTTGATTTCTTGTTACCCCATATAAATTTGGAGATCATGGATTTAATTGTTTTAAAAAAGGAGATTGGGATCTTTATTGGTAATACCTGAATATAATACAAAAGTTTTGGCATGAAAACCATCTTAATAGCCTGCAATTTGCCAAACCATGATAATCTAAGTTTATCCCATGCATCTATCATTTTTTGGAGAGATATCATTAATGGAAGATAATTGTCTTGGTATAGTTTCCCCAGATCTGCCCTTATTTTAATGCCCAAATATTTTATATTTGGTTCCGTCCACTTAAAGGGGAAACTAGATTTCAGATGTTGTATTCTAGCCACTGGTATATTAATATTCAAAATCTCAGATTTATTATAATTCACCTTAAAATTAGATAATTGCCCAAAACTGTGCATAAGAGCCATGACCTTTGGTAATGATATGATTGGGTTAGTAAGCTATAATAATAAATCATCAGCAAATGCAACACATTTATACTCCTTGCCATCTACGATGATCCCTGATATGTCCTGGTCTTTTCTAATATAAGAGAGAATATTTCCATAACCAAATGAAATAGGACAGGCGACAGGGGACAACCCTGCCTCGTCCCATTACAAACTTGTACTGTTGGTGACAATGTCCCATTAATTCTAATTCTAGCTGTGGGTCTCTCATAAAGGGCCATTATTCTATACATAATTGCAGGGCCAAAACCAAAACTTTGAAATGTCTGTTCGAGAAACAACCATGACACCCTATCGAACGCCTTTTCAGCATCCGTACTGAGAATAATTGAAGGTACTTTGCTCCCTTGGGAATATTTTATCAAGGATACAATTTTAAATATATTATCTTTCCCTTCCCGTTTAGGTGTAAAACCCGCCTGGTCAGTGTGTATAAGATCCGGTAGATATCTCTTTATCCTATTACTAAGAATTTTAGCATATATTTTTAAGTCTATATTTATCAGGGAAATTGGTCTATAACTTTGACATAATTGTGGGTCCTTATCCGGTTTTGGAAATATGGTGATATGCGCCTCCTTTTCTTGGGAATGAAAAGCATTATTCTCCCTAATACTATTATAATAGCTAAGAAGTTGTGGGATCAAAATTTTTTTGAAAGTTTTATAAAAAGAAGCAATATAACCATCTGGTCCTGGGCTTTTCCCCGATGATAAAGCCTCTATACACTCTTCGATTTCCTTCTCTTCAAACGGGGAGTCTAACTAACTAACTAACTAACTAACTAAGTTGAAAAAATGCTATCCTAACAATGATGGGAAATGCTGGAGATGCAACATAATGGAGGGGAACCACACTCATATATGGCTAACCTGTCCTGTTATTCAGGCATTTTGGAAAGGTGTTCTTCAGATTATAAATGAGGTCACACAGCAAGAGATCAAAATAGATATGCCATATACAATCCTGTTAAACTTGAATTCTGATAGGAGTTCAACATTAAAAGATCCACTCACTCTCCATCTATTACAGGCAGCAAAAGCTACAATCCCATTAAGGTGGAAATCAACGGAACCCCCAAGCTGTAAAGAGTGGTTATCTAAAGTAGAGGAAGTTAGGCAAATGGAAGAAATGACTGGTTTAATTCATAACCAAAGTGAGAAGTATTGGGAAATCTGGCTTCCTTGGGTAGATTATATGAAGGAAATAAATTAAATATACAATCGGAATTCTCTTTATAAGAACTGTGGTGACTGCAAATATAGATAAAATATATGAATTTATAGCCGATGTCAGTTACGATGAATGACTAATTCTTTAAAATATTTGTACACAATATGGAATGGAACCATACACCACCCTCTCCTACCCTGTTTTCCTTTTTGTACACCCCTTCACCGCATGCCCTTTTGTATAATTTTTTTTTTCATGTGTATATATTCAAAATGGAAAAATAAAGAATTGATAAAAAAAGAATGATATAATCAATAATTTGAGCCTACTCAGCTCAAATAAATAAAAATAATGTTTGCATCTGCCATTGGCTCCAAAAATGTATAGATGTGTTCATAGAGAAAGAAGGGGCTGTATGAAGGTATTTTAGGCTAAAATGTAGGAATTTTATTACATGCCCTCCACAATCAATAAGTTATAATTAACCTGTTTCATGTACTGTATGTGCTCACATGCTATTAAGAGCCATTTTCTAAAAAGCACATTTTATGCAGGATTTAAATAACTTTGGTACATAATGAGCAGTTTTGCTATATGGAACAGCTTGTTTCAATATAATTAAAAAGACAAAAGAGACAAATGTTGAGTACAAATCATGTACCACCTGCTTTAACCCAGCACATGTATATAAGAATTCTGGGTTGTATAATTTATGGTTCAACACAGAAATATTATTTCATAGAGATGTTTTTATTTTAAGAGGTTATTGTTCTGAAAAAAAAATCCAAATGCTAGTTCTACTAAAACATATGAACACAATTTTAATTTACTCAGTATGTTATCTTTAAATGCAGGTTCCATATATATTTTCTTATAGCAAAGGCCAATACCATGTGTAAGGCTAATGCAATTTCCTACAGTGATCTGCTTTTATATAGTATTTTTGCAGACATAAATATATCTTAATTACAAAAAGCCTTTACCCATATCTAAACGCTGTTTCTCCTCTTTCCATTATTAAATGTCTTGCACTCCATCTTGACAAAGGCATTGTCAAGATAAAAAGTAAAAGTTAAATAATTACCTCCAGGAATTTGATGTCACTTAATGAATGGTTACAAGTGTATATCATGTCTCCTCTTTTAATGTGCGATGTTTAACATGAATTCCCTAGGTATGTTTATTCATAAAGCTATGTCAATTACATGCCTTATAAATGATAAGCCAGAACATAACTATGCATACACTGCAGAGTAACCATTTTCCTAATAACTGATTTTTTCAGGACTGTATTTCACTTTTGTTAAGTTTGTTGAAATGATTATTGTCTCACGTGAAAATTAGATTTTTGATTTGTTATTGATGGAAACGCTGAATAATTTTGATTGCTGTCACAAAACAATTGAATGAATCACTGCACTCCATTGAACTCTATTCCCTTTCTCCGTCCCAGCAGCATTAACTAGCTTCACTATAATATTTCAACCTGCCAGTCTGAAAATTTACTTTTTTTTCCTTAATTTTCATGAACGGATTGATTGTAGAAAAGAAATGCAAGTGGCAGAAAATATAAATTTGGTATATGGCTTTTTTTGTTTTTTATTCTCTCTAGCTTTCATTCATTTTAATTCATATACATTAATATTTCCTAATAAATTGCAGGTGTTGCTATATGAATCAGTGTGTGACTGGGCATGTAATTACAGGCAATTTATAATTATCCTCTGGGCAAGCAATCAGACTGTAAATTCAGAGTTGAGCATATAAAATAATTTTATTCTTCCCTAAGAGATTGTTTACATATTTAGAATGTAATTGGTAAATCTAAATATATTGGCTTTGGAGGAAAGTACCCTATAGAAGTATAAAAGCATGATCAAGTGTTTATTAACTGTCGTGGTAGCAAACAAAAAAAAAAGGTCACCCTAATAATTCTGGTTGACATCATCTCATTAAAGATATTAAGGCATTATATTTTTAATGGTTAAAGGGGAACATTTCTTATATCTATAACTTACTATGTTAAACATACGTATTGCAAAGACATTGGATCAAATATAATATACGTTACACAAAATGCATTGGGGTAATGCAATAAATGTTCTAATATTTGCTTATTGTCTAGTATCCAAAAGCAACCAATAAGCAGGTAGCAAGTATTGGTCAGCAGTTTGAAAACACACCTCTTATTTTCTGTTATGAATTACAAGATATAGAAAGAGTGTTTATTACATTATCCCCTTTCTTTCTTGTGTACACTCTTCTCTTTATATTCACAACCTCATCTCATTGCTAAACTGCAGTGTTACATTCCAGTTCCTTCATGTCGGTTTTTGTGATGAGCTATGGTGAATTTGTGGTTTATTTGGCATAAGGTGGCACATACATTGGTACCATTGAATACATTTCTTGAACAATGTATTGTATACAGCTGCAGAATGGGGTTGGTTTGGAATAAGAATAATGCAGTAAGTGCATAATCCTTGTAGTAAGGAATAGGACCATTCATTTAGCCTTTGTCATGCAGTGTATCTTATAATAAACAAATACAGGGTAATATGGAAGTAGCGTTTGGGGTAGTTTTCAGTACCAAATGGGACACTGAGATTATAGCAGTTGTTATATGTTGTTTTTCGAATATTTGTTGGTATACTTTTACTAGCCCTAGTTTTTCAAACTTTTTAATCGTTTGCCATGCTTATATATTCAAGCATTGTGCCCATATATCATCTGTCTAAAGAAATGTTCCATCTTCTAAATGTAGCAATGTCCTCTAGAGGTGCAAAACAGTTAAATGCAAATCTGAAATGCAAAAAAACATGGCCAATACTAGATCCTTTTCAATAATTAATTCCAAGACTATAACGCTTGCAAGGCAAAGCCTTTTTACGCAATACAACATAGGGTTCATTTACCAAGACTGGGCAAATCATTTGGGCATGTTTCAAAAAGCTGCCATGGTTTACTGTCCAGAAACAAATGTATTCATTGTTTAAAAATAAAGTCCCAATGTGTTTCAGCTTCAAGGACCACATACTAAGGGGCTCAAAATCATGCCCCTCGATTAAAACGCACTAGCATCCAAGGACTGGCTGTGCTTTGCATCTAATGCTGGATTGCAAATGGATTCTCATGCCTGCCAGCGTCGGACTGGGCCGGCTGGAAACCAGGAAAATACCGGTGAGCCCCGGCCTTCATGGGCCCCCGCTGGCCCAGCCCCCTCCCCCAATGTTCTGGCCCCCAAATAAAAATTAATAGATGCGTCGGTATCGCATGCGCTTTGGTGTTCGCGCATGCGCACCGCCATTTGCATACACACCAATGTGCGCAGAGACGTTCACGCATGCGCGCTGGCGTGCGATGAGCCGTTTGCACATGCGCATGGGGGGCCCGGAGTATAGTTACCCGGTGGGCCCCCCCCATGTCCAGTCCGACCCTGATGCCTGCCCATAATGAACACAGTGCTGTCGAACAAAGGCATTGCTGTATTCATATATGTTATGCCGGTAGCTTTCCTACATTTTTGCAAAGATGGGGTTTGCATTATTCTCTCGACTTTCCCTCCTCCAATTTTTTAACACTAGTGATACAGTCTATCCCACCATGCAGGAGGAACTCTGTGTATTAACAGAGATAGGCATGATGACAGAAAAAGATATAGAGACCAAATGTTATTTCCTATGGAACTGTCAGCATTGTTATATATTTTCTAAGATTGTGTCAAAAATGAAACTAAAAACTGTGCACAGAATGAAAGGCTATATTTAGAAATAATTACTGTGTCTTGTACTAGTATTTTGCAAAATCTTACACCTTACCCTAACTTGTAATTTATGTGCAGAGTGTAATCTTAGACTACAAAATGTACATTAATTAGGCACAGTTGCACTTCTAATTATACTAATATGACCTCACATTCCTGTATTTTCCATTTGCTTAATCTTTCTCTCAATCACTCACTCTAATCATTCTGTGCCAAAGAAAGGTTTTCAACATAATTTGTAAAATGAGATTAATGGTATGTGTTGGCCCAGCAATATACTGCTTTCTTGAGCACACTGTAACACTGACCATAAACTAAACCTAAACTGAAATCCACTTCAGCACAAAAAATGACTGAAACAGTCTGCACAAAGCAAGAGGAATCTATGTGCTTCTAAGATTTTTGTGAGTTCAGAACTAGATGCTTGAATTATAAGTGGACTTGGTTTTGCCCGTTAAAAGGAATAACAAATTATAATTTTTAACCAGAAATCCAATTATACCTACTACAAGGGACCGCTTAATGGTGTAATGTTTCATATGTCTGAATTTACATCTGCTTTTGTATTACATTAAAAGTCAATACTGTCTAAATTATTGAAGTTTTTGAAAACCAGGTACTGGCAATTGCCATATAATTGTGCAACCATATGCATATCATGGATTATAAATTGGTTTTGGGGGTTGAGGTTTTTGTGACAAATTTGAAACTCTTACTTAGACTAGCATAGCATAGGTACACACTGCTAGTACAGACTCCAAAATACCAAGTAGAATTATTTTTCAAAATATTTTACAACTTGGTTTTAATATAGCTTTTATTTGTATTCAATAATGCCCCAAAAAATGGGGCTGATTCTCAAGAGGTCGAAAAAGTGCCTTAAAAATGGCATTACTTCTTATATTTTTAGATGTAACAATAGATTCACTAAAAGTTCACTTGTGTGTCTTAAGAAGCAATTTGTTTTGTTCATTTTCAGTGAATTGTGTGCGTTACTTTATATTGTGTGTTATTTTGTGCATTATTTTCAGCCATGTGATATTGTCACCCATGAGCCCCGGCCTAAATAGTACCTAAAACATTATGGGATGCCACTGACGGGGTAGAAATCTCTTTTTACAGTATTCCAGTCATTCCTTTTTCTGGGAAACTTAATTCCATGACACAGAACATTCTGGACCTGCCCAAGGTACTGTGAAAATGTGTTAGTGGCTTTAGGTAAGGCCCCAGCTCCTTATAAAGGCCTGTAATTGCTGCCCTACAGTCCCTGACTACATTTTCCTCTATTAATTCATTGGATGTTGTTTAGTAACCTCTACTCCTGTACTGTACTCAGTAATTATCTCACTATTTTATGCTTTTATCGCTTACAAGATATTTGTGAACTATGCGTTAGGTTTAATTCTGTTCTATAAGTATCACAATGCGATTAGAATACCACTTTGCAGTAATGTAGAATTAACACTTGAAATATCTATTAGCTCATGCGAAAATACTTTCGATGAATGGTTCTTTAAATAACATTTTATCACTATTATATACATTATATACGTTCCTTAAATAACATGCAAAACTGTGTGTTAAGGAATAACTACCTTATGTGAATCTGCCCCATACTTTAAAATTTTGTTAATGTGTTCAACAGGCATTACAGTGAGATATATTTTGGTAAGTAAAATTAAAAAAGATTTATGCTTTCTGCACGGAAACAAAATACCTTTAAAAATATCTTCCTTTGATTCTCTTACTCTCTCTCTTAAACCCCCAACAATTAGATCAAACAGTTACTTTATCATGTTACATATTATTAAAATGTAATACATTCTTCTAACTCACACATTTCCAGGTTAGGAAAACATGCAAGTTTAAAAATGAGATGTGCATTCTTTTCACCCTGCTTTTTCTATTGCTATTGTGTCACATTGTGCACAGTATGAAAGCAGTTGCACAAGCACATAAATCAAGTCTAATTTTTTTATCTTCTAAAAAGTGTTGTTGCTATAAAAACAGCAGAAACATCCAGTACTCCATCTTTAAATTGATATCAGGCAGGCTGGAAGCTTGGTGTAATAACACAACAGTGCCGCTCATCAAGCTGTATGAAACCATAACATAAACCTTACTGTGCGTATACAAAAGGATCAACGAAAAAGGTTTCCTCTGTGAAATCAGATTTAAGATATATATAAGCATGCTAATTGAAGCTGCTCAAGAAAAAAACAGAAGTAGTTTTCATTTCATGTCAGAACAAATAAAAGCTTAGGAACATCAAGCACCGATAACTATGAATATAATGAAAGCTTATATATAATAATTTTGTTTTAATATTCAGGTAGTACTGCATATAAACATGACATCATTATTGGATTCGTGGTACGGAAGCTTTAAGATTAAAAAGGAACCACATTCATACTTTATCCACTAAAAAAAATGCATCAGTCATATTAATAATTATTTCTGTTAGTAAGATAGTATAAAATCAGTATTTTGATGTATTCACCCTGATTAATGTTTTGCAATTAATGTAAACTTCCATTTTCTTTTGTCCATTCAACATCATGAAATCATTTGCATTACAGAAAAATGAAACAGTGATGTTCTATGAGAGATTTATTCCATGTTTTGTTGACATCATGGGGTTATTTTTTAACACAATTGCATTATGCAAAGTGCAATTTCAGACACTTTGCCATGTTTCTTTTAACCCAGAATGCAGTGTTTTTGTTTTTCCAGCATAATTGCAGCCAACAGGGGGACAATTGCATCTGATCTGTCAAAATTCACACATTTGTGCTTCAAAGTAAACTGGATGCATTTGTTTAGAAATTTTTGAGTTGGGATGCAGAATTTCCTTGCCACCTAAATTTGTCATATTTCCTGCAATGGGCTATGCAAGGTCTAAGGTTGTTAATAATGGCATAAATGCACTGTTAGTTTAGCATAGACACACTTCTTTGTACATTTAGGAGCAGATTTATCAAAGGTCAAGGTGAATTTTCAAATGAAAAAAATTAGAGCTATTTTTTGTGTACTTCGACTAGGGAATAGTCCAAATTCGATTTGAATTTGAAAAAAAATCGAATATCGAAATTTATGTACATTTGTCGTTTTAAAAATTCGACTTAGACTAAAACTAAAACCTGCCAACTTGCTGTTTTAGCCTATGTGGGACCTCCTAGAACTTATTTGGAGTCAATTGGTGAACTTTGAAAAAGCAAAGTTTTTTTGGGAAAAACTTTGAATCGATTTCGATTGAATGCACTATCCCTTCTATTCGAACGATTCAAATTCAGCCGAATATGGACCTAATCGATTGAGAACAGACCTATTCTACCCAAAAAAAACCTTCAACTTAATTTTGGTTGGTCTTTTTGAATTCGAAATTCGAACCTTAATAAAAATGTCCTTTAATAAACAAGCTAAAAATTTCCTTATCTCAGAATATTAATCTGTACATCATACTAAAAGGTGAACAACCCCTTTAAGGAAGATCTACCTGCTTTATAGCACTTCGCCTGGTCGGAGGTGGAGAAAGGCAACTCTGGCAAAAGAGCTAACGTTCAGTAAAATCCGCATTTTAGTGAATTTGCAGAGTAACATCCGTTCGCCAGAGTAAAAAAAAGTCGCCTAGCGATAGTGTGAATGACCGCTAGCGACGGTCCCGACTACAATCAATCGATTATTACTGATTAACCAAATATTTTGAGAAATCTGTCTTAACATTTCACAAAAAATAAGTGGTAAGTTGAAGAATTCAAATCAATTAAAGGGGTTGTTCATCTTTAAGATAACTTTTAGTATGATGTAGAGAGTGATATTCTGAGATAATTTGTAATTTGTTTTAATTTTTTATTATTGAAGGTTTTTCAGTTATTTAGCTTTTTATTCAGCAGCTCTTCAATTTGCATTTTAAGCAATCTGGTAACTAGGGCCCAAATTACCCTAACAACCATGCATTGATTTTAATAAGAGACTGGAATATGAATAGGAGAGAGTCTGAATAGAAGTATCAGTAATAAAAAGAAACAATAACAATACAGTTGTAGCCTTACAGAGCATTTGTTTTTTTTTAGAAGGGAGTCAGCAATGCCCATTTGAAAGCTGCAAAGAATCAGAAGAAAAAGACAAATAACTATAAAACTATAAAAAAAATTAAATATTGAAAACCAATTGAAAAGTTGATTAGAATTGGTCATTCTAAAAAGTTACTAAAAAATTCTGGAGACTTTTCCTTTTTTTAAGCGGGATTGGCTGCAAAAGTCCTAAATTACTTTTTTGGGTAAGCAGTTTTTTCCACACATTAACTTTACAGTAGGCTCATGTGTAGGGCATTTTATTAACTCTATTGTCGTTATTGCGATTCCCTGGACATTTGTAATATAAACCAGTAACTTAAACCATTAGCAGCAACATTTATAATAAAGACCTCCATACAACTTTAAATTTCCCGCCCTATGCAAGATCACTAGCAAAGTTTCACTAAGCACGAATGAATGCTTTGCTATAATATGCATGCATGGCTAAAGTAACGCTGGCCAAAAGTCACCATCGGTCGATGCCCGGGATGAAACTTTGCATTTTAGTGAATAAGCGTATTTATAATCGTATTTGCATCTGGCAAAGTGGTGCGAAGCGGACCCTGAAAATTCGCCCATTAGTGAATCTGCCCCTATATCTTTCTCAATTCACTGTTGAATCATTTTACAGCTTCTATTTTGTATTATTTTACTGTTTACCCTGTTGGTACCATCTTATTCTTCCAATTTACCTTGTAATTAAAACCTCTGTTTTCCATTCAGTACTGATTAGGACTTCTTGTTGGGTTATGTATTAAAAGTCGAGTTGTTTTTACCGAAACAATTCGAGGTTTCAAGAGTATTTTTCAGTCAAAAAACCTCAAATTTTTGGCTTAAAAAAACCCTCAAATTTTTCGGGATTTATTATACCCCAAAGCTGGAAATAACTCAAATCTGAATCATTTGAAGATGTTTGTAGCCTTCGTGATGTTTGGTTTTTTTTTGGTGGGTTTTACTCGAAAACTCGATTCATTTGAGCGATTCAAGTTTTGTTTGCAGAAAACTCGATTAATTTGAGTATTAGAGTTTTTCACTCGGAATTCATTAATTCAAGTTTTTTAAATTCAAGATTTTCATAAATTAGAAAACATTTTAGTTTATTCAAGGCATAAAAGACCTCACAAACCTCAGAAAACTCGACTTTTGATAAATAACATAATTATATTGATAAGTTTTGCACCCTGTGCCTAGCATCAGTTAATTAAAATGGTAGACTTTTTAATTAATATAATTGCTAGGATAGAGCAAATCATTAAAATATCCAACTTTCAATCTATAAATGAATGTTTTTTATTTTCCTTCAACTTTAGTATTCAACCTATGCATGTCATTCTTTATTCTCATTTTGAAAACTCTTACAGTTTCAATTGTCTATTTAAATAAGCTTTAGAAAGAAAGCATACCAGTTGCAAAAGTACTTGCAGCAATTGGAGTGATGGTTGAGGTTACATTATGCAGCAGAACTAATGTGACTTCCCTGTCTGATTAAATTTTGCACCTAATGGAGACATTGTTCATTAATGGGTTCTTGTGTGCTGCATGCAATTTGAATCAAAGCTGTTCTGGGCATTGTGGAAAATGCCGTTCACTGTTATTACATAGTAACTCAGAGTTCAGGTATTCAAAGAATTGAGGAAATAAATGTACTGTAGCCCAGCATGTCACGACCCACATTTTTGCAGTATTTTATTTTCTTTGATTTGTATGCCATGACTTGAGCAACAAAAATCCATCAATATAAAGACTTGGAGAAACCAAAGGCCTTTAGAGTTCTTTGAATTTTTTGCCAATTTTTGCTGACCAACTAGATTTCCTGATTAAAATATGTTTAGTTTGTTAATTCCCTGTAATTCTATACAAATGTATTTGTAAGCCAATGTAGTTTGGTTCATATTTTAATGTGCTTGTCTCTAATATTGCCTAATTTATAGTTTTGGAGGAAAAATATTTGAAACTTACCATATCTGACCTCTTCTTAATATATATTTATGAAAAACGTAAAATGCAAGTTTTGATCAGTTATCTTATTTTAAATCATGTAGTATCATTAAACCAACATTTAACATCATTCACATCTGGGACTTACAGACTAAGTTCTCTAACATATGTAAGTACAAACTTTGTCTGTAAATCTACTAAGTAAGGCTAATATAAATGCTTTGACTAAAGTGGTCACTGGCTATAGTGCAAAGTACAAACATAAGTAGCCCTGTATTCTGTAGGGGTAGGTATGTGTGTGGGGGGTGCAGGTATCCCATCTCCCTCCCCCTACCATCCCCTAAATTGTATGTCTGAAACTTTTTACATTAGTCAAACATGAAAGTTATGGAGCACCAGAGGGTACTAATAAAAATCCTTGTGTCATGCTAAGTATCCCAAACCCAGAACAAACACCAAGGTGCCAGGTTTTAAAGTGAGAGAACCAAGGTAAGAGTCAGGACCTGGAAGAATAGTAGACTAGAAACAGGCAAAAGCCAGTTCAGGCAGCAATATAGCAGTGGTCAAGGACAGGCAAAGATCAAAAAAATACTGAACACAGATTAAAAGCACATCCATAAACTATCTACAATAGACCTACATTGGGTGATGGGAATTAGGGCGTAGCACCTTTAAATATTTGAAATTGATGTCATGGGTGTCCCTGCCGCCCCACTAGACCACCAGGTATCCTTTACACCTATATACTGTTATTTAGTTCTGCGTTGTGTGTTTTCTTTAATTGTACATTTTGGGAAGAGTCTCTAGAATGAAATATAATATACTTTTTTCTCTATCTGTTGTAATGTTTGCAGCATCATTCTGATTAGTAAGAGTTCTGACTGTAACTGCTCCTCTATATTATTCACTCTGCTAACAGACAACCTAGATTAACTGCCTTCCATGTGGTAGGGAGTAAGGACAGGCCTGCGTGGCACCCACCAGAGCTATTTCTCACGGAGCTGCACATTTTTGTGCCCCTAAGTTCTCCATGGGTCTTTGTAATGACCACTTTTTTGGTTCCTGAATTTAGTGGGAAGGGGAAAATCTACTATATGTGCAAAAAAAAAACAAAACAATTTTCCCACATTCTCACCATGGATAGATAAAAAAAAAATATATAGCATATTTGTGTTTTGTAATTTCATATTTGTTATGCAGAGTAGTTTTTTCTAGATTATATATACGGCAATATACATTTGATTTAGAATTTTATTTTTATGTGTTTTTGTGGTACATTTTCTGGCTATAAATACTATAGTATACTATATACTATATTCAAATATTTCAACTGTAATATAAAGCTGTTCTTGATCAATAAACTTTTTTCTTGCTTCTCATATATGAATAATTATTTTATTTTGTATGTAAGTTCTCTTAATTTATGTCATTCTTGTGAGGCCCTAGGCATGCTGGCAGCAGATACGTTCCAATGCACTTTTATCCTTTAACTGCCTTTTTACATCTCTCTGTGTTAATTATCCCTGACAAACAAATACATAGCACACTAGTTCATCTCCAAAGAACTCATTTGAATTAATTATTATAGCTTATCCATTTGTCATTGCAAGTCATTGAATTAAAATAATTCCCTGCTGGTGATTTTTTTAATAACAATAAGTGGCTCATTATCCTTCGGTGAATACATTTATACTCTTACTAGTGGCAAACACACTTTATCATATTGTTGCACTCTGTGGGCTCAAAAAGATATTTTGATCCAATACAGATGGACCTTACCTAAAAAAAAACTGATTTTAAATATATTCATCCAGTAAGAAATACCTAATAAGGCATGTCAGCATTATAACAGGCAATTTTTTAATGACATTTTTGTATTTAATTTAGTTTATTTCCCAAACAAGAACAATTAAATCCATCATTTTAAGAATGGATTGGATGATTTTTTGGACAGACATAATATCAAAGGCCATTGTGACTAAACTCTATAGTTAGTATAGATATTGGTTAGATATAGATATCGGTTGAACTTGATGGACTTTGTCTTTTTTCAACCCAATTTAACAATGTAACTATCATGAATAATACCGTAATTGTCCGTATCTCCCCACATCCAGTTTGCTTCGGGAAGCAAGAATTCAGATGGCTGATAGTGCTCAATCCTACTGCTGAGAAATACTGTGCTCTGCTACCCCATAGGGCAGAAAAGCATTCAACCACTGAAATACATCCCAAACTGGGATGTATAAGCACTGGGCTAATATGCATCTGGGCAGTAACCCATGTTTGCATCTATTGTTCTAGCTGCAGCTGGCTAAAAAAAGATAATCAATTATTGGTTGGTATACGGTACTTCCCAAGGTTCAAATAATTGCCCAGTGTTTCAAATAAACTCCAATTGATCTGCTTTTATGTGTCAATTCATTTTACTTTCCAGACTGTGCAAATTGCTGTGAGGTTACCTTTAGGCTGTTACAAATGCTTAAAACACAAGGTATTACACTGGGCTTTTGTTCTCTTTTAATGTAGACATACCATTTTTAAGCTTAATGATTTTACACAGCTTTTCAGGAATAAGTGTTTAACACCCACTGAGAGGTAATGTGTATATAAATAATCTCTAACTGCAGAAACAGTTTGACTTACAGGCTTTCGCCAAAATATAATGAATCATCCACACGCTAATATCCCAGATATAAAAACCGAATTGTTTCACAATTGTAACAATTGTGCTGTTTAAAATAAATTGTGATTTAGATGTAACAAAACAGATGCACTCTGATCCCGCAATAGTTTGTATCTTGTGTATTTTTTTTTTCAAAAAAATCATAAATTACTTTTATTAATTAATTGTAGAATGAAAATGCAAGGTAAAAGTAATTACTATAATACTATGTGCCACATATTAGTGCACATCAGTAACCCAGCCAATCTCATAGTTGTATTATCCATGAACGTGGTTAAATAAGCTACTGATCCTGAATGAAAGGAAGAAGCTTGATTCAATGTTAAAGTAGTCACCTGGCCAAAAAAGAAATATTTTTGATTCTGATGTTTTCAGTAGGAAGAAGGTAACAGATATAGGAAGGCCAGTATTTACAGTATTTTTACAGATAGAAGTGTCAGCCTTTGTTAATTCTGGGGGAAAATACAACTCACATTAATGCTTCATTTTCAGGAAAAAGTTGCATTGCAATTTTATTATAATATGTCATGAAGGAGGTTAACTCTTGGTATGACAGACTAGGGTACAGCACACCAGGAATACTTTAGAAGCTATATTTTATTTGTTGTTTTTAGTTAATTTAACTAGATACTGTATATGTCATGACCTGGATAAATGAGAATCTTCATAGACATTTTAACAATAAATTGTGCAAATGTGCAGTTAGGCAAGATCTTAACAGAAGATAAGCAATACTCTGATCTCACCAAACCAGGTCTTTGACAGACACTGCTTGTAATAATGATAATACATAGTAACATAGTAACATAGTAAGTAAGGTTGAAAAAAGACACATATCCATCGAGTTCAACCTTTTTTTTTTTTTTTTATTAACTACCTATCTGCCAGTTGATCCAGAGGAAGGCAAAAAACCCATCTGAAGCCTCTCCAATTTGCCTTAGAGGGGGGAAAATTCCTTCCTGACTCCAAAATGGCAATCGGACTAGTCCCTGGATCAACTTGGACTATGAGTTATTTCCCATAACCCTGTATTCCCTTACTTGCTAAAAAGCTATCCAACCCTTTCTTAAAGCTATCTAATGTATCAGCCTGTACAACTGATTCAGGGAGAGAATTCCATATCTTCACAGCTCTCACTGTAAAAAACCCCTTCCGAATATTTAGGCGGAACCTCTTTTCTTCTAATCGGAATGGGTGACCTTGTGTCAGCTGGAAAGACCTACTGGTAAATAAAGCATTAGAGAGATTAATATATGATCCCCTTATATATTTATACATAGTCATCATATCACCCCTTAAGCGCCTCTTCTCCAGCGTGAACATCTCCAATTTGGCCAGTCTTTCCTCATAGCTAAGATTTTCAATACCTTTTACCAGCTTAGTTGCCCTTCTCTGTACCCTCTCTAATACAATAATGTCCTGTTTGAGTGATGGAGACCAAAACTGTATGGCATATTCTAGATGGGGCCTTACAAGTGCTCTATACAGTGGAAGAATGACCCCCTCCTCCCTTGACTCTATGCCCCTTTTAATACAGCTCAAGACCTTATTTGCCCTTGATGCTGCTGACTGGCATTGCTTGCTACAGCCAAGTTTATCATCTACAAGGACTCCAAGGTCCTTTTCCATAATGGACTTGCCTAGTGCAGTCCCATTAAGGGTATAAGTGGCTTGGATATTTTTACATCCCAGGTGCATGACTTTACATTTATCAACATTGAATCTCATTTGCCACTTAGCTGCAACTTATGTTGCTCATAATGCCATTCATTAGGACAAAATTTTGAATGTGATCCCTTAACAAGCCTTCAAATAATTTGCCCACCACAGATGTCAAGCTTACTGGCCTATAATTGCCAGGCTGAGATCGTAATCCCTTTTTAAATATTGGAATAACATCAGCTTTTCTCCAATCCATAGGCACCATACCAGATGACAGTGAATCTGAGAAAATCAGAAATAAGGGCTGGTCTAAAACTGAACTAAGCTCTCTTAGAACCCGGGGGTGTATGCCATCAGGCCCTGGAGCCTTGTTTACATTCATTTGTATTAAAGCTTTTTGAATCATATCCTGAGTCAGCCACTGACTAGATTGAGCTGAACCATACGTGCAGTTATTAAGTGAGCCCGTGAACCCAGACTCCTCTATTGTATACATTGAAGAAAAGAACGGATTTAACACATTTGCCTTATCTGTATCTGTTACAACCATACTGGTACCATTATTTAATGGAGCAACACTCTCAACCTGCACCTTTTTACTATTAATATATTTAAAAAACTTTTTAGGGTTAGTTTTCACCTCTACCGCAATTAACTCTTCATTTCTTTTCTTAGCCTTCCGGATTGCTGATTTATAACATTTATTACAGTGTTTATATTCATTAAATGCAGCTTCTGTCCCTACAGATTTGTAGTTTTTAAATGCCTTTCTCTTCTTTCCCATTAACTTCTTTACTTCTGTATTAAGCCACACAGGATGATTCTTAGAGCTTCTACGTTTAGTCCTTAAGGGAATAAATTGAGAACAGTAATGATTTAATATCATTTTAAAGGACAACCATTTCTGTTCTGTGTTTTTAGCTGAAAACCTAATGCCCCAATCAATGCTCTGTAGGGCAGTCCTCAAGGCACTAAAATGAGCTTTTGCAAAATTCATGTTTTTTGTTACCCCAGTATATTTTTGTTTTTTGCACCAGACATTAAAAGATACAACCTTATGGTCACTATTACCCAGGGGTTCAATGACTTGCACATTTCTGGGTCATTTGAGATCACTAAATCAAGAATAGCATTTTTTCTGGTAGGCTCCTCAACAACCTGTGCTAAAAAATTGTCGTGCAATAAGTTTATAAACTTGTTCCCATTAGCTGATCTAGCAGTACCGTTGCTCCAGTCAATATCTGGGTAATTAAAATCCCCCATTATCCTTACTTTACCTAAACTAGTAGCCTTTTCTATTTGCATTAGGAGCTTTAGCTCTTCCTCCTCACTTACATTAGGGGGTCTATAGCATACGCCTACAATTAATTTGCTGGATTCTTTACAATTGGTGAAGAACTCCACCCATACGACTTCTGCCCCCTCATTTTCTAACATAACCTCCTCCTTTATATGAGCTTTTAAATCCTGCCTAACATACAGACATACCCCTCCTCCTTTTCTATTGCCTCTGTCCCTCCGAAACAAAGTATAGCCACTGATATTTACTGCCCAGTCATGCGACTCATTCAGCCATGTTTCGGCCACACCAATCACATCATATTTTCCTTCCATCACCAGCAGCTCCAGCTCTCCCATTTTACCAGCCAGACTTCTTGCATTTGTAAACATACATTTAATACTGGCACCATATTGAACATATGACATGTGGTCCTCCCTCTCCTTAACAGTATCCCCAGGCAAACCTCCTCCCCCATTTTCCCTTTCTTTGCCCACTATCTCATCTAACCTGTCTACCACTGAATCTTTTACTGAACCCTCCCCCGCACACCTAGTTTAAAATCTCCTCCAACCCTCTAGCCATCTTCTCTCCCAAAACAGCTGCCCCATTATCATTGAGGTGCAGCCCATCCCTAGCAAAGAGCCTGTAGCCGACTGAAAAATCAGCCCAGTTCTCCAAAAACCCAAAACCCTCCTCCCTACACCAATCTTTCAGCCACGCATTAATCTCCCTACGCTCCCGCTGTCTCCTTAGCGTTGCTCGTGGCTCAGGTAATATCTCTGAGAAAATTACCTTGGAAGTCCTCGCCCTCAGCTTTGAACCTAGTTTTTTAAAATCATTTTTGAGGACTTCACCACCTCCTCTAACTTTGTCATTGGTACCTATGTGTACCAAGACCGCTGGGTCTTCCCCAGCCCCTCCCAATAATCTGTCCACTCGTTCCACCACATGCCGAACCCTAGCACCAGGCAAGCAGCAGACTGTTCGGCATGTAGGGGCCTTGCGACAGATTACCCTATCCACCTTTCTAATAATTGAATCCCCTATAAGTAGAACCTGCCTTTCCTTCCTTGCACTCCCCCCACCACCCGTATTAGAGCCACTGCCTCCCGGGGTGCTCCGAGAGTCAGCCTGCTCCATACATGCCAGTTCGGAGTTTTCCTCCCCAGCATCTTCAGCCAAAACGGCGAATTTGCTGTTTTGGACAAACTGTGGACCAGCCCCCCTACTCTTCTGTCCCCTACTTCCCCTCTTGACTGTCACAAACCTTCCTCCCTCATTAGCCTCCACTGCCCCTTCTCCTCCCCCCGCTCCACTAGCCCCTGCCAGTGGTTGCTCTGCGAGCCTCCTGTCATTCCCCTCGTTTGCCGATGCTCTCAGTGCTGCAAGTTCACCCCTTAGAGTCTGCAGCTCAGATTCCAAGATGAAAACCAACCGACATCTCTCACATGTAAATACTGCATGGAACTGCTGCTCCAACACCACATACATGTGACAAGATACACACTGAGTAATACCAGCAAACCCACTCATATTTACACTGGGTACTTACAGTCTCCCAAATGTAATTCCTCACCAACGCCTTTTCAGTTTTAAACGCCTTAAGGTTTTTAACGCTGCTTAACACTTAATTCACATGCAACACTTTGATCACATGCAACACTCGCTAAGCAGCTCCCACACTTGCTTTGCCGTCACAAGTGTAAGGTTTCAACCAGAGCACACAAAGCCTGTTCAGAATTTACCTGAT
Source organism: Xenopus petersii (assembly GCA_038501925.1). Taxonomy (NCBI): domain Eukaryota; kingdom Metazoa; phylum Chordata; class Amphibia; order Anura; family Pipidae; genus Xenopus; species Xenopus petersii. Next base: position 69,358,745 of record CM076676.1, on the reverse strand, counting down.
TAACCCCTCCCCCTTAATTAAGAAAGAGGGAAAGGAGAGAAAAAAAATGCTATTTGCTACCAGCAGTAAATAAAAACCCTTATTAACTTTTTTTTATGTTCCCCTTAGACCTCTAAAGCTAAAACACAAAAAGAAAGTAAATGCACTTAATGTATCAACTAGTTTACCCCAAAGAGAGAAAAGAAAAAGCTGTTTGTCTCAGTCAGATAACTCACAGAACACACAGCAGTCAGTTATTTGCACTTACTCCCTCCTTGTACCCAGCACTCCCAGCATGCACAGCAAACAAACGCCTTAAGGTTTTTAACGCTGCTTAACACTTAATTCACATGCAACACTTCGATCACATGCAACACTCGCTAAGCAGCTCCCACACTCACTTTGCCTTCACAAGTGTAAGGTTTCAACCCATCATCTATACAGATGCATACCTTCTGAGGCATCTATGCTGGGTTGCCAAACATCTGTGCACAACTAGTGTACAAATCCACCAACCTCCTATTGGTTACTTTGGAGGTGGTAAGTGACCTGATTTTGCTTTCACTTGGTTCCTTAGGCACATCACCATGTGGGTTTGTCTCATCAGGGCCACTGTGGACTGTGTTATGGTCCATTATACTTAAAAACTTTCTAGACAATCTTTCTTCTAAGGTGGAAAAATAATATATTTAGGCCTTTGAAACACAATTACAGTATATACTCAGTGACATTATCATAAAATAATGACATTGGCTACACAGACAAAACCAAACAAAACATAGTGATAGCTACTGAATGTTTTCCTTACAACACCTGTCTAGTTGTTACAGTACGTGACCCTAGCAATCAGACCGGGTTTGTAATGACAGATTAGAATAGTATTAAAAATGAACAACACTATTTAGAAATCTTAAAAAAAATAAAACTAAACGGCACAAAAAATGTGTGATGTTAGAATAAATGACCAAGTGTGTAAACATTGCATTATGTTGAAAGAATTATTATAATAATTATCAAACCCTTTAAATGCACATTCTGAAGAATTCAAATTAGATTTAAACTTAAAATAAGTGAAAAAATTAGACATGGCCAGTAAATGGTTCTAAATAATTAAGTATATGCTTGTTTGTCTGTTTGTTTGGATTGTTGTTGATGGATGTCACAAATATATTTGTGGGTTATTTTATTTTAGCACTCAAACATTAAACCTCATTTTGAAATACAAAACACGCATAAGAGAAGATGAATACTTGCCAAAAATGAAAGATAGATGATCTGTTTTGGAAGACATTTAAGTTAACATGGTTGTCAACATGAATAAATCTAGCTCAAATTTTCATTCGATTTTGTCTAAACTTTTCCGCACCAACTTTTTTGAGCTTATTATTTGATGAATGAGTTAAATTCATGGATGGTAGTTAGGTCGACTTTGTTTTAATAACAAAATAATGTGTAATACCTAATGTGTACTAAAACTTCCCTTCTGTGCTCCGCTACATGATGCCATTTGTTTAGGTTTGAACACTCAACATAAATAAACAGTAGGTTATGTTTTTACATGCAGTGCACCATTCCATAAATGAATTCTTCAGTATAAAAATAACAATTGATTAAATAGATAGGCTGTGCAAAATAAAAAATGTTTCTAATATAGTTAGTTAGCTAAAACTGTAATGTATAAAGACTGGAGTGACTAGATGTGTAATATAATAGCCAGAACACTACTTCCTGCTTTTCAGCTCTCTTGGTTTACACGGACTGGTTACCCTGGTTACCAGGCAGTAACCAATCAGAGACTTGAGGGGGGGCACATGGGTCATATCTGTTACTTTTGAATCTGAGCTGAATGCTGAGGATCAATTACAAACTCACTGAACAGATATGTACAATGTGGCTCCTTTTCAAGTCACTGACTAGCTCAGAGTTAGAGAGCTGAAAAGCAGGAAGTAGTGTTCTGGCTATTATGTTAGACATATTTTGCACAGCCTATCTATTTACCCAGTTTTTATTTTCACACTGAATTGTTTTTAAAAAATAATGGGTCAAACCTTTCCTCCCTGCATGCAAGGATTCAGACAGGTGTTAGTGCTTAGCATTGCTGTTGAAGATCACTCAATACTGCCAACCAATACAAATGAAAGTGTTCAAACATATTTTAATGAATTGATACATTTATCTGCACTGAAAATTTGTTATAGAGTAAGTTAAACCAAGTAAAATGTTGATTTATTAAAAAATGTTTTACTTATGAAAATGGATCCTATAAGTAGGAAGTATAAATATTCTGTGTGTCCATTGGTTGCATTTGTAAATACTTTCAATTCTTTCACATATATTTATAGCAGCTCTACACAAATTTAACATATGCACTTTTTCTAGTAGTGTTTTCATTTATTTCCCAAGGATGAAAATAGATTATTTGTTCTTTGTTTGCAAAAGGAAGTGCGTATAATGATTGTAAAAATGTCTCTGTTACATATTTTGTGTAAAAAGGAATTTTAGCTATTGTCTTTAATGAGTTTAGGATTTATGATAGCCATTAGAGTTGCTGCTGTGCTTTTAAACTTGGCTCAATTTTTCTTATGCAAATGCATCGGCAACAATATTTATCAAAGAATTACAACAGCACAGAAACAAACTTAGGTTTTTGGCACAACATTTTAATCAGGATGTGTTTAAATGGGGAGCTATATCTATTAAAGATAATTTTGATCAAAAGCAAGCTATGTTTAGATAATTTAAGTATGCCCTTAAAGCCTCATATTGCTATGAAAGGCCGTTGTTTTTTTAATTTGTTGAATAATGATTTTAGCTTTTGAAACATTGTGTTTCCCCAAACAATTCGAGTTTTTTGATGGTAATTTTCACTTAAAAACTAAGTTTTTTCAGGATAAGTAAAAACTTTCTGAGAATTAGTATGCTCCAAAGATGCTATACTGTATGTCTGAATTGGAAAATACTCCAGCTAAAACCTGTCAATGGCAGAGGTTCCTTGAACCATTTAAAGATGTTTTTTGCATTCATGATTTTCATGATTTTTACAATGGTTTGCACTCAGACGCTTGATTAATTTGAGTTATTCAAGGTTTTTTAGCCTATAACTTGATAAATTTGAGGTATTCAAGTTTTTTCCCCTATAGCATTCAATCAAGTTTTTTACATTTGAGTTTTTTCATAAATAATCAAACATTCAAATTGTGAGTTTATTCAAGGTAGAAAAAAATCTTACAAACCTCACAAACTTTAGTATGGTGAGAACAAACCACAGAAAATATATACATAACCAGTTAGGGAAATATGTGCCCAGAGGACAGGGGAAATTTGGACATACAATCCAGTAGAATAGAAAATATAATAGAACTGGAGTTGGGCTGCACAGGATGTTACTCTTTGTAAATGAATCTTCATCAAAACAAGGGCATTTTTTTTGTCTTATTAGTGGGCAGTTGGAATGATACCCAGCTCAAGGGCCCTCCAACAATTTAGAATGTTATGTAGAGCAATTTTTGAAATTCAAGTTTTTTGATAAATAAGCACACCTTCAAGATTTTAAAGTTTTCAAGTTTTTTCAAATTAGAAAATGTTTGATAAATCTTTCCAAGATTTGTTAAAGTCTTAACTTCATATCTCATCTATAACCTATAAATCACTTTTTGTCCTGGAGTAACTATACCCAAACACTCATTATTACACACAATAATTTCATTTACTGGTTCTTCTCTAGAATAATGTATGCATTTATATAGTTGGAGATGCCTTACATTGGGGAATACCGTAACGGTTTTGTTGTACTGTTTAAGTTTTACATATTTAAAAGATAGATACATAAAACAACACTCCTATCCTGATGTATTATTACTCCTTAAAATGTAATGCATGTGCCTAGACAACAGAGTAGCTGTCAGTAAATAGAACAGATATTTTTCTGCATTCTTCATCCTTTGACTTTTTCAGGTTACTCTGTGACTTTAATATAATGTCACACAGGGCACTTGTGAGCACTTTCAGTGCATAAATTCCAAAAACCCCAGCATCAACATCACAAATTGTACTATGGAGCTATAAAAAATATGGTAAAATGTACTTACCTTTACTTGTTTAAATCATTTGTGGTCCAAGTAGCAAATTCTTTTGTGCTAAGAACTTGTAATCACCAAAAATGACAAGAAATCTGATGTTTTTTGACAAACAGTTAATACATTTTTGTATGTTCCCACCTTCATGTATCTGCAGTAGTCCATTCTATGTACAATTGCCCAGTACTGAAGGGGTTAAAAGGTCCCCTCTAATAGTAGTGTGTGAAAGCTGGTAAAGGTAACAAGAAACTTTACATGTCATATAGGGTAAGAGCCCCACTATTACTTATTACAAGCATGTTGATAATTAAATGGATGAAGTACAAACTGAATTACTCCTGAATTGCTCAATCTATCTGTCTGTCTAATCTTTCTGTCTGTCTGTCTGTCTGTCTGTCTGTGTGTCTGTCTGTCTGTCTATCTATCTAAATATTATGGAGTAAAGGAAAAAAAACAAAACTAAATTTGTTCAGAGCACAATATGAAAAATGAATTATACTTCCCCACTATATTTGTCCCCTAGCCTTAAACAACATTTTGGGGACATGTTTGGGGAACATGATAAAATAAAAAGTCGTAGCCTAAAGCAATGTAATTAATCTTGAATTTGTAATTGCTGTCTCTGATACCTTTTTGTGAAAAACCTTGGAACTTAATATTTGCTGAAAATAAAGATTTTCCTTAAATATCTGTATTCTGAGACAAGTTGCCAATTCATACAAGGTTGCATAGGTTTAAACATAACCCACTAAACACTGTTTAGTGATTTACTTGTTAGGATTTGAGATGTTTCCATTTAGCTGGGTGCAAAATAAAATTATCTCCTGGGGCACTTGCATTTTGAAACTGTATTGTTCAACTAAGACTGCATCTGTATCCAGAAAGCTCCAAGTCAATTTTAAGTAATCATTGGGTTTTTTTCTTTTCTCGTTTTTTTTTCTCTGTAAAAATAAAACTGTACCTCATACTTACAAGAATCTCTATTGGTGTCAAAACAATCTTTTTATGTTTATTTAATAAATAAATTTAAGCAGACTTAAGGTGTGATGATCCAAATTATCCAACACCAAGGGGGAAATTTACTAAAGGGCGAATGCTGGCAAAAATTCTCCAGCGTGACGTCATTTGGCACTTTGCCGATTTACTAATGGTAGCTGGCGTAAATTCGCCAAGGAGATAGACTCTGGCGCAACTTCGCACTCTAATGCCAGGTGAATTTTCGGTCTGGCAAAAGAGCGTTACTACGCAAATTCACTAAGTTTTTGATTTTACTGACCATTACCTCTATCGCCTATCGAGTAGATAGGAGTTCCTCAAAAAAAGTTAAAAATTGTTCGCTGGCGTTTTTTTCCTATTTAAAGGGTGATAGACTGAAAAAGATCGTAATTTTTTGGGGGGTACCCTCCCTCCCGGGTACCCTCCCTCCCCCCTAAATTTGCTAAACTATACTGTGGTCAACTACAAGAGGTCCTCTGCACTCAACCCATTATCAATATATTTAAGACAGCGACATTTTGTGCATACTGCTACTAAAAAATGCCTTACCCTTTAAACAACACAGGGATTGTTTGTCCATATATTGCAATATATTTAAGCTGGCCAACTACGTCAAAGTCATCCCATATCTGGCCAGTCCTACGCTTAATTTTCATCTGATTCATTAAGAATTCAATTGCTTCATTATACATTTTACAAAGGAACTATACTGTGGTCACATGTGTAGGGCATTCTAACAACTTTATATAATTAAGGTTCACTGGCCTTGTGTAGTGTAATGTACTTAAACTGCATGCCGTATGCTAATTAGCCAACGCTAGTGTAACTTCGAACTGCTGAGTGTAATTTCGCTGGCATAATTTCGCCAGCGTTTGGTACCCTGTGCACAACTTTGGATCTTTGTGAATTAGCGTTGTCCAGGCGAATTTACGCCTGGCGAAGTGTTGCGATGTGCGCAAAGCCTGCGCTGGCGAATTTTCGCCAGTTAGTGAATTTGCCCCCAAGTTTACGGCTTTTCAGATAACAGAAAAATTGTACTGTATTATTTATTTATTTATTGTTTTTAGTTGTTCATGTTTTATATTATTCCTTTAATTTCAGTCATAAAAAACACTCCACAGCAGCTGCTCAGCACTAGTATAAATGCTGTAGCAATACTTAAAATGTATGTAATATGTAATGCTAAATTTTACTTGATGTAAAATAAATAACACATTTTTAAGCATGTCTATGTGACAGTGACAAACATGATGTTTCCAAGTGGTAGTAATAAATATCATTTTACATTTTAATAAAAATTAATACATGTCAGGGCTTACAACATGGGCAAACTGCTCTGGTTCTTGTAGGGTCATGTTTATAAAGTAATTAAAAACTCTGGTAAAGCAAGACTCCAACATATATAAGAATCTGGGTATTTGTAAATATTTTTGTCATATTTGTGTATTAGAAATGACTGAGGTTTTATGAGGACAGAGCCACAGGAATATAATGCACTGAGGATTGGAAAACCAACGTTGAAAACTAAATGGAGCGCATGTACATTTCTTTCGCCATCACTAACAAAAGATCTCTCTTTTATGTAAAGAAGTGTTTTTTTTCCCAAGAACTACAAGTACAGTTATATGAGACAAAGAAATTCTCAGTTTGATTCAGGTCAAACATGAACCCTTTTCACAACTTTGTACAATTATAGTGTTTAATAATAAGTTATATATTTTTTTAAAACAAAAAGGCACAAGAAACTCATTTATTTAGGTGTTTGCTTTTGCAGTTTGCACTATTCCTCTTCAGAAAATGCATTTGCTTTTTAACTGCAGGCTCATTCGGACCATTTCCATTTACACATTCTTTTTCTGTAGGGAATTAAGAGTAAAAAAAAAAAATCTGTCATTAAAGGATTTGTATGCTTACAAATGTATGTTCAGCCTTAAAAATATGTCAGTTTAACAAGCCATTAGTGACCAACTTGTTTTCTGTTTCCTTAGGTTAAAAAAGTATTTCACAGTCTGTGAGTGATAGACTTTTAGTGCAGTCTAGATCATGCCAAAAAGAAGTAACACGCTACAGGTATGGGGTATCCAGAACACCCACGACTTGGGGCTTTTTGGATACTAGATCTTTCTGTAATTTGGATCTTCATACCGTAAGTCTACTAGAAAATAATGTCATTATTAAATAAACCCAATAGGCTGGTTCTGCTTCCAATTAGTATTAAAGGAAAACTATACCCCCCAACAATTTGGGTCTCTATAAAAATATATTGCATAAAAAAGCTCTTGTAAAATCCTGCTTCATGTAAATAAAACAATTTGTTAATAATATACTTTTTTTAGTAGAATGTGGCATTGGGTAATCATAAATAGAAAATTGCCATTTTAAAAAATAAGGGCCACCCCCTGGGATCCTAGAATTCACAGTGCACACAAACAAACCAAACAAATTAGGTCACATGAGTTATGTCTTTTGCTTCCACACTTCTTCCTGTTACAGCTAGAACTGCAGTATTTCTGGTCCCCTAATCTCTGAAGCTGCACAGAGACCATCACCAAATAGTGGTTCAAGGCAAGAGATTGAAACGGGCAATATTTATTAAAATATATACACCAGTTTCTGAAACATTCTTCAATATGCCACCTAATTTGACTGTATGCTGCTTAAAGGAACAGTTCGGTGTGAAAATAAAAATTGGTAAATAGATAAGCTGTGCAAAATAAAAAATATTTATAATATAATTAGTTAGGCAAAAATATAATGTATAAAGGCTGGAGTGACTGGATGTCTAACATAATAGCCAGAATCCTACTTCCTGCTTTTCAGCTTTCTGTCTCTTAGTTAACGACATGAAGGGGGGCCACATGGGACATAACTGTTCAGTGAGTTTTCAATTGATTCTTAGCATGCAGGTCAGATTCAAAAGCAAACAGTTATGACCCCTGTGCCCTGCCTCAAGTCACTGATTGGTTACTGCCTGGTAACCAATCTGTGTAAACCAAGAAAGCTAAAAAAAGCAAGAAGTAGTGTTCTGTTCTGTTCTGTTAGAAATCCAGTCACTTCAGCCTTTATACATTGCATTTTTGGCTAGCTAACTATATTAGAAACATTTTTTATTTTGCACAGCCTATCTATTTACCCAGTTTTTAGTTTTACACTGAAAAGTTCCATTAAGTATTACTTTTGGGGGTATAGTTTTCATTTAATTATAGCTTAGTTGGGATAAAGTACAAGGTACTTTTTTTTTATTATTACAGAAATATTTTTTTTAAAATGTGGATTATTTGGATAAAATGGAGTCTATGGGAGACATCATATCCATAATTCTGAGCTTTCTGGATAATGGGTTTCCAGATAATGGATTCCATATCTGTACTACTTTTAATATGATGTTATATTTTTCAGGGCTTCAGACAAAACACACAAGGCGAATACCTTATTTGTGGTGTTTAATTTGAAACCAATAATTCATCCAGTTTATAAGCATTGCCTATCATTCATTTACATTACAGTTATGAGATCCATTATCCCAAATCCATTATCCAGAAATCATGGGAAGGCCATCTCTATAGACTCAATTTTAATCAAATAATTCAGATATCTAAAAGTGATTTTTTTTCTCTATATATAGATAAAACAGTACCTTGTACTTGATCCAACCACAGATATTTAAATTATTTTAGTAGATTTAAGGTATGGAGATCCAAATTACAGAAAGAGCCCTTATCCAGAAAGCACCAGGTCCCCAGCTTTCTTGATAACAGGCCCCCATACATGTACTTTTATAAAAGTAGCAGCATTTGTGTGTGCAGTGCATAGAATGTTTGTTACAATTAACAACCTCATCCAGTCACAGAAGGGGGCAAGTGAAAAACAGGAAACTGGTTTCCATTTTCTTGTGAGACCTACGCCCACCAAAATATATGCTCTACCGGTCTTGCTGTAAGCCTAAACCTAAACTGGCAGCATTCCCAGCTATGACGTATGGTAAGGCATTTTTAAAGCCAACAATCTTTACATATCTAAGGAGCTGGTGAGAGGGATTCTGTGGTGTTGGAAACAAAATGGTGCAACTATGCACCATTTCCAGCCCAGCACAAACTCATCATTGCTGTCCCCTTTTCCTTGCCCAGTGATAACCCTCTACCAGTAGTATGGGGGTGCCAGTCTCCAGATACAGTAATGCATATACACCATCGGTGATTTTATACTGATTTTCCCTTATGTTTATTTATTAAGAATTCCCTGTTCTTGCAAAATGAAATATATATACTCCCACTGACCCAAATGAATATAAATATGCACAGAAGACGCATGCATGTATCTACAGTATACCCTTATAATTTACTGTCACAGAAGAAAGATGTCCTTGTAAACAGGGTACATTTATTCTTTAATACAGTTTAGATAAGAGCTTAATTGATGTTTCAGTAGCTACACAAACCAATTTAGCAGTAACAAACAACTCACTTTGAGACACAAGGGAAGCTAATTAGATTCTTGCGAAATATTTAGCCCACAAAACTCTGCTTTTGAGAATGTATAGACTGTTTCATTGTTCTTGTGCAGTAGGTGTTTAATACATAAAACATGCTACATTGAAAGTGAGTGAAAGAGGATAAAAGTGACAACTAGATATGATTATGTATTTAAGCTTTAAGTAGAGATAATAGGACACCTCAGAGAGTGGGTTGCCTTCATTTTCTGCTTTATAATAGCTATTTATCAATGTCTGAATCTATCTCATTATTTCAATTAAAAAAGTCAGACCAACTCAGAATGCCGATTGGACCGTACTTATCACAGAAAAATAGGTTTAGGGCAAAAAATCTGAAAAAAAAGATTTTCCTGCCAAAAGTCAGAATTCCAGCTAAAAATCTTGATTTTCCCAAAGGAATCTGACTTTTGGCAGCAAAATTTGAAATATTCCGATTTTTGGCGGAAACTCAGCATGGACCATGATATTGAAATGGGACCTTTGCCATTGACTTCTAAGGGACCCCAAAGGCTTGGAGATGGCGGATTTTTGGATTCAGATTTTTTCAGCCACGGGGTATAATAAATTTTTTTAAAAAAGTTTTTTTTGTCAAAATCTTTTAATTTTTCATGATTTTTGTTTTCGGAATCTGATAAATAACCCCCTATGTGTTAATTGTCTGGTTCCTTTATATTTATAAATAATTAAAGGTGATTTGTTTCCTTTGGAATATATTAAGGCGGCTAGGTTTGGAATGTTCAGAGCTATTAACTAGGTAAAAAGGAATGTAGCTCATCCCAGTACAGAAACAATTTGTGGGGAGACCCCTCTGTCATCTCAATTTACCCTTGAATACTGTTATTGAGAAGCCTCCACATTAAATTATGAATTTGTAGTACATAGGTTTTTAACTTGCCCTCAGGCCTCCCCAATGAGCATATGATTCCTGGTTTTTCTCATAGAAGCACAGGTGCATGAGCAAACATAATGGCAATCTTGACAGGACCATCTGTGTTGCTGATTGATGTTCCTGTGCTGCTGAGTATGTATCACAAAAATGTATTGGTGGTGAGGCCTGTGATAATGTTTTAGGGGCCAATTTAAGCAGGATTGTGGCCAACTTGAGTAAAATATATACCGTAAGAACTGCAGATAGTAGGTTTATACTCTCTCTGCATTTTTAACAAAATCATTTTATATTGTTTTATCAGAATATATTTAAATACTCTGTGCAGTCAAATCCAGTTCTTTTCTATTGAGGTTCAGCGGCAGCTATAACGACCTTTTCAAAGTCTTTGAAAATATTAACTGAATTTGATATATATATTTATGAGAACTTAACAAATCTGTTAAACTATTTTCTTTAGTACTAACGTAGAAAGAGATGTCATTTTGAAATTAACTACATTTTTCCTCCAAGTGGTTAATGTTGTTAACTGGTTGTAAAAAAAATACTGAACATTTTATTAATTGGCCCCTTAATAAGCTGTGTATGAAAGAACCTCTGCTTACCCCATTTGCTTTGTGCTTTTCAGGTTCACAGATATGGATCATATTTTTAATATATGTAACTGATTAACTGTGACTGATTTCTATGTTAACTTCCCTGCACTACTCTCAACAACTGCTCTATAGAGCCAAGAATGTATGACCAAATGTAAAATTAAAGTTTCAGGAGAGCTATTGCCTCTTTATTGGGTTAAAAAGTATTGCATATTGAACTTTTAATATATAAGCAGTTAGGGATGTAGCGAACGTCGGAAAAAAAGTTCGCGAACATATTCGCGAACTTGCGCAAAAATGCGAGCGGTTCGCGAACGGTTCGCGAACCCCATAGACTTCAATGGGAAGGCGAACTTTAACATCTAAAAAAGACATTTCTGGCCAGAAAAATGATTTTAAAGTTGTTTAAAGGGTGCAACGACCTGGACAGTGGCATGCCAGAGGGGGATCAAGGGCAAAAATGTATCTGAAAAATCTGCCTGTGTGTGCTTGGAAGAGATAGTGTAGGGGGAGAGCTGTTAGTGATTTCAGGGACAGATGATAGTAAGTTTGCTGGCTAGTAATCTGCTTGATACTGCTCTGTATTGGAACAAAAAAATAAATAAAAGCAGTCCTTACAAGGACTACTGTTATTGCAGCAGTCAGCAGATGAGATCAGAAGCAGGACAGCTGCCCACTGCAGCTACATACAGAGCACTGCAGTAGAAGGTAGATTACTAGCCAGCAAAGCTACCTAAGCTTAAATGTCCCTCAAACCCCTGCAGACTTCTGTCCCTCCAATAACAGAGCAGTATCAAAACGATTACTAGCCAGCAAACTTTCAACTGTCCCTGAAATCACTAACAGGCAGCAGCTCTCTCCCTACACTATCTCTTCAGCACACACAGGCAGAGTGAAAAAACGCTGCAGGGCTTCGGTTTTTATAGGGAAGGGGAGTGGTCCAGGGGAGAGCTTCCTGATTGGCTGCCATGTACCTGCTGGTCTGGGGTGAGAGGGCAAAAAAAAGCGCCAACAATGGCGAACCCAAAATGGCGAACGTCGCGCGACGTTCGCGAACTTCCAGCGAGCGCGAACACCCGATGTTCGCGCGAACAAGTTCGCCGGCGAACAGTTCGCGCCATCTCTATAAGCAGTAGCTCTTTTTTAAGTAAACCATTAAGGGAAGAGACACACGCGAAGATTCAGGGAGATTTAGTCACCCAGCGACAAATCGCTGTTTCTTCGGGCAACTAATCTGCCCCTAACTTCCTTCCCGCCGGCTAGAATCTAAATTGCCGGCAGGATAGCACTCGGAGCGATTCATTTTCCGAAGTTGCCCAAAGTTTGCTAGTGAGGCGACTTCGGAACACAAAGTGCTCCGAGTGCCATCCCGCCAGCAATTTAGATTGTAGCTGGTGGGAAGTAAGTTTTGGGAGATTAGTCGCCCCAAATCTTTTAGTGTGTCTCTGCCCTAAGAGTTATATGGTGATCATTGTACTTTAACTCTACTCGCATGTAAATATTTCTGTGCACTTATGTGATTGTTTAATAGTCATGCTTTGTTCCCCTAAGCACCATAACTACTTTTTTTTTTTCTGAAGCCTCACACGGTAATGTCCTTAAAAACAGAATACCTACAGTATATAAAGTGTATTGTTTTGGGGTTTTCCTTTACAAATTGTAATGCTTGAGAGAATGCAACTACTAAGAAATGTTAAAAGGAATACTAAAAATATACGTCCCATGTTTTTCAAGCGCTTCTTCAGAAATACAGTACTGCATGCATCATCTATTCTTGTCATTCACCATATGCAACAGAATTCACTAGGCTTTTTACCTAGGTGTCTCCTTACTGTGATTCCTCAGCCCAAATACAGTACACCATGCCAAAATACATAAGTAAAAATCCACAAATTAGAACATAAACATATTTGAAAGGGCACAATTGTAAAATGTAGCACTATTTATTGGAGAATATTATTTTTAATACTGATACAATGTATTTTATACTGATGTTTGCACTTTCCATATTGCACTTTTTGGGAGATAACAGACACTTTCCTTTACTGTTGTACAAACCTATTTTGCAGGAAGGCATACTTCTTATATTATTCACCATGTCAAACCACTGCAGATGAAAAAGATATTATGTAAAGTTATTCTGAAGTTTGGGTCAAGCTTGAAAAAGTTTGTGACATTTATACCAGACATAACTTACTTTTAACCAACAGTGGCCTTATCCTTAAAGAATATGTATTTTTAGACTTTAACTACAAACCATAAAAGAGCAGGTTGCCTTGACATGTGCTTAGATAAAATGGCAGTTACAAATCTCCTGGTTGTGTTCTTCTAGAACATAAGTAATTATATTAATAAGCAACAAATTTAATCTGCACACAAAGCATGTTGTTCTCAGTCATGCACCTGCATGCAAACTGAACGAACACGGCATGTGATGACTTTGCTGATATATACTATAGCACATACAAGATATTTTTCCAGGGTAATTTTATACAGAATGAATAATGTACTGTTATGTCCTGTACCAGCATTTACAAAACTTAAAGGTTTAAATCCTAATGATTATTAGTATACTTAATTTTCAAATCAGTATTTGGACAACAATAATAGACCTGCAGCAGTTCATCAAAATTATTATTAGTAAGAAAAGCCTCTGGTTAGGAGTCAAGCATCTTTGTGAAGTGTCAGTTCAGAATGGTTCCTGCTAAAATGTGTATGTATGTATGATGTATTATTATATTTTACTACCATTTATTTATATAGCGCCATCATATTTCACGCTGTAAAGTAAATGTGTTTATACAACTAAATCACATTAATAGAACATATGGAGTTACATACATCACAACCAATACTGGTACAAGGTGAAAAAGGCCCTGTGCAAAAGAGCTTACAATCTAAAGGGAAGGGAATAAGGCACAAGGTGTGGGAGTGGGCAAGATCAGAATTAAGTGAGGGAAAGATGCAGTACTGTATGTGGTATTGTATTTGGTAATCAAGCAGAGTGAGGGTAGGCTTCTCTAAAAAAGTGCGTTTTAAGAGATCTTTTTGAAAGCAGAAAGGTTGGGAGAAAGTCAGACAGACCATGGGAGAGCATTTCAGAGGAGAGGTGCAGCCTTTGCAAAGTGAGCATGTGAGGAGGTAATGAGAGAAGAGTTGAGTAGCAGGTCAGTAGAGGAGCATAGTAAGCGGTTGGTTGAGTATATAGAGATGAGTTCAGAGATGTAGGGTGAGGTAGAGTTATGAAGTGCATTGTCTGGGTCATTAATCTGAATTTTATTCTGAAAGGTAGCGGAAGCCAGTGTGGGTATTGGCAGAGTGGCATGGCAGAGGAGGAGCGGTTGCTGAGGTTTATGAGCCTCGCAGCAGTGTTCATTATGGACTAGAGAGGTGACAGTCTCTGGAGGGGAAGGCCAATTAAAAGAGTTACAGTAGTCTAGACATGATATGAAAAGAAAGTGAATATGAATTTTGGCAGCATCTTGGGTGATAAATGATCGTATTTTGGATATGTTCCTTAGGTGGAAGTGACAGAATTTAATAAGTGACTTGATATGAGGAGTGAAGTACAGGGCAGAATCTACAATAATCCCAAGGCACCGGGCCTAGGGAGATGGGGTGATAGTGGAATTTTTAGCTATAATGGATACTCGGATGTTAATGGTGTTAGTTGGAGAAAAGAGAACCATTTCCATTTTAGAGAGGTTTCATTTAAGGTAGCGTTGCGACATCTTAAGTAGGGATAGAGGACAGGCAGGAGGAGACCCGAGTTAGGAGTTCTGGGTTGAAATCAGGAGAGGAGAGATAGATTGGAGTATCGTCAGCATAGAGGTGTTATTGAAAACCATATTAGTTGATTCGTTTGCTGAGGGAGGAAGGATAGAGGGAGAATAATAAGGGACACAGGACAGAGCCTTGAAGAACCCCAACAGAAAGAGGAATGGAATTAGATTGTCAGATACTCATTGACAGTTAGATCCAATATACCTTATAGGGGGACTCCTTTTGCCTAGAATATGTATTAAAGCTTACCAGCACCAGTAGTTGTTTTGTTAGATTTTGTTTGTAGGTATACCCAACTGCTGCATGAAGACAGAATGAAGAGAAACCGATACTGAGAGAGGAATAGTGAACATAAACTTGATTATTTCAGAAACAATGCAGATGTTTCAATTGATTTTATTTAGAAAGTTTCTTATTTCATGCTTATTTCATTCTGAAGCTTATATTAAATTGTCATATTAGCAATAGCTCCCCTTAAATCTGATAGAAATTTTATTAACTATATGTTTATGAATTATATACTATACAAAATATGATGATACTGTATAAGCTAAACACATTTTACAGTAGAGTAGAAAATATTTTTATTTATGAAATATGTATGTGGGCTGTGAATGATTTAAATTGTGTCCATTTGACTGTAACATCAAAGTTATGCTCTATATACTTTAGTTCTTTAAAGTCTACTTTGTCTTTACATTTTCCTATCCATACATATCCATAATGTTCTATACAGTACAGTATATATTGTTAACTGTCACATCTTATTGTCATTCATTAAGTGTATCATATGATAATCTCATAACAATTGTAGGAACAGTAAGCACTAAATAACGAAAGGGGTTGTATGTATTTAAATGGTGGTTAACTTTTGAGTTAACTTTTAGTATTTTATAAAATGCTTAATTCTAAGCAACTTTTCTGCTGGTTTTCATTATTTTCTATAGTTCTTAATTATTTGCCTTCTTCTTCTGACTCTTTTCAGCTTTCAGATAGGGGTCACTGACCCCATCTAAAAAACAAATGTTCTGTAAGGCTACATATGTATTGTTATTGCTACTTATTATTACTCATATTTATATTCAAGCCCTCTTATTCATATTCCAGTCTCTTATTTAAATCATTGCATGGGTTGGACCCAAGCAACCAGATCGCTAAAATTGTAAACTGGAAAGCCGCTTTTTAAAGATTTGGATTATTTGGATAAAATAGAGTCTATGGGAGACAGACTGGATAACGTGTTTCGCGATAAAGGAATACATACCTGTACTAAAAGTTAACCCAAAGGTGGGAGTTATGTACAGGAAACTGAAAAATGTGTTTAAGCTTCAGAAGCTCTACTACAGTTGGTACATATCAGTAGCAAAGTGCCTGAAATTACGTGTTCATTGTGGTGAATGGAAATTGGCGCTGGTAAAACACTTCCACAGTTCCTGTGTGGATCGTGTGTGGATCCACGATAATATCAATATATGAAAACCTTTCTCTTTGCAAGCTTACTAAATATGCTGAAAGCGGTTTCTAAAGCAACATATGTTCTAAAGCATTTAAGTTATTTATGTGACTTTTCTCTGTTTTACAGGTTTCACTTGGACTGCTTCATTCACATGCCACTCATATCCTGTGGCCTCCAAACAGGTGGCAGAAACTAAAGCCTTTTCTTCCCGTGGAACGTGAATCAGTACAGAATGACTGACACAGAAATAAAAGATAAACATGTTTTTGTTTGTTTTTTATTTAAATAATTGTGAGGTAAAAAATGAAATAAAGAACATTGCTTAACATCTGGATATGTTATACTATACTGTTGTACATATGAAAATGAATTCAGAGTGTGAGATTAGGGTAAAAGAGAAGTAATTAAATTTATTGCAGGGAGCTGAAAGACAACAGGAACATTCTCTTAATCCTGCACATGAGAATTGGTGCATCAGGTAAAAGTTCAGAAACTACTATACAGGTATGGGACTCATTAAGGGTTGCCACCTTTTGGGCCATCTAACTCCAGACAGGGGACGGGGTCGTAATGTAATGGAGGTGGGGTTGAGACATCAGGGATGTGGCTATGACATGGCGATTGGCTGATCGCCGAATCAATCATAGGGATTAAGGATTTCCTAATTTGGAAAAATTGGGCAGGCAGTTTTGACCTGAACAGTCCTTCAAAAAACCAGGCTGCTTCCGAGTCAAAACAGGACAGGTGGCAACCCTAGACACATTATCTGGAACCCATTATCCGGAACCCATTATCCACAGAACTCCAAATCACATGATGGCTATCTCCCATAGACTCCATTTTATCCAAATAATCCAAATTTATAAAAATTATTTTTCTCTTTTATAATAAAACATTACCTTGTACTTGAACCAAACTAATTAATAATCCTTATTTGAGGCAAATCCAGCCTATTGTTTTTTTCAATGTTAAAATAATTTTCTAGTAGACTTAAGGTATGAAGATCCAAATTACATAAAGATCCAGTATACGGAATACCCCAGATCCCGTACATTCTGGATAACATGTCCCATACCTGTGCGTCTATATAAGTACTTCAGAATACAGGTAATTTAGCATAATACTGTACTAATGCTTTTCTGGCAATAAATATAATAAATAGCAATCATATAAATACGTATAATAGCGGGGCTTTTATAAAATGGTAAACGTTTCATCTTACAGCAGAGGATCTGTTCTCCAGAAGAAGATGATCTATAGTATATCCAGCATTAACTACTGTGCAACATGTGCACTCATTCAACAGTAGGGTTGCCATCTTTCCGTGGCCCACAATCTGGGCAGGGCGCGGAGTCATGATGTCAGAGTGGCAGGCCAGTGATGTTACAGGCAGAGCACAAGACATTACGGGACTGATTGCCATGTCAATAAAAAATGCCATTTTCAAGTAACTAGTAGAATGAGGAGAGCAATCCAAGGCAGAAGATCTGCAACAATGTAGTTTATTAGCAGCTACAAAACACTACATGTTTCGGGCCTCAAACGCCCTTTATCAAGTGTAACAAAATGGAAACAAAGTGACCTTTTAAACACATCCTGTTTGAATCCCACCCCTTAGTTACAAGGTTAAAGTTCAAAACCTACATGTTTCATGTTAAAATGCCTATTCACAGTGTTAGTATAAAATACAGCAATATGTGGAATTAAAAAAAACTTAGTGAAAGTGTACATACAATCCTTCAGAAGTATGCTGGTATTAAGACATAAGTAAGAAAAGAAAAAATATATATCCAAAAAAGTCCAGCATTATACAAAAGAGTTTTTCCGACGTTGATTTTTAAAGAATCATGGCATATCCAGTTCATTGTCATATCACCAATTTCCACCTATAAATAAAATAAAATTCACTGATATAGCACCTGGGTACTGCACATCACAGTGCCTACCTAGGTTTCACAAAACATTCAAAAAACGTTCATAAAGCAGAAACTAGGGTGACCTATAGTTATACTAAGTACAATACAATATTTCTAACCATTCTAGGAAGTTCCACGGTATTAATTCTGGCAACTTACGTGGTAATATTCATTATAATATATTAGCTAGATGGCCAAATGCCAGTAAGTAATTAAATCATCTTACCCTTATTGCGACTAAGTTGCTAGTATTTTCTATTATCAGGACTTGTAATAGCGAAGGCACAAAGTTAAAATCAAAGATATGGTTTTAGGCTCCAACTATCGTTCATTCCATCCAGGGTGAGAGTGTTCAGCTTTTTGATCCATCTGCATTCAAGTTGCAGAAGTTTTTTTTTAACCTATTCCCACCTCTCTTATCTAGCACAGCTTCATCTAGAACGCACCATTTCAATTGCATAGGATTGTGTTTATGCTCTACAAAATGTCTAGATACAGGTATTCATTTTGAAGTTCCTAATATTTCCTCTATGCTCTTGAATACAGATTTTAATTTCCCTTTTTGTTTGTCCTACATAGCCCATGCCACATGGACATTTCAGTAGGTACACTACATGGGTTGTATTACAGGTGGCATATGTTTTAATTTTTATCTAGTGGGATGATTCACAATGTTGCCTTTCATGATTGATGAGCAACAATTGCAGCTCATACATGGAAAAGTTCCAGTTTTGGATTTTCCAAGAAACCTAGGTTTCTGTAGCCTTGTATCTGAGGGACAAAGTATATCCTAAATCGACTGGCCTTTTTTATAGCAAAACAGGGGTGGTTGCTTAAAAAGGTGCCCAAATTGTTTATCAGCTTGTAATAGTGGCCAATATAGCTAGTTCAATTTTTCCACTATGGTGGTTAAATGTGGAAACTAGGTTTAGCCTTAGGTCTTTTTCTATTTTTTGTTTTTTTGACAAGAGATCATTCCGAGAGACTAATTCCACCTCTCCAACAGCTTTCCCAATAAGTTCAGGCCTATACCCCCTTTCCAGAAACTTTCTTGTAAGGGCTGTTTTCGCTTCCTCATATTTATGTGGCCTTGAGGTAATTCTTTTGGCCCTTCTTTTAGGAATTGCTTTAGTAACTTTATGGTTATGGAAACTCTTAGCGTGTAGTAAATTATTCTTGTCCACAGATTTCGGATATAAATCAGTATGTAGTTTACCATCGGCCAAACTGATCTTCACATCCAGAAAATTAATTTCTGATTTAGACCATTCATAAGTAAATTTTATGGTATTGTGGCTTATATTCGCTTCCCTCAGCATACTATCTAATTGTTCAATACTCCCAGTCCAGAGGATAAGAATGTCGTCCACATATCTATAATAAGCATGTATAAGGCTGCAATACGGCTCCTTATTAAGAAAAAATTGTTTCTCCAGATGGTGTACAAAAAGATTTGCAAATGAGGGGGCAACCGTGGCCTCCATTGATGCACCCTGAGTTTGCCAATAAAATTCGTTCTCAAATGCAAAATAGTTTTGTTAACACCATATTCAAACAATCTAGTATAAAGAAAATTTTCTGATTAGGCAAATTGCTTTCCAATAGCACATCTTCTATACAGGCCATACCTTCACTATGGGGGATAGAAGGGTACAGACTTTGAATATCTATCCCACGTAGTATAAGGTCAGATGGAAGTGTATCGATTGCATTTAACCTGACCAAAAGGTCTGTAGTATTTTTTAAACATACTCTGATTTTTTTCATTTCCTTCCGAAGAAAGTAGTCAGTAAAAATAGACAAAGGTTCCAGTGCTGATCCTATCCCAAAGACTATGGCGCAAATTCACTAAGCGCCGAAGCACCGAACGCTAGCGTTAATTCGCTAGCATTTAGCATTTTCGCTACTGCGCAAATTCACTAACGACGCTGGCGTATTTTCGCTAGTGTTACTTCGCATCCTTACGCCAGGCGAATTTTTGCTAGCGATTTAACTACGCAAATTCACTAACTTGCGCAGTGTACTGAACGCTACCTTTTACGCTAGACTTCCTTCGCCACCTCAGACCTGGCGAAGCGCAATAGAGTAGATAGGGATTGTTTCCAAAAAAGTCAAATTTTTTTCTAAGTCCCAAAAAACGCTGGCGTGTTTTCTACATGATGGGTGATAGGCTGAAAAAGATCGAAATTTTTTTTGGGGCTCCCCTCCTTCCCCCCTACATTTCCTGACTCATGGCAACTTACCTAGACAGTGGGCACATGTGTAGGGCAAAATAAAATTTTTATTTGCTGATTTGAAGGTTTTCTAGGCATTTGTAGTGGTGATACGTGTTCCTCCATTGAAATTTGAATTTCGCGCCGTATGCAAATTAGCCTTCGCTAGCATAACTTCGCTTTTTATAGCGAATCAACGCTAGCGCAACTTCGCAACCTTACGCTACCCCTGTGCGCAACTTCGGATTTTAGTGAATTTGCGGAGCGCTGGCGAAAATACGCCTGGCGAAGTGCAGTAAAGTTGCGCCTTGCGCAACTTCGCATCTTAGTGAATTTGCCCCTATGGGTCTCCCTGGTGGGGATTGGCCAGTGTCTTATGCCTTAGGCAGGAGATACAGCACTGGAATTCTTGGCTTATCAGTTATCAGAAAATCTCTTTCAACATTATGAATTATTTTGTTCTGCCATGCTTCCTCTGTCATTAAATCAATGCTCTTTTTAATTCCAAGCGTAGGATTATACCCCACTTTAACATAATGCCCAGGTGTATTAAGCTGTTAGTAAACTTCACAGTTATATTTGGTCCTGTCTAATAGCACAATACTTCCACCCTTATCGGCCTTGCGAATAATTATTGAGTTATTATTTTTCAATGAGCATAATGCTGCTCTTTCTTTAAAGCTCAAATTATTGGCAGGCGGAGTAATGCTATTACGCCAAATCTCTTTAGTTTCAGTTAACACAATATGTTCAGAAGCTTGAACTGACTCATTTTCTATATCAGGTATGTATGCACTTGGTTTCTTACATTTAGTCGCTGGGCTGAGATCTTTTTTATCAGGAAAACACATTTTAAGCTTAATTTTCCGTACAAACTTAAAGTCAATCTCCCAGTCTTCAGATGCAGTATAATGCATAGGCACAAAACAAACGCCCTTATTAAGAACAGACAGTTCACTAGAGGTCAGTTCATGAGATGAAAGATTAATAACTAGGTCTTTTACCTCGGTGCCTGCCTTTTCCTCCGTGGATAACGATCCTTGTTGTGCTGAATTTTGAAATTGGAATTTCTCTTTCCTTCGCCTCCTTCCTCTGTGCGTCCGTCTAAAAAACCCCGCTGTGAAGTGCTCGGGGTTTCATCTTCGCTGCTTGTGGGGATGGCGGGGCTGCGTCTTTCTTTCCAGCCTTTGTTGTGAAAGTGTTGACCAGGCAGTCCGGTCCTCAGGGATCCCCCTTCAGAGTGCTGCCGTAAACGGTCTTGACGCCAGGTGTAGACTCTCTGCCGCATAATCCTCCGCATCCCTTTCTAACTTAACAAGCTTCCTGGTAAGTATATTGCGGCGTAGTTTCTCAAGGGCCTCTTTATGACTTAAGCATACCCTTTCAGCTTCCTCCACGCCGACGCTATTGACTATTTCAGTCCTGCACTTTGTAATCTGATCCTTCAGCTCTGTCAGCCTCACATGCGCTCGCTCCACCATCAATTCCATTAGGTCTAGGCTGCATTTGTTCGTGATCTCGTGCCAGCGTTGCATCAGGATCACATCATCGCCGAAAAAATTAGGTGTAATGTCAAGTCGCAGGCCGCATGGAATTTGCTTGGCCTTTTCATACCGGATCAGCGTGCTTTGATGTAAGGATAGACTTATTTCCTTCTTTTCCAGGTTCAATAATTCACAAACCAGATCTCTGGTTAGACATAGTCCTTCTTGTGGTTCTAACCCTATTTCTGCTTCTGTTATAGTTCGTAGGATATCGCTGTCTGTGTATGCAAATGTAAGACAGCACAAACTGATCTTCACATCCAGAAAATTAATTTCTGATTTAGACCATTCATTATTAAATTTTATGGTATTGTGGCGTATATTCGCTTCCCTCAGCATACTATCTAATTGTTCAATACTCCCAGTCCAGATGATAAGAATGTCGTCCACATATCTATAATAAGCATGTATAAGGCTGCAATACGGCTCCTTATTAAGAAAAAATTGTTTCTCTAGATGGTGTACAAAAAGATTTGCAAATGAGGGGGCAACTGTGGCTCCCATTGATGTACCCTGAGTTTGCCAATAAAATTCGTTCTCAAATGCAAAATAGTTCTTTGTTAACACCATATTCAAACAATCTAGTATAAAGAAAATTTTCTGATTAGGCAAATTGCTTTCCAATAGCACATCTTCTATACAGGCCATACTTTCACTATGGGGATAGAAGTGTACAGACTTTGAATATCTATCCCACATAGTATAAGGTCAGATGGAAGTGTATCGATTGCATTTAACCTGACCAAAAGGTCTGTAGTATCTTTTAAACATACACTGATTTTTTTGTGTATGGTCGACAATTTTATATATTTAATTCCAAATATTGCAGTATTTTATACGAACACTGTTAATAGGCACTTTAACATGAAACATGTAGGTTTTGAACTTTAACCTTGTAACTAAGGGATGGGATTCAAACAGGATGTGTTTAAAAGGTCACTTTGTTTCCATTTTGTTACACTTGATAAAGGACGTTTGAGGCCCGAAACATGTAGTGTTTTGTAGCTGCTAATAAACTACATTGTTGCAGATCTTCTGCCTTGGATTGCTCGCCTCATTTTACTAGTTATTTGTATATTGAAGACTTGCGGTGAAGTCTTAGAGGAAAGAAGCACCATTGCATTTGAAAAACTGGGCAGTGCGCTGAAGTAATCCAGTATAGTGATCAAAAATGCCATTTTATATATTTTGAAAACCAGCACCAGTTTTGACCTGGGCAGCCTTTCTGAAAACCGTGCTATCCGTGTGACAGGTGGCAACCGTATTCTACAGGTGTAATTGTCTGTCTGCTGTTGCTCACTGCAGGCTGTGATGTGCTGAAGACATTATAAAGATAGTTTACAGTGTCATATCAACAGTTATTAATACATTTGTAAAACATTAGGGTAAGGATTACTACCTGAAAGATAACAGGAACATTCTCTTAATTCTGCACATGGGAATTGGTGAATCAGGTAAAATGTACCAATTTTTACCAATTTAGGTCCAACACTTAGCTTGCCACACCAGGGATTTCCAACCATGTGGGGATTTCCAGACCATAGGAGAACGTAACCCTATGATTCCCTATCAGTACTTGAATGTTTTTAAGAGCAATCATAAAAAAATTGACGCTCTTATTTAGGTGGCTTTACTAGATGTCCAAAAAAAATACAATAATTACAAGTGTTTACACATTTTCCCCTACCTCTTCTTTTTTCTCTTTTGCTCTCCCCCATTTTGTTCTATTCTATTATTTACAACCTCTCTATATTACCCCTATCTTTTCCTTCACCTTCCCATAATCTGTCTTGTACCTTCTGGTTGCTTATTGCAGGAGTGAAGACTTTTTATCTTTCCTATGGAAAGAGAATAAGCTGCAGGTAGGGAGGAGATGGTAAGTAGTAGAATGCAGCAGTGTTAGTAATTGTTTTGTGAATTGGGAGCAATGGCTTCAACTTAATCCTAAAAAGTTCAAAAGGATTTAATCCTGCTGGACGTGTTTTAATATGCATTGTAAAAAAAAGTTAGATTTAATGGAAAGCCTGTTTGAAAGAATTACATCTGGCAGGCTATTGTTAAGCAATATCATCTGCGAAGATACATCTTCTAAAAAAACCAAGGATAAAAGCCATTAGACTCTTTATATAATAGTCATGGGGAGGATGGCACATAGTTATACCTTTTGTCCAGACCTTTTGGTTCTCATATATGTGACTTTATGTTAACAGGTCAGTGTTCTTTCTGACTGAGCCACAGGAGTAATTTTTATTACTTTTGCCTCTGCCTTTACAATTAAACACCCTCCTTAACACATTAGGTTTAACTGCAGGCAATTGCCCAATTATGTGAATATTGACCCTTCTTTTCCCCTGTTCTGGATCATTAAGTTATTTTAGCAATATAGCCTTTGTTTCAGTTATCCTGGACCTTGAGGTTCTGCAAGAGTGTGTTCCTGAAGTATGGGGGCACATGCCGTAACTGCAGCTCGGTAAGCGATTCTCCAAACCTGTGGTCAGAACAAGCCGTCCGGAACCGCTCTGGCTGCGGTCATGCAAATGCGGAGCAAACTAGGTTGAATGGACAGCATGGACACACAGGGCACAGGAAAACCAAACTTGTTAAAACGAAGTAACTTTATTGTTCGACTTAAAACACACCATGTGCGCAGGCAGGGGAACAGCTTAACGTGTTTTGTGACCATGTGTCACTTCATCAGAAGTTTCTTCATTTTATCAAGTTTGGTTTCCCCGTGCCCTGTGTGTCCATTCTGTCCATTCAACCTAGTTTGCTCCGCAAGAGTGTGTTCCTACCTTATTTTATTCTTTTTGTTGTTCTCCTGGCTTGACCCCTGGTACTGTTTCACCTACTTGGTTTGCTTGCCACAGGCCTAGATTTGTTGACTGCTTTACAGACCTGTCAAGTATCCAGATATTGACTGAAGTTATGGAGTAGCCAGAAAAAGCAAACAGGTTTGTTAATATGCTAATTAACAACTTTAAATTTCAGGTAGTTCAGGAACCTACTAGGAAAATGCTGATTTAGATTTTGTAGTCATTAATTATACAGAATTTATGATCATAACTAAGGATGAGAAAACTTGGCACTCGAATTTCGTCCCATGCAGTCTGTTTCACTGGAAGTAAAAGTGGTCTCGTACAAAAAAAATGCAGAGAAGCAAAGAATAAAAATGCAGACATCATTATTATGCCCTTGCCTTCTACATCAGCCAATGGGATCAGAGTCCTCCCCAGCCCTTCCCCTGTTTACGTAAGTAGCTGTCCAGGTGCCATGTATAGAAGGAATTGTCATTGTAGCCTCATAGAGATGCATTTTATTTGAATAAACAGCTTTTAACTACACCACCTTGGTTATGATGGTCCATTTGTGCCAACCTGCCAATTGTGAAGTTAAAAGTTTCTGCATCCTCCCTCAAGCTGAAGGTCTGGGCATGTGCACCTGCATCCCCTCATAATTAATTTAGTCCACCAAAACTACATTTTACTATATTCTGTGTTCTTAATTGTTATTTTTCATCTATTTGCACAACATCTATGCACCGGGAGTTGTTTTTATGGATTGAACATGATAGATAATTATTTTTTTCAACATAATTATGTAATTATATAGATATAGAGGCTTTTTTGTAGAAAAACCACATCATAATAATATAAGCGTCACTTGAATTTTGACTACAAGAGAATCTTTTTTTTTTTTTAAAGGACTCATTGAACTCATTTAAGAGAGCATCAGATGTTGAATAGTTAGGTAATGTTTTGCCAAATTGGTTGTCTTTTTCTTTCCCTGGTAAACCAGCATAAAATAAGCCAGGGTTTATGGGTTATGGTGTTTTTTTCTGTTTATAAATGAGAGGAATATATAAAAACAATGTATACATTATTTAGTTCTTGAGTTGTGGAATCTATTATTTAAACCTTCTTTCTTGATCGAGCCAAAACATCAAATTACATGACTCCAGATAAATTTAGTATAAATGCTACAAATAGCCAAGGGAAATGACTGCTGTTTGTATAATTGCTAAAAAGTAATGCCTTTAGAAATAGTAGTTTGTGCTGGAGCACAAAAGCTATTTATACTGTGGGAGAGGTTTAGAAATGCCATTTTCTACTAATTGTGATTGTTTTGGCAGAGGGAGTTCAGTAGATCTATCTTAGACAGAAAATATTGTGGAAATTGCAGTGTACAAATATAAAAATATAAAGTGCTCCTAGGCAGATGCTTTGTTACTGAAACTTATTTTAAACAGAAAGGGGACGATAACAAGTGAACCACTCGGGCAAAACTATTTTTAACTAAACCACAAGGATCCAATTTTTCTTTTAAGTACAAGTTGCTGTACATGCTATATATTATTCAGCATTACTTGCTATGAAGGGATAATATTAAGCTATTTTTAGGATTTATTTATTTTTCATATAATAAATATTTGACAACTATCCAGGTCAATTCTGGCGAAGAAGACGGAGACCTGAAGTTGTGTTCTATTTCATGTATAGATTCTTTTTTATGCTGCAAATTATATGTTTTTCCTTATATGGCTATACAGTGCCAAAGTGCTCTATGGAGCCTATGGGGCAACTTCACTAACCTCCGTCAATTTGCCAGCGACGGCTTCGCTCACATCGCAACACTTTGCCAGGCGTAGATTAGCCAGGACACCGCTAATTCACTAAAATCCGAAGTTGCTTACAGGGCACCCTGAACTCTGGCGAAGTTGTGCTAGCGTTACTGCGCCAAGCAGAGCGAAGTTGCGCTAACGTTGGCTAATTTGCATACGGTGGGAAGTTAAAGTTGAATGGACATATATGTTGCAACAAATACATTACACTACACAAGCCCAGGGAAACCTTAATAAAATGAAATATAGTTGTTATAATGCCCTATACATGTGCCCAGTGTATAGTTTTATGTGCTATATGGTAGGAAATGTATGGGGGAACCCGGGTACCCAAAAAAAAATTTCCGGACTTTTGCAGCCTATCACCCTGAAAAAACTAAAAGATGCTAGTGTATTTTGGGACTTTGTTGGGAACATTTTTCAACTAAAAATTGATGAAGCCCTATACATTCCCTTGCATTTCGCCTTGTCTGAGCTGGCGAAGGCAAGTCTCGAAGAACAGGTAACATTCAGTAAAATGCGCATCTTAGTGAATTTGTGAAGTAATGCTCTTTCGCCAGAGCAAAACTTTGTCTGGCGTAAGAGTGTGAAGTAGCGCTAGACTCTATAGCCTTCGCTAATGAAGTTAGGTCAGCGGCCATTAGTAAATCGGCTGAATACTGAAATGACATCACGCTGGTGAATGTTCGCTAACGTTAGACACTTTGCTCCTATGACTAAGTGTTTGTAACACGAAATGCATAAGGCCGTGAACACAGTAAACTCTTTTACTTTGCTTCAACAACCTGGTGTGAGATTGCCTTCATTTGAGAGCCTGCTCCAAAGTATTTCAGTTTTTTCCACTCCCTATGCTAAGGGCTCAGGGAAGAGCACCTGAGCCTCTTCCCTTATGTGGTGAGTAACAACTTTACGATTTGGAGACCCTTATTCAAATTTCATTATAATCTTACAATGTACACACACAGAGGACAATAAATACAGAAAGTATAAATACACAGAGATTAAGTGGAATGAGACACAGAAGGAGGTTCCTGCCACATAGAGCTTACAGTCTTAGAGGCCTATTTATCAAAGTTTAGATTTTAGTGGGTTTTAGAGGTTTTTGAAACCACTACTAAACTCACAAAATCTAACACTACTGTAATGGAAAATAATGCACAAAAGTACGAATAACTCAAACGTCTAAAAAATCGAGTTTTTCAGACAATTCGTAGTGAAAAAAAAAATAAAAAAACCCTCTGAATTGACTTAAAATGGTCAAATAGCATCAGTGCAGCTACCATTGACTTCTATAGGACCGCAACAACTTTTACCTGGTGAAGTTTTAGTGTTTTTTGTGATTTTTACACATAATAAATCTCAAATTTTAGAGGTTTGTGAAAAAAATTAAATTAGATTGCTAGTAAATGGGCCCCTAAGTACGCAAAAACATATTTTCTGGCATGAATTGTGGGAGCTGACCTGTGGAAGAAAAGCTTTATTTCTAAAAACTAAATTGATGGCATTAAGGTTTTGTAATACATACTATTTTTAAGCATTTAAAAGCTTCAAATACTATTTCCTGCTATCTCCTAATTGTTTGAAAGGAGTGACTCCTGACCACCAAGCTGGAAATCACTTGGGTGGTAAAACGTTCTAATATGCCCCATGTGCCATAAAGTAAAAAAAAATACCACCATGTACATAAAAGTATGTGGATCTTTTTACAATTGAATATCTTTTTATTGTCTTTTATTACAGAACTCATCATATATCTTGCATTCAGATTTTTGCAGAAAAAACATGCCTCAAACCCTGTCTTCATAGGTTTTGAAGTAAAACTACTGTCCTTGATTTTGATTATGTACAGAAATAGAAATACATTTGAACAGCTTATATTTCTGAGGCAACAAACATCTGTGCTGATTTTACAGCTTTGATATTGCTAACTCATTGAAAATATAGAAAAGCTATTATACTTGGCCTCTTGGTGAGCTCAGTTTGACAGGTATAATTTAGAATAAAAATGCTAAAAACATGAACTCATTTTCTATTGTCAGTGATCAATGACACTCTTGTGGGTGCTAACAGCACAATAGAATTATGGTGTTGAATTTAACAAACCATGGGGAAAACAAGGCCTGTGTTCATGCCAATAATAAAAGTATTAGATATATATGACAATGGTTATAATATAACATACTGTATATAGCAGATATGAACATATATAATGCTAGAAGAAAGAAACCTACATACCAGTAGGTACCTAGGATCAATCATAAGACTCAAGGTGATAAAAATCAACAAACAATAGGCACAAAGCAAATCTCGGTATTAAATAGGCATAGTTCATAAACAATGTCTATTACAGAGATTAAGTTCAAGACAAGATAAAGTACATCTTAGCAGGAAATACAGAGCTAGAGAACGTCACAAGTGCTACTTAATGCATGTTGGGACTGGCCAACCCCAACAGCTTTAATGTTCAAAGTAATTAATGGATATTTTTTTTCCAGCACATTTGACCCCTGAGTGGTATTCCTCCAGAAATTCCACTACATATAGTAATTGCATGGAGTAATAACTAATTAATTTCTGCTATTTATAAGGAAACATTATACAGCGCAGAGTAATTTGAAATGGAAAATACATGGAAAGTGGATAGGCCATACAGATGGATCAACATATAGATGGATCAACATATAGATGGATCAACATATAAAGTTCTATTTACAATCCAGAAGATTGATTTGAAGATTTGCTTCAGTATTAAACAAAAATAATTATTTTAAAAGTAATACAATCAGCTTTTTCCTATATACATTTTCCTACTACTGTAGGAAACTATGAATTTGCACTATATTTAAAAAACCATCATTGATATTGGAAATCATATTTCGTGATTATGACTCAGAAATGTGGGTTTATCAGACAAAATAATATCCACAAAACACATTGTAACCTATCACATTTTTATTCTGCAACTAACTTAACCAAGTTAATTGCTTATACTACAGAGGTGAAAAACTAATAGTTTAAGTAATAAACAATAGAGCAGCTCTAACTATCCTTCTAATGAACAACAAACTTAAATCAATGTTGACAACGTAGGTCACACTTACTTTGCTTTCTGTACCTGTCAAATACGGCATAAATGATAAGCCGAAACAAAGCTGTAGGTGACCTAAGCCAGTAATTCTCCAAGGCACTTGGGACCTTGAAAAGTAGATCATTTAAGTACATGGATTTAGCTTCAGCTATATCAACTCTTGGGCATCAAGAGCTAATTTCCAACTAAACAAAACAAGATAACAAATAAGGGAATGTAATCTGATACAAGACATCAAAATATGATCTGTAATTTAAAGTGAACTGAAACTTGAAGTTAATAATAAAAGAAGATATTAGAAACAGTTTAAAATATTCATTGTCTTTAAAACAAAATAGAGGGATGATTATTGTATAAAATATGTATATGATGTACCCTACCATCCAATAATATTCTCTCCAAGATGACCAAAGGGAACTGTACGCTATGCATAGATGAGAGAAGAGATGATTGACCTTTGCTATGTATACAGATTGGGGAAAGTGCAATAGTGCATGGAAAATAGCCAGGGGTGTGTAAGGCCCATCCGGAGCTGCTACCCCAGGGGCCCCCCCAACACCCCTCACTGGCCCCCGCTTGCTCACCCACTGCCAGCCTCTCCCCCTATGTGAGTACCTTATACTTTTGTTGCTGCAATCATGGGAGGTAGGGCTGTGGGGGAGCAATGTCACAGAAAGGGCGACTGAAAGAGTAGCAGGAGGGTATAGGTTCTGGTCTGGCAGGGCCCACAGAGTTTTTTCTTTGTCATACAGGCCCAGTCCTGAAAATGGCCCCACATCATTATTCTTCTTTTACTATCAACATTATGTGAGCCTTACGTTGTACAGTATCATTAGGCTTCATTTTATTGCTTGTCTTTCTATACTTTTTTGCTAGTCATATTTCATTCAGACATTTGAATTGCTGCCTAATTATAGGGTAGCTAAAATTCCAAGCTTGACAGCTGTACAACAAAAATATTTGCAATATTGCAAATTACTTTAAAACCACTATCTATCATGCCAAAAAATAATTTAAAGTGTTCCAGTCCTTTAAAACCTCTATTTATTTTGTGTCTTGCACAAGACAAGCTTAATGCCTATTTTTGGATTTGAACAATGGGAAATGTTCAAACGTGAATCCTGATATGAACGTAAAACCCACCAAGACACAGAACATGTATTTGACAGTACAAGTTATAAAAAAGGAATAAAAAATATCCTCCCAGACATTTATTCTTCCTTCAAAAAATGCTAGCTTTTACTTTCTTTGTTTTAAAGTTCTTTCATTCAGTTGCCTTTGATCTCTGTCCTTTGTGATGTATGTCATAGTTATTAAACAGCTTTCATCTTTACTTAAACTTCTGAAATGTGTAGCATGACTGCCCCTTAAACATGGATTATGTGACATCATATGTGAAATATGTTTCTCCCTTTAGTCTCAGTTACTTCACCCATAACAATCCCCATTACTGCAGAAAATCTAATTGAAAAGGGAGTGATTATTAGAAAATAATCCCTAAACTGTAGTGGATGTTCCAATAATAGTCATTTTTTTATAGTTTTCAGATGTTTAATAATTTTATTCCTCGTCTCCAACGATACATTTTTCCAGCACCATTATTTTTTTCACAGCGCCACACTCATACTCTGACTGGCTGATTCCAGCATGAGTCAATAGTTTCTAATTCACTGCTGACAAACAGCATGGCTGAGATTTTTGCAGTGGGGAACATGTTAGGCTGAGGAAACTATGTATTATTTATAATAAATGAATTATATATATATATATGTATGAGGCTCATTTTTTCAACCCAACTTAAGTATGAAAAAAATATTATACATCCACCTCAATTTAGATGGCTATTTATATTATTGATGGTAGCACTGCGTATCTTGACAGCGCTATATAAATAAATGATGATGATGATGATGATGGTTCCCCTTCAACTTTTTGCTTAGTGTTTTCACTGTTTCAGGTTTTTTTTGTTTTGTTTTTTTTTTTTATATAACAAAAATCACCACAAATGTAGTTTATAAATACTGCAATTCAAGTTCTTCTTGCATTAATCCAATATCAGAAGCTGTAAAGTGTCTAAAGATAGATTTATATGAATATCAAAAATCAGAACAAAAACAAAAGAACACTATTTTTGCTGACTTTTCACAGAAAGCAATGTCCCAACTCCAAATCAAAAACAGAGTATATTCAAGTACCTCTTGCTGCCTGCTCTGAGATTAAATCCATGTTCTTATAGGCACATTTAACTACAATAAAGTTGAAACTATTGAAAAGGAGCATACAATCTTACTCACAATAAAAACAGGCAAAACATCATCAGCATATAAAAGGATTTAGTTCACATTTGATCTGCTGCAGGTTTTACCAATTGCTAATTAAGCTCAGTGCATGTATTCTGTAGACACCCAGTGCTAAGCTTTTGCTCACATTATACCTAATGGGAACAGATACACTTGGTAAGTAACATTTTTTGGTGATTTTTGTAATGGTGTGTAAAATGTGTAGTTCATTATTTTGTTTGAAGAGTGAACAAGATTTGCTGGCCAGAAGGGGCAAAACACTTATACTACACATACAGGCAGACAAAATAAATTATTGTGCATATCCTAACAGAACTAAATGATAAATTACTTATTTGGGAAGGTCAGAAACTATAGAATTATTGTACCCATATACACATCATCATCATCATCATCATTTATTTATATAGCGCTGTCAAGATACGCAGTGCTTTACTGCAGTTATAGCAAACAGGGAATAAATGGTGGATAGCAGACAAGGATTACAGAGTACAATAGGGTTTACAAACTAAAAGGTTAGGGTACAATTGAGACATTAGGATTGTATAAACAATTTGTCATTTTTGATACAGCAATGATTAATTAAGGTACATCGAATAGGCCTCTTTAAACAGATGGGTCTTTAAGGAGCGCTTGAAAGTTTGGAAGGAAGGGGAAAGTCTGACAGCTTGTGGCAGAGAGTTCCAGAGAAAAGCAGAAGCCCGAGAGAAGTCTTGTAGACGAGAATGGGCAGAAGTCACCAGAGGAGAAGTGAGGCGAAAATCAGAAGCAGAGCGTAGGTTTCGTGAAGGAGTGTATTTGGAGATTAGAGATGAAATATAGGGAGGGGTTTCTTTATTAAGGGCCTTGAATGTGAGTGTAAGTAATTTGAATTTGATTCTAGATGAGATTGGGAGCCAGTGAAGGGACATGCATATGGGAGCAGCTGATGTTGAGCGGCGAGCTAGATGAATGAGTCTAGCGGCCGCGTTTAGAATAGATTGGAGTTGTGAAAGGTGACTTGTTGGAATACCTGTGAGGAGTAAGTTGCAGTAATCAAGGCGGGAGATGATGAGAGACTGAATCAGTGTTTTAGTTGATTCTGAACTGAGATAGGGTCGTATTCGAGCAATGTTGCGCAGTTGATTACGGCAAGATTTTGCAAGAGTTTGAATGTGTTGGGAAAAAGATAGATGAGAGTCTAAGATGACTCCTAGGCAGCGTGCCTGTGTGGTGGAATGAAAGGTGGTGTTGTTTACGGTGAGTGATATCTGAGGGACAGGGGAAGATCTTGGAGGAAATATGATGAGTTCTGTTTTAGAAAGGTTCAGTTTCAGGTGGCACTGTGACATCCAGGAGGAGACAGCAGAGAGACAGTCTGTGACTTGGGAAAGGACAGAGTTAGAAAGATCAGGAGTAGACAAGTAGAGTTGGGTGTCATCAGCATAAAGGTGATACTGAAGTCCAAATGACTGAATGAGTTTTCCTAGTGAAGTTGTATAGAGCGAGAACAGCAGGGGGCCAAGAACAGAGCCTTGAGGAACTCTAACAGAGAGTGGGAAAGTAGTAGAAGTAGAGTTAGAGAAGGAAACTTTAAAGGAACGGTCAGACAGATAAGATGTAAACCATGAAAGAGCAGTGTCCCGAATGCCAGATGAGTGTAGAATGTCAAGGAGGAGTGTGTGGTCAACTGTATCAAAGGCTGCAGAGAGATCAAGAAGGATTAGAATGGAATAATGACCTTTAGACTTTGCCAATAGAAGATCATTGGTTACTTTGGTGAGTGCAGTTTCAGTCGAGTGTGATGGGCGGAAGCCAGATTGCAGGGGGTCGAGGAGGGAGTTGTGAGTGAGATGCTGGATCAGGCGTTTGTAAACAAGCCTTTCTAGTATTTTGGATGCGAATGGAAGAAGGGAGACCGGTCGATAGTTAGTGGGAGAGCTGGGATCAAGGGAAGGTTTTTTGAGGATAGGAGTGATTAGTGCTTGTTTGTATAATGATGGAAAGGTACCAGTAGAGAGTGAAAGATTGAATAAGTGGGTAAGTGCAGGAGAGAGTGTGTCAGAGATTGGGTGGAGAAGGCGAGAGGGTATGGGGTCAAGGGAGCAGGTGGTGGGTTTTGAGCTGGCTAGAAGTTTGCTAACTTCATCTAGAGTTGCAGGGGTGAAGGAGTGCAAAGTAGATGTGAGTGGACTGCACGTTGGTCTGAGATTGTTGTCGGACGGTATGCTCAGCCTAATGAGATCGATTTTTTCATTAAAGAAATGAGCAAGGTCTTGGGCGGTAACATTAATAGGTGGAGGTGGTGGAGGGGGGCATAGGAGTGAGTTAAATGTGGCAAACAGCTGCTGTGGTTTGGAGGACATAGTAGATATTAGATGAGAGAAGTATTGTTCTTTGGCTAATGATAGAGCTCGGTTATAGCAGGAGAGCATGAATTTGAAGTGGATGAAGTCAGGATCAGTTCGTGACTTTCTCCACCGTCGCTCAGCTGATCTACTACATCTTCTGAGGTACCGTGTTACACTAGTGTGCCAGGGTTGGGGTTTAGCTGGCCGGCTGTGACGGGTGGTAGAAGGTGCAAGGGAGTCAAGTGCTGTTGAAAGGGCATCGTTGTAGAGAGAAGCTGCAATATTGGGACAGGAGAGAGTATTAATATGAGATATGGATTGTGCTGATACTGTTGATAATTGTTGTGGTTCAAAGGCATTAAGGTTTCTGTACGTGTGGGTAGAGAGAGATGGTTGTGAAGGTGCAGGTGAAAGCAGTATCTGAAAGGAGAGTAGATGATGGTCAGACAGAGGGTAGGGAGAGTTAATTAAGTTGTATGGGCAGCATGAGTGGCAGAATATAAGGTCAAGAGCATGACCCTCGATGTGGGTAGGTGAGTCGGTCCACTGAGAGAGACCAAAAGAAGCTGTTAGAGAGAGAAGTTTAGAGGTGGCAGCAGAATCAGAGTTGTCAATGGGGATGTTGTCAATGGGGATACACATGAAACAAGGACTCATTTGGTGGACTGGGTTCTTAGATATGACAGGAAACAGTGGGGGGTAATGATCCCCATTGCCAAGGATAAATATCTTCTCAAGGTTTTCAGTGTTCCCAGGGTTGGATACAATTGTATTTATCTATTTAAAGCAAAGGCAAGATGGATAGGGAAATAACAGACATTTCAATTCAAAAGGCTCCAACCAATGTACAAGTGGTGAGAAACATTTATTTTCCCTCAAATCCAATTTCCCAGGATATAAAGAGTGGTCTTCTTGAAATGTCTTCAATGACAAATATTAAATAAAGAAACCTTTGCACATGTATTGTTAACTCTTCATAATATGGTATTGAGTTACCTCTTATATTCTGAAGTGCAGGTTAAGAGCTTTAGGGGTTACATTTCTGAGTGAGAGAGGGTTCAAATGATTGAATAGCTTGGCAAAAAGAGTCATTAGTATAAATCGTTCACTTGGATCTCCTGGAAACTTGCTATTTTGCATTGATTTATGGCAAAAAATGGTAATGTGATTTTCTCCTAGATTGCAGTTGCTGACAAAAACAACCTGTGTCACAGAAAA
The DNA here is from genome assembly GCA_038501925.1 of Xenopus petersii. NCBI lineage: Eukaryota > Metazoa > Chordata > Amphibia > Anura > Pipidae > Xenopus > Xenopus petersii. The sequence continues at coordinate 69,323,254 of CM076676.1, read as the reverse complement.
AATAGTAATGTGACAAAATTTTACAGTAATTTAAAGCAGCCCCTCAAAATGTCAAGGAAATTCAATCCTGACTTTGTTTTTTTTTTTTACAGAAAATTTACTCTTTTTTAAGGGGGGTTAAGCAGCCAATTCCACCAAATATTTTATCTCTGTATTATAATAGGTTGCTCAAGTGGGTCCTGGAACAATCCATTTATACTGTTCAAAAAGTTTATAAAACATCTGTAGTTCTGGAAATCTCTCTGTAAATTAAAAGTTCAAATTCCCATACATACCAGTAAAACTAGCATAAGAAGTTCAAGTTTTTGCAGAATAGTTGTATAGAAAATTAAACTCCATTTTTCACATTAATTTAACTAAACACGTTCAGTTCTGCACAATCTATTCATTTGTATTACAATATAACATTCTGTTGACCAATTTTATTAATCAAAGAAACTGTCATTTGAACTTAAGCCCATACAGTATGTAATCAATCACAGACAACCTACATGCATAAACCACTCTTCTCTGCAAAAGGATTCTCTGGTAGTGATGGGCGAATCTGTGCCGCTTCGCCGAAAAATCAGTGAAAAAATACATTGAAGTCAATGGGCGTCTGAATAATTTTGACATGTGCTGCAATTTTTATGAGCATGACTATTTTGACGCATCGGATTTTTCAACATCAAATTGCCGCTGCAGTTTCACAAATTCATTTGCGAATGTCATTTATGTCTGCCAAATTTATTTGCCCGTCACTATTCTCTGGAAAATCCTGCTGCATATCCTTTGTTGTTGTGTACTATAACATAGTAGGCATTATCAGCCACAAGGGTAATCCTTTAAATATTGTACCTTTGTTTAATTTGAAGAATGGGAAAATAATATTACAATTAGATGAGGCTGCAATGACCCATAGAACACAGGTTATATAACCAAGGGTTATAGTGTACAATATTGGCAGTTATAGTTAGATTACAATTTAAGTTAATTAGGTCATTATCTTGTAATAAAATGTGAGATCTTATTATTTCTGCAGCTGCAACTATCCTGATCATAAAGAAATAGAATTCCTTTTTAATAAATATTTCTGCCTCGTAATAATATCTAAATGAAGGCATCAATAAGAAAAAGGGGCTATATTAAATCTTTAGTGAAGATACACAAATACATATTTCACCACTGTAGAGTTTAAATTAGATTTCCTTCTAGTAGTAACCAAAGCCCCCCTAATCTCTGAATGAATCAGAAATATGGGGATAAATGGTAAGTTACCTAGTCAATGTTTTCCCTTGTTGAGTAACCCATTGCAACAGTACAGTACATTTGATCTGTAACAGACTGGTTGTGTTATACACATCGACATAATTGACTGAATTACATGAGTTAGATACTGTAAGTTACAAATAAAAGCATATCATAAGAAAATAGACAATGAATACATATAATAACCTAGAATAATAATGGCTTTAACAAGTTATTCATTGAGGCTAAGGGGTTTTTAGCTTTGCAATAGCAATTGCATTGCCCTATACTGGCAGAGAAGCAATTCATTATAGAAAAATGGTTTCCATGTTGCTAATTTCTAACTCGTCACCTGGATAGCTCATTATAATAACAAGGGGGAACTGGTTGATGTATTGAAGGCAATGGACATTATTTGCTTAAGGGCTCTTACACATGAGCGTTCCGACCTGTGCTCCCCTGCGTTCCGTTTTTTGGCGTTCAGCCGCAGGGGAGCGCAGGAATAGACGCAAGTCATTATTTGAAATGGGGCTGTACTCACTCAGGCGCGTGTAGGTGCCGAACGCAGGTTCAGACGCAACATGCTGCATTTTTCCTGCGTTCGGCGCCTACACGCGCCTGAGTGAGTACAGCCCCATTTCAAATAATGACTTGCGTCTATTCCTGCGCTCCCCTGCGGCTGAACGCCAAAAAACGGAACGCAGGGGAGCGCAGGTCGGAACGCTCATGTGTAAGAGCGCTAAAACTGATACAATAATATAAAATGTTCACTACTTCATTACATAGCATTGACTACAATATGCATAATACTTCATTCTCAGAAGGTTAACTTTTAGTTTGTTGCAGAATGGCTAATGCTAAACTATTTTTTCATTTGGCCTTAATTTTTGCTTTATTATAGTTTCTGAATTATTTGCTTTCTTCATAATTCGACTAGGGAATAGTTCAAATTTGATTCAAGTCCTTAAAAAAATTTTAATTTAGAAATATTAGAAATGTATCGTGTCTGGCCCTTTAAAAATTCAAATTAGACTATTTGTCACCTTAAACCTGCTGAATTGCTATTTTAGCCTGGTGGGCATCCTGGAGTATATTTGGAGTTGTTTGGAGACTTACTAAAAATTTCGTCAATTTTTTTGAAAAATTTCGATTGGTCATTTTTTTTTTCAATTTTGGAGTTTATGGGGGTTTATGGGAATTTTTACAAACACCCATGAACTTGAAATTCGACACTTGATAAATCTGCCCCTAAATATATTGATTGTGTTTGTATATATGTGCTTCTGTTGATGACTCATTTACAAAATAAAATACTGTGTATAATGCAGCTTATTTTTATCGTTTACTTTAGACTGTTGGATCACATAATAAAAACTACAGTTAACATTCATATTATTTATCAAGGGTCCAATTTCGAGTTCATTGTAGTTATTTAAAACTCCCATGAACCCAAAATTTGACCAATGCAGTTTATTAAGAAATTTACATTTTTGAAACTCGGGTTAATGGGATTGACCCGCAAACTTGAATCAAATTTGAATCAAATTCAAATTGAATCTGAGTTTTTTCTCTGAAAAAAACTTGAATGTCAGGAAGGTAGCAAACAACTTCAAATAGATCCCAGGTCGCCCCCCATAGGCTAAAACAGCAATTCAGCAGGTGGTAGGTAATTTGAGTTCTTAAAGGGCCAGTGTATGATTCAAAAATCAAATTAGAATTTTTTTAAAAACCTCTAATCAAATTTTAACAATTCCCTAGTCAACTTTGACAGTTTTGGCCATAAAAAAAACTAAAAAATTTTAATTCAAAATTCAAATTTGAAAATTCTAATTTTCACTTCGACCCTTGATAAATCTGCCCCTTAAAAGAGAAGTAAACCCTTTTGCAAAAAACCCTGTACCCCCACCCCACGTAGACCTCTCCTTCCTCCTTCCCCCAGGCTAACTACCCCCCCCGGAGAAATGCTCCATACTTGCCCCTCGGTGCAGATTCTTCCAGCGGAGTTCCACGCATCCATCTTCCAACTGCGCATGCACAGAAATACAGATCTCCCAGTCAGCTTAAAGAGAACGCGGAAGATGGATTGTGCTGCATTTAGGAGCTTCACTTACCATAGAAAGAGGTTATCTTCAATGGAGATCTTTTTTGATTTGCCCATTGTGTCAGTTAATGGACTGATGGTGAGTAGTTGCACTGTGTAGTTTGGTGCACATATATACGGTCCGTATGCTATGACCCAGTTGTATTTAGGTTCGGAGCACAGCTTCCATGCATCTTACTCCATCAAAGGTCGGCCAGTGGCCAAGACTTTCTGTGGGGTAAGTTATTTTCTTTGTTATATATTATTGAATGCATAATATAGGATCAGAGGAAAGACTTCATTTAAAAGCAAGGAGTTTGTATGTTTGTAGGTTGCCTGGTGCATGTGAACAGGAAGGCTCCTGATAAAATTAAGTGTGTACTTGTAATGTGATATGGATGTTAGACTGTAAACTGCCCATGGATACTGGGGACAAATATGATGTAGGTATAATATATAAATACAAAGGATAGTAATAATAATTTTCCTGACATTATAGAATCTTTATTATAGGAGTGCTGGCATTTGCAAATGGAAACCTCCTATCATCATCATCATCATCATTTATTTATATAGCGCTGTCAAGATACGCAGTGCTTTATGTACAATATATCACTTGGTTGTCATGCATTTTCCATTTGCACAGTTTTATTCAATTTAAAACATTCTGGGATGTTTTGGCATTCGTTGTTTGTGTAAACAAGGGACACAAACAGTCTGTATGATTTTACATTTACAATTTTAAATATTAATAAAGGCAATTTTGTCAACGTGTATTATTGTTCAGAATCTTCTTTCTCCCTCCCTTAACAGATGAGCAGCTGTTAGAAGTGCAACTCTTTCATCCACAATATCTGATACTTAATGCTTATTGAAGCTAATGATTCTCTCTCCTGCTGGTGCAAAGTGAATTAAATTGCAGTCATGAGTGCAGTAGACTGCACGGGCTAATCCCTCACTGTGTTTAACAGCTAATAGATATCCATGCTCTTTGTGTTCCGCTAGGAGCTGTATAAACAATAAGGCTTCTCTTTAAATAGTTTTACTATCATTCTTTGAGTACAGGAATATATTAGACCCTTTAAAAAAAGTCACATTTTTATTTTTAACTTTTATTAAACTTTTTGAATCATATCTGCTTGATTTACAGTTAAAGTACAGTTCTATTCTTCTCAGAAAAGAATAAGTTTGATCTGAAACTGGGTTAGTTCTTTCTACTCTGTGTGTGTATCTGTACTCTGGGATACATACTGTGAATTATATACTTGCTATTAAATGGAATCTGGAAAAATGATCTAGGCTGTGCACTCTTGCCCCTGGCATAGAACAGAATACATTAATGCTACTGAGATCGCTATAACTATTTTATATAGCTGCAATAAAGACGTATATTGGTGCACACCAACACCAGCTATGCATAAAATAACCGACTGAGTTGCATGCTGGGTACCCAGATTATTGGGGCTTTTATTTAAAGTCAATGGGCGTTTTGTTCTTATGGCGACTTTTTTTCTTCAAATGCATTAAAGATAATGGGGTTTTTTCACAGCATATTTTCCATGGCAAATTTTTACAACAGTTTTGTGAAAAAATTTGCACATGGTGAAATTCGGAATTTGAATAAATTCGCTTATCACTAGGCAAAAAAACCTGCCATTTTGAGCTGGACTAAAAAAGATTATTTTAGGAATATTGTCAGTTACTAAATGAACTTTGTTAACGATCTTTAAAAGAACTACGTTGCTCACGGGTCTGCACAGCCCAGTTGTGCTGATATAGTGAGCAACAAATCCCAGAGAAAAGTAGCTGCATAAATTAAATCTCCACACATATTTTGCATTAATTCACTGTTTTGCATTGTGGTCCCACACATGTTTCCTTAGGGGGCAAGAGATGCATGCAGTTGCAAATTATATACTGTACTTACTAATGTTAAGGTGGCCTTTATTATAATCACATATATCATATCTAATACATGGTTGTATACCACTTTAAGCTAAGTCTTTTCTCTATTAGCAGAAACCACATGTATGTCAGCATGACACTAAGCACCATCCTTTCTATCAGCTTAAACAAACAACTTATGCCTCTGTTCAAGGTTAGTCCCATTACACAGGACTAGGTGAACGGTCATTCAATACTTGTTATTTCTGAAACTGAATACTCTTTTCTAATTGGTTATGGTGGGAAACCACCCTAGAAGATAAAGAAGCAGGGCTGACTGGCACTCAAATGGATCCACAAGACCCGAGATGCTCAGTTAAAAGATACATTTATTGGTAGAAAAATATAGCTTCATCTCCATCCACCCTACGCGTTTCACACCCTTCAGGGTGCTTAGTCATGGGCTCACCTGGACCACTTTCACTGTTTGGTGAGTAACCTTACAATAAATTCTGGAGCACCTTGTTGTCCTCTAACCATTTCAATGGGAAACCACCCTAACCCACCTTAAAGCATGATCATTAATTAATTCTGTATGTACTCGACCTATAATAAACGATCTGTTCTCTTGCATGCAATCTTCCTGTAGCTCACATCCCTTCTTGTACCTATGGATGACCCTAACATTAACATTTAGTCTAATATAAGAAATACTCATTTTCTTTTCATAATAAATAATCAATCTTAAGCACAATTTTCAGGGATGAAAACCAAGAAGAAATCAGTTAGGGGAAGAAATAGATCCTCAGTAATTGTTATAAATCTGTAAAGATTAAATAATCATTCCACATTGATAAATGAGCAAGAGGATAAGACTTTCATTTTGTGATATTGGCTACTTCAAAAGTTGATAATCTGATTTTTAATCTGCACCGTTTCTTTCTATTTCTACTTTGTCTGAAAAACAGCTGTCCTTTTTGTGGGAAACTAGTCAAAAATGAATAGCCATTTCTTATTTTATTACTTGTAATGAGTTATCCTACTATCTCATATACAGTGTATTAAAAATAGACCAGTTTTTCTCTGTATGCGTGAATTCTTTTTTTTTTTACCTGATTTGTGTTCAAAAGAGCAAAAAGACTTTACAAGACTTGTTTAATAAATGAAAAATCCTTTTAATTGTGCAAATCAAAGTTCTGTTACATATTCAGACCTTTATCTTGATAAAGGTCTGCATATGTGACTGAAACGTCACAGCATGACTCAGAACTCACAGGACTTGAGTAAAAAATGAAAAATACCTTTTTGCACAATAAATACTTTTCTGCACAATAAAAAGGAATTTTTAAGCAAGTCATTGCTGCGGATGTGCTTGCTGAACTACCACTTGGCACCCAGGTAATTGGTGGATTTTTTGTGTGTGCCCTCCAGGTTCAAGTTGTTGCGGAAGGAGTCTCGGCTGCACATAAATGTTCTGGAACTAAGAGCAGTTTACAAGGCACTGAGAGTTTAGTCACATCAGCTAAGAAATTGTCCAATATGGTTACAATCCAACAATGCCACTGCAGTGGCATATATCAACCATCAAGGATGCACAAAGAGTCAAGCGGCGATGAACGAGGTCTCCAAAATATTTCAGTGGGCAGAAAGTCAGAACTCAACCTTGTCGACAATATACATTCCAGGAGTGGAAAATTGGGAGGCTGATTATCTCAGCAGAAACAAGATCGACCAGGCAGAATGGGCCCTCCATCCAGAGGTGTTGCAGCTTCTAGTTCACAAGTTCGGAAGGCCGGAAATAGATCTCATGACCTCACACAGAAACAACAAACTTCCACGGTACTGTTCAAGAACAAACAATCCAAGTGAAGAGGCAACAGACGACTTAGTCTTTCCATGGAAGTTCACAAAGGTTTATTTATTTCCACCATTTCCACTGTTGGCAATAGTAATAAGGAAGGTTTTTCAAGAGCAAGTTCAAGCAATCCTAGTGGCCTCGGTGAGCGTGGTATGCAGACTTGGTAAACATGTCAGCCTCACCACCATGGCGACTACCGCTGCGTCCAGATCTGCTGTTGCAGGGACCAGTCAGCCATAAAAATGTCAAGCCTCCTTAAATTGCTCTATTTATTCGGGACCCTGCCCATAATGGTACCAAACACCACCATTTAAACAATGAGCATTCAAACAATGTTTTTTAAGTTTATATGGGCAAAGGCCAGGCACTGAGTGCCCAAAAAAGTAATGACAATGAGCAGTTCCCAAGGTGGTTTAGCAGTACGAAATATCCTCAGATACTATGAAGCAGCGCAGTTATGTCAGGTGTTGGGCTTGACCACCCCTGCCCCAACAACTAGATGGGCACTTATTGAATCACTTACCCTGGCCCCAATACATCCAAATATGATCCTCTGGCAAACTCAAAAATGAGATGCCCTAAAGGCGACTAAATTTACTCTTAAAATCTGAAAACTGCTGTGGAAAGACACCCCTTGGAGGTTTACCCCAGAAAGTCTAATATCTACCACTATTGTGGTATGTTACAGTTGGAAAGAGATCTCTCGACCACCCTAGCTTTAGGACAATGGGAAGCCACCTGGTAAAATGCTCAGAAGAGTATCACCTGAATGAGACCATTGATGAGGCTATCTCTCGTATTCAGGAGATGAAACTAATGAAGGAGATGACTGTTCCTTAAGATGAAAAAATTTAGTTAATAATGGGATTTTATATTCCAAAATAAATCACCTCAATTGGATAGATTTACCCAGCAGAGGAGACTACTCTCTCCCAACTACAAAGAGAATATATCAATGGCAATAGGCTCCTTTCCCTTTTCAGAGATTTAAAATGGGGCTCCATACAACTCTGCCTCAGCAGAAAGGAAGGGTTCATAATCCTGAGCATGCTTTTGCTTTCATGTTATTATGTTTTGCTTTCTGTTTATCTTGTTTTCATTGTTTATATAATTTTCTGCATTCCCGTTATAAAATGACTTCGTAAAATCCCACATATGTTTTTCTGTTACTGGATTTTAAGAAAAACTGTAATGTATGGAAACATACCTGTTAAAACCAAATACATTTTAAGTTACAAAAAAAGCATAAAAGCTAATTTAAAAAAACAACAAAAATCATTATATCAAGCATCCCACAAGTCAGTGTCCTCCTATGTTAGGATGCCTCATGTTAGCCACTCCCTCCTGATGCATTCGCCTTCCTTGATGTTTCATCAAAGATAGAATTTATAAAATCCTTACAGCTTGTGCCTTGGCCTGAATCAAACCTAGGATCCTAACATGCTAAACCTTGAGTTCATTTTGCTGAAGTATATATTGTTTACCCGCAGATTAGGTTCATTCTCTCTGAAATCACTTTATTATATGTGCATATAAAATGCATTATAGACTTTTATTGTTTTCAGTACCAAGAACCAATTGTACTATATTATGTTTGGAAAGATACAGTGAAGTCATTTTGCAGGTATAGTTTCATAATCCAGGGTATACAGCTAAAATGTTGATATATGATTTTTATACCTATCTTTGCATATTTTATACTGTAGCTTTGTTTTATGGTTTTTAATTACTGATAGGAATTTCATTTCTGCAAGCTAATTGCTTACACATCATGGTCTGATATCTATCATCAAGCAGTGCCAATTAATGTCTCTTTACTTTCATCTGTAAGGTACTTGTAGAGCCACACAAGCACCATCTCTAAACATCAGAGAGGGGAATTTAATATATCTTTTTCAAACCTGGAATGTTTTTAGCACCCCCATCCACCATTGGAAGAAAGACATTCCCTCATTATTTTTAGGGAGTATCAGGTTGTAACATTGTGAATACCAGTTGGTGGTTACAGCAAGGGCTGCTGTAGTGAACCTAACAATTACTCAGCATCAGAGCGCCAGCAGACAGCAGGGTCCCCTCCTAAACAGACAAGGCAATTGCTGGGACCTAGTTTTGTTTTATCATTAGTAATTTAGTATCTATGCAAGTGCATATACTTAACAACAATGCACAATTTCCAAACCTTTGCAAGATTGGCAAGCCACTATACTATATGTAGGTAAACAATGTGTTTGTACCACCCCCAAACCCATCCCTTTAAAGATGGGTGTAAGCCTTTGAAAATGGGTGTTGGTTTTCAACAACCTCACTCCATTTAAAGCCACGTACAGGGAAGTATTTAGCTTGTAAGGCCAATGATTTGGCCTTGGCAATCTCTATCCTACAAAAGATATTGGGGAGGGGGGATGGAGCTGCCTGTGAGACCAGTTTTTTTGGTCAGAATATGCAACCATGCACAGAGGGGCCAGCTTATTAAAAATATGACTGGAGCGAACAAGGCCTTGGAGTAGGCCGAAACATTAGTCCATTGCTCGCTATGCAATAAAAACTTTTGTTGAATTTTTAATACCGCTGAGTGCAGACCTCCTTAAGACTTGGAAGGATGTTGATTTATATGTAATACTGCACCCAGGCATATTTAAATGGTAATTGACGAGAGTGCCAGTTTTAGAGTTGTATATATATATATATATATATATATATATATATATATATATATATATATATATATATTCTGTATAGCTGTGAATTAAATGCCCTACTAAAGAATCAAACTGAAGTTAAATAAATCATATGATCCCAGGGGGTGGCCCTTAATACTTAAGATTACAATTTTTTTTATAGGATTACCCAACGGCACATACCACAAAAAAATGTTTTGAAAATGTTTTTTTTTACATGAAGCATGATTTTGTATATGAGCTATATAAAGATAGGTAATAGAAAGCACTGACGTTTGAAGGTTTAGGGGAAAGGCTTACCGCTTTCCATATGGGGTCCGGCCCTCAGCAGGGGGAGAAAATGCATGCAAAACCTAAAAAAAAAAAAAAAGCCTATGATTAAGTGTCCTGTGGGGTTACGAAACGCATCAGGCTTTTATTTTTTATACAAGATGTAAATAAAGCTTTTTGTACTACTTTACAATTATTTTGGGACCCCTGGATTTCATTTAATTTAGTTATTTTTTGGGGTGACGGCATGTGCCAGCTCTAAAAAATTTTTAGGTTTTGCATGTTTGTATATGAGCTGTTTAATGCAATATGTATATTTAAGAGACCTACATTGTTTGGAGGTATGGTTTTCCTGTAGGCACCTTGGGTGTTGAACCCTGACCCTGTACTATCTACAGTACATCAAGGTAGGTCTGTAACAAAGTCTGTAAGTATTACAAAAACAAAGAGTTTTACTGTACAGGTAAATCCATTAAACTCACTGAGACCAGAGCTGCCCTTTCTATTCTATTACTAAAGTATGTGAGAGCTGTAAATCCCACTACAAACCAGAGCTGTCAGAGTAATCTAAGTAGGGTAGATCCTTTGTTGTTTCAGCGGCACTGCAGCTTGTGCAACACACTGAGTCTCAAATGAATCCCAGTGCTCTTAGATATTGGCCTGCGTGGGCCCTCTCTTACTTTTACAGAACACTCTTTGACTGGCTGGGAGTCTGCTTCATACTCCATCAGGGGTTTGGTTTCTTTTCAGCCTGAAGCAAATACAGAAAAGATAACACACAAATCAGGAGAACATAGATAAAAGGGTAAGGGATGCACTTGAGGTTGCTCCCTACGGTATTAACATTGATTATAGTATTTTCCATGTGATGCCAGGCATGTTTCACATAGTTAACAGTACAGTCCAAATGGCCCAAGCAGATTCTAGAAAATGTGTTATCCTGCAGTGGGTTATGTGCAGGGTCAAACTTCTTAGATTAGCACAGTGTATCATATCAAATGCAGATCTCACATGTCCAGTAAAAAGACAAATAAAATATATAATTCTATGAACCTAGATGTGGATATAGATATACATGATCATCAAATACACAACAATCAAAATATTGATCAATGAACCCATTGGATTTCCTATTCTTTTCCCCACTGCATAGTAGGATAACATTGTCATTATATAAAAAGAACTAACAGGCTACAATACATGAGCAATTATCAAATTATTTTTTCTATATTTCTGATATGCACTGGATCCGATATTGTTAGTCTTTTTCTGATAAAAGTCCATTCATCTTCTATTGTGAAGCTTTTTCCATTGAAATACTAAGGTCAGTTCTGCTTTACATTGTATAGTATATTCCATGAAATGAGGTGTATAATGGGCTTATTTTATCAGGGCGACTGAAGAGTAATAATTGAATATTGTATATATTACCCAAGGGTTCAAGGTTACATATGTCTGAGGAAAGTCAATGAAAACACATTGCTTTTGTACAATAATTGATGGACTATCAGTGGTATGGGAAGAATCATTCAGGTTGCTGAAGCACAGATTATATATGATATGATTCTCTCTTTCCACATATCCTTTCTCTCTTTTCCTTTCTATCTGTGTCAGGAAATGCCGGTAATTGAATTCTTTTCTATTTGTTGTACCATACCTGCACTATTCTCCTGAGCCGCTTGTGTCCCTTAGAGCCAGTGTGGGTTTGACTATGAAGATTTTCATTCATTCAGCTCATGGTATCTCTAGTATACAGAAAGTAATTCTAAAACAACTAGACTTGCAGAGTAATCATTGAAGAAGTTTTACTACTCATCCGAGCAACTTCTTCAGTTCAACTGACTGTTGTGAGGTAAATCCTCAGAATATAAACTCTTCCACTAATCCAATCACAATGACACATTGTAACACTTCATAGAGGTGACATCTGAAACTCACAGAGGCTGTAATTGCTTTGTAGTTAGTGTGATACCGTTGAGAGTGTTATCTTGTAATGGCTCATTGGGTCTTTCCTTAAGGATATGTGGAAAGGGTTCATATGTATTGTTATCACTAAGTAGTTTGGTTATCTTGCAGTGATAGTCAGTTGTGTTGAGCATAATTGTGCATCACCCTTTATCTGTTGTTTGGGTCCTTACTAAGTGAATTGAGAACTCAACTCACTTCTGTAGTAAGGTTCAAGGGAGGTGTTCTGGCACTTGACAAGACAGCAGACACTTTTAGCCGGAGTTGTTCCACTTCCTCCTTTTGTATGTGATTATTATTGATGGCAGGTTCTGTGGCTGTGATGAGTGGGTTCTAAACCCATGTGTCTTTGGGGTTCTTTGGTGTCTCATCTTTCTGCCTCCAGGTTAGTTCTTCCATCCTTTTCCAAATGCTGCTTCATGACAGTAAGGTGGTGAATTTGCTTATTTGTCTCTCTTTACTCTTAATGTGTTGGGCCATCTGTGCATGTTAAACAAAAACAACCACCCTTCCCAGCATTACACAGATAGTTGTTTTGCCAGAAAAGTTTATCAGTCTGACCAGTTCATTTAGAAGATGTTTTTGGACCTTTTGTAAAATCTTGTTGGCTCTGTGACCTTTTACAGTAGAACCCAGGCGTAAACTACAAGGGATGAGTCCCTGATGTCAGCATCTGAGATTAAAGCATAGATGGTTTTGATGGTCTGCCAGTTTTTTGATGTTCTTTCATATTCCCAAACCAGTTTGAGTATTCTCTCCAAAATGACAATATGTGTGTTTGTTATTATGACGGGCTTGTGCTATCTCTCTGCTGCTCTCTTGCTCCTCCTTCCTTATTAACTTCAACTGTTGCCCCTTTTATATAAGTCTGTTACAAGCAACTCCTGGTTGCTTGATCATTAAGCTCCTCAGCCAGATCTAGCCTGTGACTCCTTGTTCTTTGCCTAGTTCCTAATTCCTAGTCTCTGAGTCCTCTCCCTGTTCCTGTACCCTTGTCCTGGTTCCCTGCTTGCTTCATGTGGATCTCCCGGTACTGACATCAGTCTGCTCTCTGGACATTCTCATTGACTCCCTGCCTACTTCATGTCAACTCCCAGTACTAACATCAGCTTGCTTTCTGGACTTTCCCTTTGGACTTCTGCCTGTCTCCACCTCAGCTTGTTCACTTCACTATTAGTCGATTGTTCCGATGTTTGGCCCGTTGACTGGACTTTGTTTTGCTTGCCGGTATCTGTTTGTTCTGTTTATTCACTGGTTACTGTTTTGCACAATTTTTCATTAAATTTTTACTCTTTCATTGCTTCCAAAATCTGTTCTCCTATTTATGGTTATACACTGGGTTATCCAGTATACAGGCTCCCTTCTTCCTATCTGTCCTCAGTGACTGAACGGGACAATCTGTTTCTCATTATCTTCTCAATTCCCTACTTGCCATGTGCCAGTTTCTCCCTTTTTGCAATATTACCATGTGTTTGTTAGCTGCCCCTTTACCCATGTGTTGATATTTCCTGTATTTACCCTCTCCTTTTCCCATCTCATCTCATTTCTTCCATTTCCTTGGGTTGATGTGTCCCATTTTCCTTCTCTATCTAATCCATTGTTGCCCTCTTTCCCCTCCAGGTATATTTTTTTACATTTTTATGTTTTCACATGCAATTTTTTTTATCCACCACAACATGCAGCATGCAGCCAGATTTCAGATGCCAGTGCTCTCGGAATGAAAGACCCCCAGTCAGAGTGCTGCATTGGGTTGAGTGCCTGTGGAATACTTTTAAAGCAGTCAGGTTATGGGCGAAAATTCTCTGACCATGAAAATGGTTCGCAGATACCCTGCCTGAGTACCTGGGTCAATTGCAGACTTGCAATTCTCTGTTTCTCTCTGCATGAAAAAGTATTTTCCCCCCGACCTGATTGATCCACCTCCAGAATAACATCATTTGGCAACAACGTCACTTACATTTTCTTGGAGGTAGGGCAGAGATGGTGACATTTAGTTGATCTATGGGTTGTGGATTACAGTAACACTATCACAGTTACTATATTTTGTACATTGTATACATTATATGGATTGTAATTGATAACCCACTGGGCATATATTCCATTTTTTGTAAATCAAGTGTTGTAAGGGAAACATCTATCAAACTGCCCTTCAGTATCCTCTACCATTTTATTGACACTTGAAACAGCCTCTTGCACTGCAATTTTGTCCCATAGCACTCCTAAATTTTTGCTCATAGTATTGATAAATAAGCCTTCTACTAAGATTTTGTTTTACAATGCAAGAAATCAGAGAATGAAGAACACCTGGTGATTATGCAGTGCATCTGTGCTTAACGGAAACATAAATCAATGGAGGGCACTCTAGTGTAGCAATTAACAACACATTAATATAATATAATTCAGGTGCATATAACCCATGTGGGTAGCCCAAAACAATATATCACAATATATATATATATATAAAAAAAATCATAATTATTTGCATATCATTCTTAGGCTGTGCAACACAGACTAATTGTGGCCTGAGTCTTAGGTTGTCTTTGTGACACTGAAGTCCTTTAAGTAGCCGTGGTTGCTAAGATGTAGTTTATTGATCTTAGCCAACTTCTAGCTTGCTAGCATCTCTTGTCTCCTAGGCAATATGTTAGACAATTTGGTTATGTCATACCTGGAACTGAAGCTTGTGCTAGGTGGCTTGCATTCTACTCATGAGGGTATTTATACTCCTGATGATAATCCAGCTCTGCAGGTAGTGTGTTTTTTCTCTTATTTACCCTACCAAAATGAGAGCGGATGGAACAAAATGCTATGATACAAAGTGAGTTATGTTGCAGTATTTATATTGGAACATAAGGCAAAGGCAAAATTCTTGACTTTATTGGTCAGTGTTTGTAAATCCCTTTTTGATCTGTTAAATACTCAGTCTTTTGACCTAACTACTAGTGTTTTTACTAAACTTAAATTAATATATTTTGAACCAGAATGCCCTTGAAGAAACAATACTATTAAATAAATATGTAATAGTGTCTAGAAATCTAGATACTATCTTTGCTGGGTAAGTACCAATTTTCATTATTGGTTTTATTAGCCACTCAAAATGCTATTCTGAATTCATTTATATATTACATTAATACTGCAGTAAAAAAAAACCCTACAGAGTTATTAACACTCAATCTTAAAGACACTCAGGAATGGAAATCAGTAATAATCTCAAGCTTTTTGCATTCAACAGGTGCAAGATTCCCTAATTTGCTAACCTCTTCAGCTCAAAACAGCTAGTACCTACAAGCAATAATTATTAATTATCTTTCTCTTTATACATGCTTGTCTGCGGTGATTACCGTTTCCATCTTTTTGTGTGAGTGTCAATCTACTTCTGGTGATATACCACAGCAAAAACTAGAAACATTAGAAGAATTTTGATTATTTTCAAATTCTTGGAATTGTTCTGCTCGTCTTTGGCAGAGTAAAATATGTTTTCAGAGTGCCATGGGCATGTGCAACAAAAATTCTAGTACATTATTTTCTCTTCCATTTAATAGGTGGTCATATTTATTTTATCAGATTGTCTAATCATAGGTTTCTAGTCTATTTGCAGTGCTCACTTGCTCAGTGATTATGAATATTTCCTAATGATCAACAGATACATTGTCAAGCAAGCAAACAAACACATCTGAGTGTAAACAAGCACACAATAATGCATATCCACGGACAAGATGGACAACTAACGAGCATTTTATTTTAAAAACATGGCTGGATACCCTCATTTTAAATGTACATATATTTATTAGTATTGGATTTGTAAGTCATTTTCTACGCTTTCTTTCCACATACAGTATTTCTGCAATATTTATCATTAAGGCAAGTGAAAATGGTTTTGAGAAGCACACAAATAGCTTGCTAGCAGTAGGAAATATGCCAAAAATTGCCACTTTGTATGCATTTTGTCAGGTTAGTACCTTTAATCATATTTGTAAGAGAAACTACGTGTTGCCCTTTGAAACATGTACCTTTTAATCTTAGCTTATGCTGAAGCCTAGTTCATCTCTTCTGCTTATATTTCATTGTTTTCTGCTGTATATTTTACCCACCCTGAGGAAGAAACTAAATTTCTTTCTCTTCCTATTCAGCGTGGCGTGGGTCGCTTCTGAGATATATATATATATATATATATAGAGAGAGAGAGAGAGAGAGAGAGAGAGAGAGAGAGAGAGGGAGGGAGAGGAAGGTATGAAAGTAACAGTTTTTAACACATTTACAGCAAGACATAGGAAGTAATGGAAACAGCCTTTTACATGCTATAACAGTTATATGACTGAAGAATTCCCATAGTGGCCTTTTCCTAGACTTCAAGGTAATTACATAGATTGCATCTTCACTATCTGGTAAAAGAATTTCTCTGATAAAAGAATTAGATTCAGTTTGGCCTTTAATCTCACCTCTACTTCTGATGTATGACTTTAAAGAGTAACTATAAAAAGCTGTTTTGTAAAAGGTGCAAAATTAAAATTTATGATAGACAGTATATAACATGAGTAAAACTTTGCAAGCCATGAAAACAGGTTATTCTTTTTATTCTCTAAATATATTAGAAAAGGGTGTAATCGGTCTTACCAAACAAAAGCCTTAAAGGACACCTAGTAAGCATCGTGAGTGAAAATATTTGACAAGACAGGCAATGCAAAGGTTTAATGCTAAATAATGTTCAGTTTTCCATGAAAAACTGGAAACCAGCATATGCTGTAAGTCATATTAGTTATCAGTTCCGACTGCTTGCAGCGTAACTGCACAGATATAAAGGAAATATTTTACATACAGAAAGAGCAGTAACGCACCATGCTTTCAGCATTAAACCACACGTGTTTTGTTTTATACTGTAGTGAATGTTTTTTTTTTATCTGAGGCATGTTGCTCCACATTGACATATATTGCACTATTCTCTGTGAATCTTCCTACTCCATTCACCTAATATATACAGTATATACATACACAAATACAATTTCAAGGACATACCTACTTTTATCCTACCAGCATTACCTATTATTTTCTTGTTTCCTGCTTAATGTACATATCTGTACCACTTTCTTAACCAACGTCTCCATAGTGCTTTGGCAGATGGATGGTAATAAGGAAACTTAAAGAGGAACTAACTTAGAAAGGAAATGTAAGATAAGCTTCATCATACTGAAATATGACGTTTTCTAAATACAATTAATAAAATATCCTTAAGCTTTTCAGAAATACAAGATGAAGTCACTTGGATTTGTGTGTTAAATGTGTCATGGCTCGAGATAAACTGACGAAACTGTGTTAGTCATCTATACTTATTTACTTATTTACTCCTCACTATCAAAAGGCTATTGGAAGAATGTTCTGTGAATGATGAAGCCAAAATAAAACAGTTTTTGCTTTAACCCTTTAAGTGCCAGCAGTATTTCACATCCATATGCACTCGGTGACCGACATTTTTGAACATTTTGTGCTCTGTCATTGTAGGAGCATTTTTATGGGGGGGGGGTTAGTTTACCTAGGAAAACTATACATTGTTTCTTTTCCAAGTCTACCTGAGTTTTTGTGTATTTCAACCTCTGGATCAAGATTTAGAGCTATGATATGATATTGGGATTTATATCAGAATAATATTTTATGCACAAAAAATCAACTGATTTGAAAAGCCTCAAGTATCTTAAACATGTCAATACCAGATATGTATAGTTTTATGGAGATTTCTTACTTCTATAGATCAAAAATGACTAGCAGTAAATTACCAAATTTCAAAGCACTATAGTAGAATATGGCATACTTTACATTCTAAAGCCAAGAAATCCTTGAACATTAGGTTTATCATAGGAAACCATATAAATTTGAAATTCTGCCAAATCCAAAATGTATAACCATGTCTTTCCACTCCAAAGTACCAAACATCAAAGCTTTTCTAAACTTTGCAGTTTCTATAAAAGTTAATGACATTTCTGAAAATCACGTAAAAACTTTTTCTTTGCAAGTTCGTATTTCCCACACAGCATTAGGTACCAAGAAAAAACATCCTTAATATGAATACCAGGGTTCAAGTGAACAGTTTGATGCTCCTGGATGATCATGCCCCAGAGGCCACTCGATCTCCCACTCTGATTGCTATGGGAAGGGGGACGAGAGAGGATGGAGAGAGTGGCTTTATAAGCTGCTCCTCTGCTCCCCAACCTGAAAGTGCTGCTGATTATAGAATCTATGATCTGTGGCAGTTAAGTCCATTTATCCACAGACGTAGATTCTACAACTGTGGCACTTAAAGGGTTAAAGAAAATCATTATGTTTCATGAAAGGCAAATGCTGCATTCCAGCAAAAGGATCTTACATCATCAGACATGGTAGTGGCAGTATCCTGGTATGGGCCTGCTTTGCTACCTCTGGACCAGGACAGTCTGCCATGATTGATGGAACTAGGTATTCAAAATTTTAGCTGCAAATTCTGCAGGAAAAAGTCATGGTATCTGTCCATGTACTGAATTTAGGTTAGGATAAAATAGATTATGCAGAAAGATAAAGTCCCAAAAGACACATGTTTATATGCCAAAGAAATGGTGAAAGCAGAACAAAGTTAATGTTTTGAAACAAAGACCTGGCCTTAAGCCAATGGAAATTGTGCGACCATAAAGCAAACGGTTCATGCAAAGAAGCCCACCAACATGATTGAGTTGAAGCTGTTCTGTAATTATATACCTGATCTGCCTAAAGTTTTAAAAAGATTTCCTAACTTAACTTTCAGATTAGGCTTCTTTATTTAGCTTCTCCAAGAGATCTCTAATATTTCCATTAATTCTGGGGCATTGCTAAGCAATTTCTTGCAGCACTCTTGATGCTTTGGCACTGATCACAGAGACAGAAGGTAATTTTTTGGCAGCTAATTAGAAATGGATTGGTAATTGACAATTGTTCCTTAGAATGATAACTTTTATTCATGGTTATCTTTCATTTTCTTTTCAAAAATTTAGTTCACCCATAGTTAAAGTCAATAAACTGTCTAACAATTTTCTTAGTGCCACACACACTGCAGCTACAAATGAAGTGGACCATCAATTCTGATAACTTGTCAAGCTTAATTGTTCTTACCATAACATTTATTTGCATGTTTTCATGTTATTAAATAAAGGTGTTAAGCGCTAGTTTTGTGAGTTGACTGGCCAAAACCTTCAAGACAGTTTAATCAGATGAGCAGAACAGCTCCATTCATGACTTGCCAGACAAATGCTGGAGAGTTTCTTGGAAGCAAAAATGCTGTTGACATAGTTTATGGTGAGCTGCTCATTTGAGTGCCACGTATCATTGGATTTATGCAACACATATCTCTAGAGATTTATGCATAAAGCACAAGGCTCTCTGTTTACTCCCCTCATTGCTATAGATTATGCTATTTAAATTTTTATTAGCCATGTCTAATAAACACCGTTGGCCTCATGGGCTCAAACTATGTATTAGTATTTCCCTGGGTGTTTAGATTAAGGGGCTGATTCACTAAGGGTCGAATATCAAGGGTTAATTAACCCTAGGTATTCGACTGGGAATTGAAATCCTTCGACTTCGAATATCGAAGTCGAAGGATTTAGCACAGATAGTACGATCGAACGATCAAAGGATTATTCCTTTGATCGAACGATTCGAAGGATTTAAATCCAACGATCGAAGGAATATCCTTCGATCAAAAAAAGTTAGCCAAGCCTATGTGGACCTTCCCCATAGGCTAACATTGACTTTGGTAGCTTTTAGATGGCGAACTAGGTGGTCGAAGTTTTTTTTAAAGAGACAGTACTTCGACTATCGAATGGTCGAATAGTCGAACGATTTTTACTTCGAATCCTTCGATTCGTAGTCGAAGGTTGAAGTAGCCCATTCGATGGTCGAAGTAGCCCAAAAAAAAACTTTGAAATTCGAAGTTTTTTTACTTCGAATCCTTCACTCGAAGTTAATGAAGTTAGTGAAGTCTTTTTTAATCTTTGCTGTATATATTTAATGGAAATATGTTAATAAAATAAAAGATATTATACCAAATGGAGAGATAATCTTGCAAGACATGATGACCCACATGTTTAGTCTTGATTATGTTGTCCAAAATATTTAGACCATTTTCAAACAGATGGGCTTTTTCTCCTGTGTTACTGTTCTATTGTGATATATTAAGACGTATTTAAACTGCACTGGTAATAGCTAATCAAAGGGCCTATTCATATATGAATTACAGCTGAGAGGAAATTACTATTCCATATTGTCTGTGTTAATTGTTTTTATAATTTACCTTCATATGGTTACATATTTGTGTTGAAAAAAGACCAAAGGCCATAAAGTCCAAACCCTCCAACAACTAGCACACATGCATACACACTCTCACACAAATCCCTCCATATACCCACATAAACTATATATACCAATACCTATACTAATTGTAGATTTTAGTATCACCATTGGCTATGATATTATGCTTGTCCAAGTTCCTCTTAAAAGCATTAATAGAACCAGCCATCATAACATCATAGGGCAGGGCATTCCACAACCTCACTGTCCTCACTGTGAAGAACCAAGTAATTTAGTCAGCATACTCCATGAATTCAGCTTTAACTTCAATGTGGCACACACTGTCCACTTCACACTGTTCTCTTGAATCAGTATACTCACAGACAGCACCAGCCACAAGATTCTTTGGTGTAAAATGCCTTTATTGGAACATGAGTATTTGGGTCACAGCCCATGTTCCAATAAAGGTGTTTTAAACCAAAGAATCTTGTGACTGGTGCTGTCTATAAGTATACTCACTGTGAAGAACCACCTATGCTGCTTTAAATGAAATTTCTGGCCCTCTAGTCTAAAGGGGTGACCTCTGGTGCATTGATCCTTTTTAATGGCAAAAAATATCCAATGCTATCTGTCTAAATGCCCTCTAATATACTTGTAAAGAGTAATAAAGTCCCATCGCAAGTGTCTTTTTTTTTTTTACCGACAAAAACAAACCTCAACCTTGACAGTCTACCCTCATAATTTAAATTTACCATCCCTTTAACCAATTTATTTCTATGTTTCTGCAATCTCTTCAGCTCATTTATAGCCTTCGTAAGCAGCGGAGTCCAAAACTGCACCACATACTCAAGTTTAAACCTTTCCGGGGAACTATAAAGAGGCCTATATATATTTCATCCCTTGATTTAATGTACTTTTTTATGCAAGACAGTACTGTATTTACTTTATTAGCCACAGAAAGACACTGCCATGAATTAGACAACTTGTTATCTACAAAAATCCCCAGATCCTTTTCCATTAAAAAAAAACAATACACTGCATTTATGGGGTCATTTACTAAAACTTGAATTTATCTCATATTTTTATTAAACCAAGCTTGACAAAACCCTCATCCATGATTCTTTCTTATGTGTCAATAAAATAACTAAAAAAAGTCAGGTCTGTAAAAAATTTGACACCAGAATCACTTGATTATTTCGGGTTATCGCCCAAAAACCCTGAAGTTTTCCGATTATTGGATGAAACCCAGCGCAGATCACAATATCTTCAAATTGGGGACAACTGTCATTGACTTTTACATGACCTCGGCAGATTTGAGATTGCTGATTTTCAGATTTGGACTTTTAAGCAGCTTCGGGGTATAATAAATCTCTTCAAATTGGAATTTTATTTTTGACAAACAAGGTTTAGTAAATAAATCCCCTTAGTGTACAACTCACATTTATATTATTTCTGCCAACGATTTGCATTTATCAATACTGAACCTCATTTTCCAGTTTGCTGCCCAGTTTTCCAGTTCAGTAAAATCACTCTGCAAAGTGGCAGCATCCTGCATGGAACCTATAGTTTTGCACAATTTAGTATCATCAGCAAAAATAGAAATGGTAAATTCAATGTCCACCTCCAGGTCATTAATGAACAAGTTAAAAAGCAAAGGATCATGGACAGACCCCTGCGGTACTCCACTAACAACATTGGTCCAACTAGAAAATTTTCCATTTACCACCTTCATTTAATCTATCCTCCAGCCAGTTCTCTATTCAAGTACAAACAGTATGTTCCAGACCAATATTCCTTAATTTACTAGGACCGGCCCATAGTTTTGAGGCTGAGAATGGGATCCCTTTTTGAATAGCAGCACCACATTAGTAATTCATCAGACTCCTGGCACCATGGCAGACCTCAATTAATCCTGGAAAAATAAGTAAAGAGTTCAACTCATTTAGTACCATGGGATGAATACCATTCATTCCTGGGGTCATTGTTTACCTTTACATGTGCTAGGTTTTTTTTGAATTTCCTCTTGCATGACCCATGCATCATTATTTGTATTGCTAGAATTGGGACTATTAAGAATCAAACCTCGTTCCTGTGTTGTGTAGCCAGATGAAAAATGTTTCCATGAAACTGTATGCACCCCTCCCTCCTCTCCCATGACCAATTACTAATCCCACTGCCCAGTCTACCCTAGCTTCCTCATAAAACTTGAGCTGACCCCCACCTACTTTAAAAACTCATCTAGCCTCATTCTTTCCCCTAGAACAGCTGATCCCCATCCCTTCTGTCATGAATTACAATTTATGTTACAATTCTTTAAACTGTTTTAAACATGATCCTCTTTAGTTGAACTTTTCACATTTAAAGTGCCACACAGCATTCTGTCTATCCAATTTCTTTTGTTGGAAAAAGATTTCCAAGAACAAATGATAGGAGATTCATGTTTGAGAGAAATCAGCAGGAGATCAAAGCTTATCAACTCCCTACCTGTTTGTTTCATTAACAATTCCTGTCACTACCTGAGCTCTTTGAAGCCTTCAAAAATCATATTTGTTATTTAGAGAAGGGGTCTATACATTAGTTTATAACTACCTGCAGTATTGATATTGAACAGAAGGTATTGTAAAATACCAAACACAGTTTAATTTACTATATTGTCATTTTACATTAGTAGTTAACCATTTAGAATACTTACACACAGAATTGCTTTCACTGGTATTAGTCATTTTTTAAGGATTTGTTCAGTATCAGCTAAGCTATATATGTTTGACTACAATTATTTAATATTATGGAAGTAAAATGAAATATACAGTATTCAGTGCTATACTGAATTAACAAGTAGAATACAATATGATCTACAATTGTGTTAATGATGGTGTGAATAATGGTGGGAATGGTTCACTCATCATTTTTGATGTTACTAACAATTTGTAGAAAATATATTTTTTACTCAAATTTCAAGCCCATACTAACTTGCATTAATTTCAATTCAATGCTTATTGATTTCCTGCAGTTAAATGATTTATTGAGGTCTTACAGCTCAACGCTGCACTGAGCTCCAACACCCAAAAGCACAAAGCAGTACAACATTTCCTGATGAACTGACACATTGATAAAACCAATACTTTAATACATGTGTTAATGTATCAATACATTCCTCTCTGTTTGTACCTAAAAATTTTCTCCAACCATTTGCAATTAAATTTAATACAGAAATTGTATACCTACTGGATGTAAATTAAGTCAACTTCAGGTCAAACACCATTTAGAACAGCACAATAAAATATACTAGCTAAGAAAAAACATTCTGATCCTTGCAGCTCAAAAACCAGGGCTGAGGTTACAGTGCAGAAAACAGTACACCAAGGGTCATTTCATCAATGTCCACAAAACTAATGAAGCAAAGCATAGTTCAGCTTATTAGCATGCCAGCTCTTGGCCTTTCCCAATGACTGCTAGTGATTTAGTAATATAATTACTTTAAAAGTGAGATGCTTTGCCTGCAAGGCATTTCTCCATGAATGCAATTTAGAATAAGGGAGTAATGTGTCACAACTACAGTTTTAATGTTCAGTTCTCTTTTCTGATTTATGTTGAATAACTAAAATTATGAGACTTGGATTTTAAAAACTGTGTTTGTTGCGACATGGACGAACTGTTGATAGAACACTTTCATAAGTCATCACAGCATATTATAATGGTTTTTAGATATTGCTATCACTGCATTCTTTTAATATATGTCAGTTTTGGATCTGAGTAAAGCATTTTTGGGATGCTTGAACGTATATATTTGTGAAATGCTTTCAGTATATACTGTTGAGTCATTGTTTTATGAAACATTCCGCAAAAGGCTTCAATAAGGAACACAAAATTATAATGCAGGAATGTATCCTCTGTGTGTTACCACTGCAGAGGGTCTCTGTTGTACTTTGTTTAGTTTTTTTTGTTAATAAACCCCTATCTTAGAAAATGATCTCAGTACTGGCATGGGCATTGATAGGTATATATTTTATTTTTAAAATTCCCCTTCCTTTCATGTCCCATGCCGACTGGAGAAAGACTACCAAGGAGTTGATTAATTCCGATTCGGTCAAACATTTACACAGTGGGAGGAAAACTACACAGACATAAGGGCAAATTTACTTACCTCTGAAGTTGCGTTAGTGTTGACTTTGCCGCACGTCGCAGCATTTCGGCAGACAAAGTTTCACCAGGGCACCGCTAATTAACTAAAATCCGAAGTTGTGCTCAGGGAGGCAAAAGATAGCGAAGTTGCGCTACTGTTAATTCATCAAGCAAAGTGAAGTTACGCTAGTGATGCCTAATTTGCATACGGCGCCAAGTTAAGTACAATGCACGTGTATATGTAGCAGCAAATACATTACACTACACAAGCCTGGAAAAGCTTCATAAAATAAGTTGTTATTTTGCCCTATACATATGCCCACTGTATAGTTTAGGTGCCTTATGTTAGGAAATGTAGGGGGGAAGGTATCCCCAAAAAAAAAATTACAATCTTTTTCAACCTATCACCCTTAAAAAAGTTAAAGACAACAGCGTTTTACGGGACTCAACTTTTTTTGAAGCAATCCCTATCTACTCTATTGTACTTCGCTTGATCTAAGGTGGCAAAGGCAAGTCTGGCGCAAGAGGTAACATTCAGTAAAATGCGCAAGTTAGTGAATTAGCGTAGTGAAGTTTCTTTGCCATAGCGCAACTTCGCCTGGCGTAAGGGTGCGAAGTAGCGATAGTCGGTCCACTTCGCTAGCGAATTTACACCAGTGCCTGTTAGTAAATCGGCGAAGTAATGAAATTAGGTCACGCTGGCAAATCTCGCTAGAGTTAGCCACTTCACCCTTTAGTAAATTTGCCTCATAGTGAGACATACACCATGCAAAATCCTTTCAAATGGTGCCAAATCTAGAATGAAACTCAGAAGTGCTACCCACTGAGCCAGAGTGCATATATTAAATACATACCAACAATGAAATATGGGGGCAGGTTAAAGGCGGTGTCCAGTGCTTGATCATCCACACTATAGGAAACATTTTCTGTAGTGAATTCTAAATTACTCTGCCACTGCTATACCAAAGGATGGGTGTTTCTATGGTAAGCCCTTGCTCCCTAATTGTAGGGGTATATGGAAAATTATGTATTTTTTTAAAAAGAAATAAGGCAATGGAGCAGTGAAGAGGGAGGGCCAAATATATTTGTATCAAAACTGAGGAGTAGAGAAGCCATGTTTTCCATTAAAAAAATAAAAAAGTTAATATAGTTGCTTCACACAGAACAGGAGTAGCGACTTTCCCCATATATGTTGAAAGCTAATTATATATAAGACTCTCTTAGTGCAAACTGTCACCTGTTCTTTGAAAACCAAATATCTGGGATATTACACATATTTATTATTCACGCAAACAACACAGCATAGTAAGTAAAGCTTAGGGTGTCAAGCTTAGGGTGTTTAATGAATTGACACATATAGTAGTGCAAATGCATGCATTAGTTCATCAAAATGTTTATGATGGCTTAGAGTAGTCGAGTGCCATTCTGTTTTATAGGATGTTAAAGCTCTGTGCTATCAAATCCTTATTGCCTGATGCAAATTAAAAGTGGGAATTAAGGGTATAGGAAACTTTTTTTTAAACTAGGATGTGGAGTAAGTAGTTCCAACACTACAGCTCAGTGAAATAATACATCTGATTCCATGTCTTCTGAGGTTTTTTGTTATATGTTAGTCAATGTCTCTGGCAACATTGAAAACAGGTAATGCTTAAAAAAGTAAGAATGCTCACAAGCAAAAACTCCCATAGTGTATCACCAATAGTTTAATTACTCAAAATCCTGTTACCAATTAACAGAGAATGTGAGTACAATATATCATATAAGGATCCACCACGGTGCTCCCCCACCTGCCTATATATTCACAGGCAACTTGATCCCTCAGCATTTCAGCAGTAGCAATCAATGTGTGTAAATCACTCAATATGTGGAAATCAATCAATGTGTGGAAAAAGATAAAAATATAAATAATTGTGCATTCAATTTTTTTGTGTAAATACTTCTATTCAATATGAATAAAAGTACCAGCAATAAATGTATCAGGGGAAAAGACGCTGACTGCTCCTGGCTTCCAACGCGTTTCTTGAAGCTCCGGCCAACTTCAACAGGGAATGGGAGTGTCAGCGTGTATAATGCCTTTCAAGTAGTGATGGGCAAATTTATTCGCCAGGTGCGAGTTCACGGTGAATTTGCGTGATTCGCCACCGGCGAATAAATTCACTAAACGCCAGCGAAAATTCGTCCAAGTCAAAAAAACGGACGCCCGCGTCAAAAATGGCCATTTTGCAAATTTTCCGCCGTCTCGCAAATTTCATAGGAAATTCACGAATTTTTCTGTGAACCGAAACCTTGCAAATTCGCCTATCACTACTTTCAAGCACAAACGGTTCCACCTCTACTGACATGACACTTATATGTACCAGACAGTTTATGGTCCTCGCCCTTCTACAAACATTAGGCTTTTCCTTAATTAAAGGAGGCAATACAACATCAGCCTGCAGAATATGCCAATGTTCTCTTAAAAATGTCTTAACCACAGGAGTACTTCATTAAACCTGGTAATAAATGGAATAGAAATTGGGGATTCTCGTTTATTCTTGGTTGTCAATAAAGTGGTTTGGGGGAAAAGCCGATCCTTGAACCAGAGGTAATTCTTTTTCAATACAAAGAGAATACAATCGACTAAAAAACTGACAAATCTCTGTTTCCATGTCACTGTGGGAAAGTAAAAATTCTGAGACCACACTAGCCCCCTCCTCTTGAGGGATGTAGGTATCCAATGAACTTACATCACGTTACCCAGAATAAATCTGGGGTCCATTCAAGAATTGAAACCAAATTAAACAGACTAGTGCTGTTCTTTATAAAAGATATCTGCTTCTGTAAAATGGGCTGCAAATAGAAATCAATAAACTCCAAACTGCATGGAAAGGAACTTGATGCTTGACACTATAGGACATCCTATTGGGATTAACCAAGGATTTGTGCACCTTGGGGAGGTGGTATAATATGACTATTCTTTGATTCTCATTATAAAGGAACCTATATTCCCTGTCAGAAATTAGACACTTAGCTCTTGCTCCTAAAAGTATGGATTTCAATGCTATAAAAACATATTTTGTCAGATCAAACTTTAAGGGGGTATAAGTGGTGCTATCACTCAGTGGCCGTTCAGTTTCTCCAATGTAGTTAGTTTTGTTAGTTACCACTGCACTATTAATAGTTAGTGACAGAATTGATATTTGCTATAGTGTAGGACAGTAAGATAGCGAGGAAAGATAAAAAGAGCAGCTTTATGCTCCATCAAGGATTGTAGCAGGGAATATCTGCCCTAGGCAGTAATATTGCCTACAGTGAAGGGATCACAGAGGATAGGGTGTCAGGTTTAGGTTCTTCTCCCTGACCACTCCACTGGGCAGGGTCGAGACCACTTTTGAGTTATCTATGCCTGGAGGTCTGCTGCACTACCTTGACTACATTCGCAAAGGGATCCACATTCATATTCTGCCTATGCCTCTGTGGAGCTGATGTCAAGCTGGTGAGTTTTCGCCCACATTAGACACTTCGCCCTTTAATAAATTTGTCCCAGCGTCTCCTAATATGTTTATTGCTTGTACTTTTATTCATACTGTGAGTACACAATCTGATTTAACTGTTAACATATCATTAAACATTTTAGCCCACAATTTTATAATTTTATCTTTTTCCACATATTGATTCATTTCCACACATTGGTTGCTACTGCTGAGATGCTGAGTAATCAATTTGCCTTTTGAAAAGCAATCCTTAATATTGTGCCTGTGAGTACATAGGCAGGAGGGGGAGCAAAGTGGTGGACCCTTATCTGATATAATGTGATCATGTTCCCTCTTAATTGGTAGCAGGATTTTGAGATCTTGTAATTACCTGTATACTGTACCATTGGTGATACACTATTGCAGTTTTCCCTTGTGTGCTCTCTTTATTTTCTTTAAGCATTTCTTGATTGGTTTATGTGTGTGAAGCTGATGATTCTACACTACTGAGAGTTGTCTTCATTTGGATTTGAGTTCAGAGTTATTTTTTTTTTAAAGAAAAACAGGTGCCAAAAAGCAAATAAATTAAAAGTGGCAGTAAACTTAAAATTGCAATTAAATTATCTTCAGGAAATGAACCATTTTTACAGTGTTTGCTTAACAAAGCCAGAATAAAGTCTGAGGCTGATTTATAATGATGCAAAATATAAATCCTAAAGGATTTAAGTTAGTTTGTTTTAGTCCAGGAGTGGTCAGAAATAAATCCAAATAACTGATTAATTCAGTAAATATTCAGTAAATATTGAGTGAGAATAGTGGATGTTCATGTAAGGCAGACACTGCCAAATGAGTTAGTAACACATTTCATGAGAGCTGGAAGAAAACAGAAAATAAGAAATATTTATGTATTCAGATCGTAATGTTCACATACGCGATTAAAATATAAATGTATATTTTATTCCAAGGCCCTTCCATGCCCGTATAATCCTAGATGTATTATTGCCCCACCCACACAAAGAGGTAGGATTGTGCTTTTACCCAGTAAAAATTAAACCAGAGTTAGGGATGAGACATTGACATGGCACAGTAAGTACCCTTTTCACAGTTGTAGATATCACTTACCTGATGTTTGGAAAGGAAAAGGAATGAGAACAAGGGAGCACTCACTGTTCCGGATGCCTCCACGCTGTGCTGCAAAGTGTAGAATGCTCCTCGTAGAGTAAAATCCAAATGAAAATCCCCAAGACACAGAACACTCGTGGGGCTAAAATCACTCATTTATTATTCAATTAGACTAATAAATGAGTGATTTTAGCTCGGCGAGTGCTCCGTGTCTTGGGGATTTTCATTCTGATATCCAGAAAGCTATGAAGTACAGAAATGCCTACTCCCATAGAGTCCATTTTAAGCAAATAATTATATTTTTTCTTTTCTTTACACAATAATAAAAAGCATATCACTGATAAAATAACGCTAATGGGTTTATATCATGTTTACATGCTTTTTTGTAGACTCCAGTTGTTATTGGAAAAAACCCTTATGCAGAAAACACCAGGTCCCAAGCATTCTGCGTAATATAGCTCATACTGTACATGTAATGATAACGGTAATGGAAGAAATCCTGTCTTTATTTTTTAATCAGTTACTTTATGAGTAGGCTACTTTATTGTTTCTTTGTTAGATAGATAGGCATTTTGCCAAAATAAAACAATTTTAGCTTCAAACTGAATCTTCTGTTGCAAGTACAAACTAAGGATGCACTTTTTTCTCAGCAAAAAATATAAAGGTCACATTGCCCATTGAATGGAAAATAACCTTGATTTCCACACAGCTTTTATAAGAATTTTTTTCACAACTCTATTATTGAATACTGAATAATAACTAACTTTTACTTCAGCAGAAAATCTGCAGAAAGAGCAAAAGTGCAAGGGGTGACATCTGTTATACCATTCTGAGTTGCTTGGTCCTGGCAGAAAGCCAGTCTAAAGTGAGAGGAAAAATCTTGTGAAAAAGCAACACAGAAACAGAAAGACGACTCTATCTTTATCTATTCTTGAACTGCCACTAACTTGTCAAGATGGCTTTGTGCTGTACAGTGAGCAGAATGGCCCATCACCTATGTATTAAAGAAATAACATAAAAGTGTTACTGCAGCTTCTTTCAAATTTCTCATTGAATGGATATCCTATTTCTATTCAACAAATGATACATAAAAACATCCGCACAATCCAAAGACATTAAAAATAACGATCTCTTTCATTAATGTGAAATCAAAACATGAAACTGTTTTCCTGACACTTTTCATATATAATACGTTGTAGCATAAAGATGGTGAATCATTAATAGAGCACTTTATCTGTCATGCAAAATAAAAAACATAGTTAAAAGGGTCTATTGAATTGCTCACGCACACTGTTTGTCATATGAATGGAACATCTGTAAACACAGAGAGGAAGAAGGATGGTAAATAGATGAAACATGTGAAACTGAACTCCCATATACAGTATATATATATATATATATATATATATTTGTGTAACAAGGTATTTTTGTGTAACGAGATGTCTTTATATAATATACAATGTTTCAATTATTAAGCACTGCTTTATATGGTCGAATTGCTCTATCTATATAACTCACATTTAATTCTAATTCATTTATATTTCACGTTTTAGTACTGCTCCTAGCCTGGAATTTGCCGGTGTCCTGACAACTATAGACATCCAGAACTCCAGTGACAGAGCAAAATATGTGAGTTAGTAATAATATTTTAATATATAAACTTCTATGATCACTGACACAATTTTGTATATGGAACATTATACTGGACTATCACTAGTTGGAATAACAATTTTTAGTACATCGGATGGAGTTTTAACCACGGAGACCTGTCTTGAGAGACTTTTTTATTATAGACACAAACAATTTATTATGGATACAATATTTATTGATTTCACTGACATTTCACAGACTGCTGGGAATTGTCTTAATATATACAGTATAGTCACATCCAAAATTGGTAGCCTTCTGTCTGATACTATTTACCACTTAGTTGTGATGTTTAAGTATCATAGCAGTTACTAATTCTGCGTGTCTTCACCTATGGAGTTCACCAATGGAGTCAGTTACTATTTTTTTATACCTAGGAACTAATTTGTTAATAACAATGAATGCAATTCAATGTATTTTTATGATGTTTGGTTATGCAAAATTACTCACCTTCCATTTTTCCGTTTTGTGACATTCCCTAAAAGTTACTTTCCTGAATCCCTTCTTTTCTCTGGCAGCAGTCTGATCAAATTCAGGAAGAATTACGTCCAATAAGAAATAGGCTGAGAAAAATTCAAGCTTATATACGTCAAATAAAAAATCATGTTTGTGAAATGTTTGCTACATGTTCACAAACCATCATTTACTTGAAATAAGAATAACAAAATAACAAATGCAATATCTTTCATGCATAAATGTATATCTGTCACCAAATTTGCTTTCTTAAAAACAAATTGTAGTTTTTTAATACCTTTATTCTCATGTTTAGGTTTTTTTTTCCAAAATATAAATGTATGCCTGAAGTAGTTGAAACAAGACAGGAAAATATTTAGAAATGTTAGTACATCTGCCCCAAAGTTTTGAGATTACAACCCTGCCAAGTTTCACAGATAACTGTTCAACTAGTTTCAATATGAAATTATTTATTATTAGAAAAAAACTAGTATTTTCAAACTATTATGAAAAAAGTTTTGGGTCAAAAGAAATCAATCACTCAAATTAATTGCGTTTTCGAGCGATTTCCAGCTTCGGGTATAATAAATCTCGTAGAATTAAAGTTTTTTTTTTAAGAAAACCTCAAAATCACAGGGACACTGGCAGGTTTAATTAAAATTGAGTTTAACAAATGGCTGCAGAAATGTGCCTAAAACATTCTGTAAAGTTCTTAATTTTGTCTGTACATTTTTAGCACATACTTTTGACCTTTGCTTGTGGTGGGGTTGGAGACATTTTTAACACACCATTGACGTGCTCCCATGACAAAACATGTGCTACATAGGACTGCATGACTTGTTTTTTCTGACATAAAATGCAAAGCTCAATGGTGCTGGAACATTTGCTACAATGTAGAACACATTTATTGTAAAACATTAGTATAAAAATATTCTTCCAGGAAATTGTGTGCATAATTTTATTTCTGTTAGGCCAGTCACTTCCAGATGGTACTTATCCACTCTAATCGCATTTGTTATACTCAGTGCTTTCATTTGGTTGTTCTCCAACAGACCTAAACAACAGATTACTGTTTTGGGATATTTGATTCCAAGCACCAATATCCTCTCTTCTAGAGCACTCCACTCATTAAGGAGCTGCGCTAAAAAATACTGCAAATTAGGGGAGACAATTTGTTGACCTAAAAACTATATTGCTGGAAAACATAAATTGCAATAATAACAGAGGATAGACTGTTCTACACCAACAAGGGGGTTTTAAGTTTTGAAAATAAAACAAAATATATATATTCTTCCTTATTTGCATACAGTCATATTCACATATTCAGCTGCTATAGAATAGTTATTAGAATCCCTGCCACCACGCTAGTTTATTTTAAACCAATATACTGTAGTTTGCAAGGTTGAAGACAAAATACCACACTTGGCAACTATTTATGAGTAATGTACTTTTAATCTTGCCTTATGCATTTCTGCTACTGTATATTCCATAGAAAATAAATTTTAAGATATCATTTGAACCAGCTCTTTTCAATTTCGTATCAGTCCCTTCTTTATAAATTACAAATTCTATGCTAAATGACAACCTTTTGTCTTAGTAACCTAATAAGAAAGATGCATCTTGTATTAACTAATACCTAATTTATCTCCAACACTATTGTGGGTCGAGAGTTTAGAAAATAGTGGTCTTAAAATGGTTGTCGTTTTATTATATTGAAGAGACAACTATATAAACCAACTGGTAATGGGTTGAGTGCAGAGGACCTGTATTATTTGTCTGTATGAATTTTGTGGCCACAGCCTCATTGCGAACCCCCCCAATGGCTTAAAAATTAGTGGTGAGTATAATGTTCCCTTTTTTCTTTTAAAGGGGAGGGCACTTTTTAGTAGCTTAAGGTACAAAATTTCCTTAATATGTTGTTAATGGTTTGAGTGCAGAGAACCTCTTGTATCTGCCTCACTGCACCCCCACTTAATGGTTTAAAAATGAGTGGTGAGCACAACTTTCCCTTCATTATTGTATATAAAGGAGTAACTAGGACTAGTGATTAGGATATTATAAGTGCAAACTGGAATATCTGCAACATATTATCTGAAAAATACTTTTTAGTGAGTTAAACCAAGAAGGAAAATAGGAAAATTTAATGGTATAGTTAACAGGTACACTTAAATATACCTGTTAGTTTGACATCAGTGGTAGGAAAGCTTTTGAAGGAAGGAATAAGGTATTAGAATACATTTCAAATCACAATACTATAAGAGTGTAAAAACATAGTTTTATACGTAATAGATCTTGCCAGACAATTTAATTTCTTTCTATGAGAAGGGAGCAGAATCATAAACATTGGTGTGGCAGTGGATATGATCCATATAGATTTTTGTAAAACATTTGATACAATACTACATAGAAGGTTAATGATAAAATGAAGGCATTATCGCTTTAAACAAAATAGTTTTCCTTGGATAGAGAGCTGGCAGAAGGATATATTATAAAGATATGTGGCAAAAGAACATTTTCTAAGTGTTGTTAGTGGAGTATCATAGGGGTCAGTCCATGGTCCTTTGCTTTTTCAGCTGTCTATAAATTACCTTGAGGTTGATATTGTACAGAAAATACTGTCCTTATTTTGCTGATGACACTAAATTGTGTAAAATTAGTTCCAATTAGGATGCTGCCCGTTTGTAGAGAAACTTGATTAAACTGGATAACTGACAGCAGATTGATAAATGAGGTCTAATGATGGTAAATGCAAGATTATGTCTTGGCTGAAAATAGCATTAATGTGAATTATATATTCAATGGAATTGCATTCGTGGTCTGAAAAGGAATAGGGGATTTTTCTGAATTACAGACTGCAACTCTAGGCAGTGTCATTCGGTGTCTACTAAAGCTAATAAAGTATTCTTGTGCTTTAAATAGGGCTCGAGTGTTGAAAATAGCTTATATTATTTTCCTCTTTATAGATCCCTACTAAGACCTCACCTTAAGTATGCCATGAAGTTTTGGGCCACAGAAGGATATTAATGACTTGAAATAGTTCAGAGAAGTTCGGATAAAGGGAATGGAACTTTAAACATAAGAAAAAAACTATCCAGATTAATGTTATTTTGATTATATCATTATTAAGACATGATTACTATTTAAAAGTACGTTAGAGGACATTATAAGCAGACAGCAGGTGATCTGTCTTCACCTGAAAAAGAACAAAAGGCCACCCCTTTAGGCTTAAAGGAATTGTCACATAGGCCACATGGGTCATATCTGTTGCTTTTGAATCTGACCTGAATGCTAAGGATCAATTGCAAACTCACTGAACAATTATGCCCCATGTTTCCCCCTTTAAAGTCCCTGACTAACTCAGAGTTAGAGAGCTGAAAAGCAGGACGTTGGACTTATGTTAGACATCCACTCACTCCAGCATTTATAGATTACAATTTATATTAGAAATTGTTTTTATTTTTCACAGCCTATCTATTTACCTAGTTTTTATTTTTACACTGCTTTTACTTTAAAGGAAAACTATACCCCCAAAATGAACACTTAAGCAACAGATAGTTCATATCATATTAAGTGGCATATTAAAGAATCTTACCAAACAGGAATATATATTTAAGTCAAATTTGCCCTTTTACATCTCTTGCCTTGAGCCACCATTTCGTGATGGTCTGTGTGCTGCCTCAGAGATCACCTGACCAGAAATACTACAACTCTAACTGTAACAGGAAGAAGTGTGGAAGCAAAAGACACAACTCTGTCTGTTAATTGGCTCATGTGACCTAACATGTATGGTTTGTTGGTATGTTTGTAAGTACAGTGAATCCTACGATCCCAGGGGGCGGCCCTTATTTTTTAAAATGGCAATTTTCTATTTATGATTACCCAATGGCACATACTACTAGAAAAGTATATTATTATGAAAATGGTTTATTTACATGAAACAGGATTTTACATATGAGCTGTTTTATGCAATATCTTTTTATAGAGACCTACATTGTTTGGGGGGTATAGTTTTCCTTTAAGGAAACAAACTTTCATT
Organism: Xenopus petersii; assembly: GCA_038501925.1. NCBI lineage: Eukaryota > Metazoa > Chordata > Amphibia > Anura > Pipidae > Xenopus > Xenopus petersii. The sequence continues at coordinate 69,288,174 of CM076676.1, read as the reverse complement.
TGAAACAGCATAGGTGGTTGCAATCCGTGAAGATAGTGAGCTTGTGGAATGCCATAAGAAGTAATTTTGTGATGGCAGATAATATTAATGTGTTTAAGAATGGTGTGGATGGCAAGCATAATATTCAGAGGTACAGCATTCCCAAAATCTATAATTGGGCCCGATATCTTAATTATAATAGCTCTACATTTGTACATGTATAAATATGTACTAGGGTGCATTTGGAGGAGTTGAAATTGATGGAGTATTGTCTTATAATTAAAACATGAAAATTATTTCTCTATTTATCTACATTTCTACATTTAAATTTTGTATCTGTTAATCCAGCACCCACAAATAAACTATTTATTGGAACAAATTCCCTTATTTTATATGAGAGAGGTTTTAATTATATAGACCTGAAAATAACCATGGATGGCATTTTATCCCTGTTTATATCCCTGTGTGATAACTAAAACCCTTTTACAGCACTTTTGAGTACCATATATACTCGAGTATAAGCCATCCTGAGTATAAGCCGAGGAACCTAATTTTACCTCCAAAAACTGGGAAAGCTTATTGACTCGAGTATAAGCCGAGGAAGAGAAATGCAGCAGCTTCTGGTAAGTTTCAATCAAAAAATTGAGGGTTTCTGCTCCCATTAGAGATGCCGGCGACCATTCTTGGACGCTGGCAAATATTCTTGGAGACTATTCTTGGGCGCCTGCGACTATTCTTAGACACCGGCGACCGTTTTTGCGATTGACCCGAATATAAGCCGAGGTAGAGTTTTTCAGCATATTTTGGGGGCTGAAAAACTCGGCTTATACTCGAGTATATACGGTAATCTGCTTTTAAACATGAATATTTTTGCGCTGTTCAGCTTTTATGGCTGACCCTATGGCTTAATAGCATGTGAATTGAGAGAATCCAGTACAGAATAATGCTGACATGAGAGACCTGTCTGCTTTGTTTACTGGCAGATTTTAATTTTTTTTGTACTGGGTGCCTTTGTACTTAAACTCCATGCTCTCTTGATAAAGGGTTCACAGATTGTAGATTCTAGCTGGCACTGATAGGGCTGAAGTAATGCTGATACATTCCTGTAAAAACATGGCCCTTATCAGTATCCCTTAAATAAAATCCAGTATTTCATTCTATAAACATCACATAAACTTGAGCAACATTTTGCAGTCATTAAGTTCTATGTACTTGAAATTCTGAAATATATATATATATATATATATATATATATATATATATATATATATATATACATATATAGTTTAATAAACATATGAGAGAAGTTTTAGTACAGAAACCCTAAATCTTCCAGAAACTGTATTTTTTCCACATCTACTGATTTAAGATTTATAAGCCCCTCAAAATAGAAATTTCCATATAATACTGTACAATGCAGAAACTGTATGGAATAGGATAGCTAATGAGGACCAAAGCATCAACCTTGCGGTAGCTAATTATTCCAATAGTAAAACAAAATACTTGATTGTCTATACATGACCTCAGTACACACATTGAATTTAAAAAGCTTTTCAAATGCAGCTTCAGCAAAATTGAAGTAATTAGTCTGTTTATCCCAATATAAAAAAACATCAACACTTCAATAAATGTTTTTGCTTGAAGAGAGTGAAAAAAAATCACCTGTGGATCAAGGATCCCTGAATGGGGAACTCTCCAGGGCAACAATGCTACCTTTGAGTTAGGAAAATCAAGAAAAGGGTAAGCAGGTACTGTATGTGTATGAACAGAATACAAACAGGGATGCAGGCAAAATGTGTTATTTCAATGTGACATAAAATAAATGTTCTATATTTCCTCATATATATCAAAATGTGCTTTTTTGGCTAGAGGTAGGTCTTGTATGTAGTTTTCCTACCTTCTCACAAGTTTTAGTGGGATTAAATATAAAACATTATCTCAACAGAGTTTGTAAGGTGGCTAGGAACAACATATGGCTCCAGCATAGGTTTGCTCCTGTACCCTACTGACCTTGCATAAGAAATCACACATGAATGCACAGTATAACGATGCACTGTGGTTTAATAAACACTACATTAAGTAGTATATATAATAGCAACTAGGTCAGCTCACACCATGTTAAATCTCTCTACTGGGAGGAGGCTAATCACCACTTTTTGTTCACAAAACATGAGCTGCCATCTACAAAAACCCAGCAATCTATTGACCAATCTGGTTTCTGCAGTCCATATAGTATGACCAAAACCGGTACCCATGGGTTTTCAAAGTTGCTGGTTATTTGGTTAGTTTGCATGAAAATCTGATTAGTGTCCCAGGCAATGCAGTACAATATTCTGTAGTTTTGGAGAACTACTGAGAAGCGCAGATGTTTTGCAATGTCGAGTGTTAATTATTCTATTAAATACATTTTCACAGAATTCCTTAATCATGGGAGGGACCTCTAAAATGGTTTAGAAGTCAACTATTCCTATTTTCTAGTAAGAAGGAATTGGGATATCTGATGGAACCCCACTATATAGTTTGAAGCATACTTTGATAGAGGTTTGTTAAACTATAAGTTTATCAAAAACACAGAAATGCTAATTAAAAAAAATACAATTCATTTTACTATATATTTGTAGGGGAACTATGTATACTAAGGGGCAGATTTATCAAGGGTCAAATTTTTTATGGTCAAATGCAATTTTTTAAAAAAAAAAAAATTCAAATTTGATTTTCAAGATTTATCATTCTCTGGCCCTTTAAGAACTCAAATTTCGACTTTTCACCATATAAAACCTGCCGAATAGCTGTTTAAGCCAATGGGAGAGGTCCAGGGATCAAATTTGAGTTGTTTGCAGCCTTCCTGACATTCAAGTTTTTTTCTGAGACAAAACTCAAATAGAGTTTTTAAAATTCTAATCAAATTTGATTTGAGTTTTCAGGTAGACCTTTGATAAATGTACCTCTGGGTGCTCTGAGAGAGAAGCAGCAGTGTGAAAACAAGGTGCTGCAAGATCCCAGAGAAAACTGTGTATTCAAAGTCAGTAGGGAACCAGTGGTGAAAAAGCACGCTCTATTTAGGGTGCGGATGTAAAGTGAGTCTTTGTCAGGTCTCTTAAGAGCAGGGAGTACTCTTCTCAGCAGCCCCCAGCAGCTCAGGGACAAAACAATCTGAAATAGTATGTAAAGATGCTCCTGGCTGACAGACTGAATGTATCATGGTTGTTTAAAGGTAAAGTGTCCTGCAAATAAGCATGTCTTAACTCTGTATGTGATTGTGGATTAGAGAAGTTCACAGGAAGAGGTATTTCAGCCCAGTCTGTACTGAGCCAGGTTGGAGGCATGCCAAAATTGAATGTACCTGCTCTCCCTTGTACCAGATACAAAGAACTTGTAGCACCAAAAAGAAAGAAATCTGTGCCAGAATTCATGCAATAGTAGAATATGGCTACTTATTGTTTGATACAATGTGTGTTTTTATAATGGTTGGATGTGTGCTCTGTATAACACAGAATTCATCAGTTTCTTCTCTTTTTGGATGCAATAAGCATAATTTACAAATGAAGCACACACATTTTTCTTTACCCCTAATGCAGTATTTTTCCTAGAATGCCAGCATAAAATCAGTAGCAATGCATCCTCTAATAAGCATGTGTAACATTATTAATCATCAGATTCACTTGGAACTAGCCAGTTGCAGCTGTTGATGTAGCCAACTCTGGAACTCTGAAATTAACCTTAAACATTAACAATTAGATTTGTGTACTTTACTTGATTTTCTTATAAATATACCTCTAAAACAATGGAAAAATACAATAAAAAATCACTGTAAATGCAATGTATTATTCCAGCACTTGAGACATTCTGCATACATTGTCAGGAATTTCCTCTGATAAAACTATATTCAAAATCCAAATGGCACATGCGACAATGAAATGAGCGATGAGCATTTCTAGACCAAATTTTATGATGCTGGAACAATTCACAGTTTGTAATAAGTGTATTGTTATACCTGGAGATTATTTTGTTCAATGGCAGACAATGTCCTAGTGATAAATTATCCAGAAAGCTGTTACTTGGATATTTTCAGCAAAAGTTAACACATATATACAATAGAAGGCTTATTTTAATTATTTTCTTTGAAGACCAAAACACTTTTAATTATGTTTTCCCTCTTCTGCGATTAATGTTTAGCATAACCAGACAGACTTTATATCACATAATAACTAAGAACATCTGCCTTTTATGTCCCATAGGAATGTTTTGTTTGTATAGGAAGTTTTAAAGAAAACATTAATGTATGCTAATATGCTTGATCAGGTGTAAATCACATTTCGTTGGACTGGAATGAAAGGAAAGATCCTTTCAAAACAACATCTAGTCAGTTTATTGTATTGTATTAATTCAATGTGCAAGTATTCAAAATGGGTTGCTTAAAGAAAATAAGAGTCACTGCTTGTGGATCCTGTTTAGTTTAAAGTAAAACAAGTTGATCAATACTCCAAACATTAAGAGGAACTATCCTGAAAATCGAAACTTAATATAAGCTTCATCTTACTAAGATAAGAAATTTCTGAAATGAACAAGTTACTTTTCTCTTTCCTCATTTCAGAATCTTTCTCTCTTCATGCAGGAGTTGGGAGACCTTTGGAGGGGCTCATTTTACCTCAGAGAAGTATTAAAGCTCACTCTATTACAATCACTAGCAATCCTATTTCTCTACATGCAGGATTTGTGCCAATGTCCGTTATATTGTTAAATTTCATTTGTGCTGGAGTCAGTTATTTGAGTATGCTCTAAAATATCTGCTAGGAAAGGAAGCCCCTCTAAAAGATATATTGGATCTGTCAATAAAAATCTGACACCCATCTCCTGCAAGAAGACAGAATGAAGAGAAACAGATTCTGAGAGTGAAGACGTAAAGATAAACTTGATTATTACACAAATGGTACAGAATTGTTCATTGATTATATTTAGAAAGTTTCTTGTTTCATTATGATGAAGCTTTTATAAAATTTTCAAATTCTCAATAGTTCCCTTTAAAAAATTATAGTTGGTTTGGTATAGTCAATATAACTAATACAATATTATAGGGACCTACTGTATATTAAGAGGTATTTGAAAAGACATTCAAAAACGTTTACAAAACTTAAATCTAACCACAATGTGTTAAAACATTTATTTATATTCCATATAGTTTACAGTAGTGATGAGTGAATCTGTGCGAAATGTAGGGATGTAGCGGACTGTTCGCGCGAACATCGACTGTTCGCGTTCGCCGAATGTTCGCGAACGTCGCGCGACGTTCGCCAATTTGGGTTCGCCTTAGCTGGTGCTTTTTTTTGCCATTTCTCCCCCAGACCAGCAGATACATGGCAGCCAATCAGGAAGCTCTCCCTCCTGGACCACCCCCACACCCCCTGGACCACTCCCCTTCCATATATAAACTGAAGCCCTGCAGCGTTTTTTCATTCTGCCTGTGTGTGCTTGGAAGAGCTAGTGTAGGGAGAGAGCTGTTAGTGATTTGAGGGACAGTTGATAGTAGCTTTGCTGGCTAGTAATCTACTTGATACTGCTCTGTATTGTAGGGACATAACTCTGCAGGGATTTGAGGGACATTTTAGGTTAGGTAGCTTTGCTGGCTAGTAATCTACCTTCTACTGCAGTGCTCTGTATGTAGCTGCTGTGGGCACTGATCTCTTCTGATCTCATCTGCTGACTGCTGTAATAACCCAATAGTCCTTGTAAGGACTGCTTTTATTTTCTTTTTTGTTTTTTTACTTTGCTACTATAAGAGCCTAGTGCTATTAGTCTAGCTGTGTTGGGGAGTGGGACTGGTGTGCTACTGTGCTGCTCCTAGTAGTTCAGCACCAACCAGAGTAATTTTTTTTTTTTAATATACATATATATATTTTTTTATTTTACTTATCTTACTGTTCTTTAACGTGTCCAGTGCTGTTTGCTGTTCTTCATAGTAGTGCACCAATAGTAGTGCACTTGCAGGCATTATTTGCCCAGTGTGTTCTTCAAACAACTGCCACCTAGCTGTGTGAGCTTGTTCACACTCTGTCTAAATATCAATAATAATACCGTCTCCAGAAACACCACCTGAGTGACATAGTGTGATTTCTGCCCTTTACAGCACAAAACGCAGCGCTGTGTCAACAATGTATTTTTCAGATAAATTTTTGCCCTTGATCCCCCTCTGGCATGCCACTGTCCAGGTCATTGCACCCTTTAAACAACTTTAAAATCATTTTTCTGGCCAGAAATGTCTTTTCTAGCTTTTAAAATTCGCCTTCCTATTGAAGTCTATGGGGTTCGCGACGTTCGCGAACTGTTCGCATTTTTGACGCAAGTTCGCGAACATTTTTTCCGACGTTCGCTACATCCCTAGCGAAATGGCAAAAAATTTGCTAAATGCATTGAAGCCAATACGCACATTTTTTTTGACGAGCAATATTTTTTTTTCATACGGTGACTTTTTTTGTCTCTGCAACATTTTTGCTGTGCTGAATTTTTTGCAGCAAATTTTTGGTGCAGTTTTGCAAAAAAAAAATTGATGGTGGTATACGGAATTTCACAGCGAATCCATGCCTAGCAAAAAAATTTGCTCATCAATTTTCATAAGGTTCTAATTCTTATAGGGAATACAATAAAGTTAGCAATATGAGAAGTAGGGTCAATACTCAAAGCTGAAGAAAGGAGTATACAATAAATAATATTCAAATAAGTCCACCTTAAATAGTGTGCTGTAGTAATATATTTACCCTAAACTTTTAACTCCTTTACAACACAGGTATGGGATCAATTTGCTGGAAACCACATTATCCAAAAAGCTCCAAATTATAGAAAGGTCATCTCCCATGGACTCAATTTTAATCATATAATTCAACATTTTGAAGCATCTTTTTTCGCTGTAATAATAAAATAATACCTTGTACTTGATCCTAACTAAGATGTAAGCAATCCTTATTGGAGGTGAAACAATTAGCAGACTTAAAGTATGGAGATCCAAATTATTGAAAGATCTGGAAAACAGCAGGTCCTGTGCATTCTGCATAGCAGGTCCCGGTCCCATGGATCCTCTACCTGTATTAAGAGTTCAGTTCAATAAACCTGTATATTTTCACTTTCTAAAATTGCATCCAACCCTTTCATGGACTATCAAAAGCAGTGATCCCCAACCAGTGACTTGTGAGCAACATGTTGCTCTCAGTGGCCTCAAAGCAGGTACATATCTTTGAAATCCAGGCTTAGAGGTAGATTTTGGTGTACTGTAGAGCCTCCTGTAGGCTGCCAGTCCTCCCAGGGGCTACCAAATAGCCAATACCAACTCTTATTTGGTGCCCCTCAGGAACTTTAGACATGTTTGTGTTGCTCCCCAACTCTTTTTACATTTGAATTTGGCTCATAGGTATAAAAGTTTAGAGACCCCTGATCTAATGTATCTGCCAGAAAACTGCCTCAGGAAGGGAATTCCTTCACAGCTTTGACAATAAAAAGCTGTTTACATATCTTTAAATGGAATCTCCTTTCTTCTAATCTGAATGTCTGCTTGATTGTTGAATATAGCATCAGAGAGTTTATTGTATGTCACTTCATATATTTATACATAGTTATTACATTTCCCTAAGTACCTTGTCACGTCTTTCCTGGGGAGACGTTGTGAAGTACAAGGGAGTTGGGAGGCTGAAGACTGTGTAACCCGCGTTTAGCCATACACAGCTTTACAGAGATCCAAATCCATGATAATGATGCAATAATATTTAATAAACTTAGAAGCGATTACAACTCACGGTGTTCACAAAGTATTTACAAACTTGTAGTAGAAAGCTGCAGGCAGGGATACAGTCCATAATTAGTGCTCACACCCTGCACAAAAAAAGTCAATGGGATGCACAATATATATAAGTTTCCAAACCTGGAGAAGAAATAAAGAGAGCTGTATGCACTTCCCGTAATAAAACTTCCACCAAATTTTAAGTCCCTCTTTCGTTAACAATCTCTCTTGTCTCTCAGATAAGATAGAGATGCGCTTCTCAGCTATAAGGATGCTGCTCTCTCCCTCCAAACAAAACAGCACCCTGCCGCTCCAACTCCAAGACAAAAAACAAAAGAGAGAAAACAAAGTTGCACACCGTCTATGAACAAAAGCAAATCCCTGCTTAGTTATCACTCACAGGATCCACTCAAAATCAATAGCAAAATGGTTATTATCTGCAGTGCGGCCTGGTTCTCGGTTTTTTTATTTTTTACTCTTCCTGGATAATCACAGCTGCAGAGGTTCACTCGATTCAGGTAGCAAATTTCCAGTGTTCTGGGCTGGGAAACCATTTCGGGCAAGACAGGAAGAGGCTCAACAATATGGTTTAGATTTTATTATATTAAATAATCCACACTAGGCCTAAAGCGTTTAGTGAAAATTTCACTTCACCAGAGGCTATAATGCATCTCACTAAAGTGTTCCAATTACTGTATACCCCTCTAATTTACTATGCCAAATTTCATTGGCTAACACATTAGAGGAGTTCATCAGATGAATAAATTAATTAATACATTTAAAATACATATAACATCAAATTGTAATAAATATATCTCAAAAATGTATATTAATATGTATATAATTATAAAATATTTAATGAAACAATTAATGTCCACATCTATATTTAGTCCATGAGGTTGTAACGTTTTTAGGGATATTATCCAATGTGTTTCTTCCTGGGCAATTATTTAAACATTGTTTCCACCTCTGCAATTTTATGTGAGATTCCCATGACTTACAAACCACTCGGATCATTATTATGATGCTTGGAAAAATGCTCAGAAACACTGTGTTCTTAAACCCTTTATGTTCCTTATATGTTCCCCTATCCATACTTTCAGTTTCCTAGTGGTCCTACCAACATATTATTTATTACAGGGGCATTCTAGCAAGTATACTACATTGGGTGTGTTACATGTTAATGTTATTAATTGATTTATTTTATATTCTTTACTAGTTTGATTTGTATCTCTTTATTTTTCAATATTTTGCAAGCAGAACATTGTATGCATCTATAGAATCCTTTATTATTTCCTAGCCATGTTAGTTTATTTTCTTTCATTAGCAAACTAGGGGCCAAAGATTGTTTGAGGGTACTGGGTCAGGTAAAAATCAGAGATGGACGTTGTCCTATTATTCCCTGTAGATCTGTATCCATCTGCAGGACATGCCAGTGTTTCTTAAAGATGTTAGTGAGTTTGTAACCACCTTTGCTAAATTTTGTAATAAATGGTACACATTTTAAATCTTTCTTTTTATTCTTTGTTGCCAATAATTCTGTCCTGTCTATTTCATCAGTCCGCTTTTTTTAGTCCTCTATCATTTTCAAACTGTAGCCCTTCTCAATGAATTCTTTCTCCATGATCTCACAGTTTTTTTGATAGTCTTTTGGGTCTGAGCAATTCCTTTTTAATCTCCCAAATTGGCCCCTGGGTATATTATTTAGCAGATTTTTATGATACCCACTATCATAGGGTATATACCCATTACAGTCTATTTCCTTTTTATTAAGGTGCGTTCTTAGACGATTTGCTGTGGTATAAATATTCAGATCCAAGAAGATTCCTTACTGGATTCATGAGTAAATCTGAGATTAAAGTTATTATTATTTAGATTTAGTATAAATTCCTTTAGCAGTTCCCCAGTGCCTTTCCAGATCATCACACAGTCATCAATATAGTGCTGCCATGTGATCAAATGGGTAGGGTACCCATTTTTAAAAAAGGATTAATAACAGATTTTTCCCAATACAGTCCATAAACAGGCAAAACAGTAAAGGCAGGCAGCAAACAAAAGAAGTTGAGGGACAGGCCAAGAGTCAGAACTGGGGAATCCACAAGCAGAGCAAGGAGGGGTACTAGGGTACAGGAACAGGGCAGGAAGGAACTTGGAACAAGGTGGGTCACAGGAACTTGGAACTAAGAATTGGGAACAGGTTAAGATGAATTCAGGAACAGCAAGGTCACGGATAGGGATGTAGCGAACTGCCGAGTATGTGTTCGCGAACGCCGTTCGCGAACACCGGCAAAAAAAGCGAACAGTTCGCGAACAGTCTGCGAACTTCGAACATCCGAAAATCGTTCGATTCGAACGATCGAAGGATTTTAATCGTTCGATCGAACGATTTCCGTTCGAATCGAACGATCGAAGCCATTGGATCGAATGATTTCATTCAATCCAATGGCTTCGATCGTTCGATTCGAACGAAAATCGTTCGATTTTACCGATCGAATGGTCGAACGATTTTGACGCGAACGCCTATTGGCGAACGTCGCGCGACGTTCGCGAACTTGCGGCGGACGCGAACAGTCGAAGTTTGCGCGAACTAGTTCGCCGGCGAACAGTTCGCTACATCCCTAGTCACGGAGACAGCTTAATGAACAAGCACTGGACAGAGGTCAAGGGTAGGCTTATAAAGGGTCAAGATTGGATCATGAAAAACAGCATAAACAACCCTAACTTGGCAAGTATTTTTCATAACTGAGACCCTCCGGACTCGTTATCAAATTATTCACTGTTCTTTGGACTTCTCTATGGAGACCAAAACTAGACTGATTACTCTCGATGGGGCTTTACCCTTGTAGGTAAGTCATTATATCACGCCAATGGAGTGTGCTGGTTCTTGCCACAAGTTTAAAGGACCATTTGTGCTAAAAGTACCTGTCATGTAAGGCACTCCCAAATCCAAGGGCTGCAAGTTTCGACTGGATTCTGGTCTAGGCTATTTTGTCTATAGCAGCCATCTTTGGATTTGGGCCTGACACTTAGATACTTGGGAATAACCAGGTCTTTAAAGCACAAGAGGAGAGACTCACACAGGGCTAAGGAAAGGAGCCAAATGTGAAAACTGAGAACTAAACAAAGCCATACATAGTCTGAACCTCATAAAAACCTGAGAATTGTTGAAAAACTTGTAAATAGGAACAATCGGTAGTCAAAACCTGGAATCAACAAACGTATCAGAATTAGGGGCACAGGAATAAGAAACCAGGAAACAGTAGACATAATCAGGATTCAGAGAACCCAGAGATAAGCTACTCTGACCTACAATGTTCATTAAGTGGGATCAGAGTCGGGAGAGTATATAGGCAGGCTGATTGTAAACTCTGACAACCTGTGGCAGAATTAATAACAGCTGTAAGAAACCCTACTTACCTGAAACCTCTAGGATACCAAAGTATTGAGCCAGGAAGTTAATTGTCTGCTCACATAGAGCAGAGGTATAGCAGACTATCCAAGTTCAAAATCCATATAGGCTGTTAAGAATCAATGTGAGATTTACATAGTTACATAGTTAAATTGGGTTGAAAAAAGACAAAGTCCATCAAGTTCAACCCTTCCAAATGAAAATCCAGCATCCATACACACACCCCTCCCTACTTTAACATAAATTATATATACCCATATATATACTAACTATAGAGTTTAGTATCACAATAGCCTTTGATATGAGATTTATATTGTTCTAAAATCATTTGAATCAAGTGATGCAGCTTGTCCTGTGCAGAAATGTTACTCTAATCCCCAGGGTTACTATCATTTAACCAGGAATTTGTAATGTACAGACATACATTTCTACTTAATGAAAGTATTAGCATTTGTTAGGCCAAACTATGTACAATATTGTAAGCATATATTTAGAATTAGTGAGAAGAAAATCCAGTGTGTTGTTATGGCAACTAAGGGTTAGAAAATATAATTGCCAACACCAAGAACTCACAATATACAGTACTACATTAGAATAAAATATACTACATTTTGAATAATGATTATACATATCAGTCAGTTGCTCTACGCGCTAAATATGTATAAACATTTTTTGAATACTGTAATAATTGAATAAGGGACATATATTATCTGAAAGCGATTTTTTTCTTTTGTATCTGACTCCTTGATTTGAGGAATTATTCTGAGAAAACCCAAACATTTCTAATTGATGAAATATTTTGATGAATTAAGTTTGAGCAGCTACTTTATCTCTGATTTATACATCTTGAAGGTAACGATATAGCAACTGAGAAGTATGTAGAGCTTTACAAGACCCAGTTAGGAAAATGTTTCATTATTTAAATATGTGTATTAAAAAGAATATATTTTTATGGCTGCTAAACAATATTGCCTAAGATGAGCCTACTGCCTTGGGATGTGTGGGATTAGTGAAGGTGTACCTTTCCCTGGCTACATTAAAAGAATACATAAAAACAGGAGGGTACCCAGATGTTTACAGTTACAAAAACTACCAATGTACTGTATAGTAAAGATCATATTGGAGAGGTACTAAGTTTTACTGAGAAACATTTGGAGGAGTTGCAATGAGCTTTTTACAGTTAAGGGTATGTATTTAATTGGGTCTTAAATTGGGAGCTCTGTAGCTGTAATTTTCCAGAAATGTCTTTAAATTAAAAACCAACATTTTTTATGAGATCAGCAAGATTATTTTTTTAAAAATTCAGTGGAATTTGATGCCTTATTGAGGAAGGGAGCTCCATACTACCAAGGCCTGTAAGTATGGATGTGTACAAGGTGAATATTTCGGATCCAGGAGGGAGTGTGGAGAATTGACATTATCTAAGACAGTTTTTATGATATTGCTCAAAGATAATCTGATAAAGTGGATTTAAATTTCTCCCAAAACATAATTTCAATAAAAATGTAAATTATGCAATATACGAACTGAGAGTACAGAACACAAGCAGAACTATCTGCAAATTGTGCTTGGATGCTATTCTCACAATTTTTATATTTGATTGCTTTGGCTTAAACATCAGTGGCAGAAGTGTTTTTGAAAAGGATATGCAGTCACCTTTTTGTACAACTATTAAAAAAATTATTTTACTAGGAGCAAGACCAAAAGTTAAGCTGTCCAATTCACCAGTGAACAGGTTGTCTCCATCCTGAGATGATCCCAGTTGAATATCTGAGATATTCTTAGACCTAGAGAAAAAAAGCCTGGGATGGGATGAACAAACTTTTCCCTCTGGTACAGTTTTGCAGCAATATTAGCCAGTGGTGATTATTTTGACCAATCCACTCTAGAAATTCATGTTGTGTTGTAATGAGTCTAATTCTCACATTGAGGATATGAAAGTCTTAAACTGGGGTTTTAGACTATGTTGTGTTAGACTAAACACATTATATTATGTTTGTGGACCCCTAGATATTTTACACACACCCACATAAATGATAACTCTTTTGGGGTTATGTAATTAAAGGCACTAAGTTTGCCCAGGGGCCGTAACCTATAGCAACCAATCAGCAAGTAGAATTTCCTGGTCACATGTTTAAAAGCAAACATCTTATTGGTTGCTACTGGTTACTGCTCCTGGGCAAACTTAGTGCCTTTTATTACATGTGGGGGTTTATGAGATAAAATAGTTTGAAATAGTTCTCAAATAGTTCAAGCCCACTCTGAGAAAATCCTATAAATTTTAATTTCAGTGTCATGAGCTCAAACAGCGCATCTCAACATACAGTATGCACTGCAACTACGCTATTTTTAATATGCCAAAACAAGAGGGCACTTCAGGCTCTTAGACATTAAAAGGTGCTTATGCCCATGCAATCATGTCTTTATGTAAATAATATGAATGTGAATATTTGGTAAGAAATGTTCTGTTTTTGAAAGGCTTAATCAGAAAATATTAAAATTCATCTTCAATGTATGTCTATAAAAAGTCATACTTCCACATTAATAACAGTTTATTATTAAAGGCAAAAGGTAAATGTGCCTAAATGCAGGACATGATTCTGTAGAATGTCAGCTCAATAAATGGAATAAAACCATTTGGATTTGAGAAGATATTAACACATCTGATCTTAGGAACTGTGTCGGGAATAGTGCAGCACATATACTTGGAGGAGCAAAGAAACAGCACAACACTGATGCAGCACTGTGGAGAGTATTTAGGCAGTAGATAATTCTTCAGGATATCAGGATATCTACCTTCAAGGGCCTGAATCCCATACAGTAGTCCTTGGTTCAGGGAAACAAAATCTAAGCCTGATACCCTACTCACTACTGTGGTCCCTTCACCAAGGCAACATAGCCTGTCGGGAGTCTACTCCCCACTATCTCTTCTATTGGGAGCCAAAAAGCTACTCTTTCTCACTAATCCTGATCTATCTCATTTTCCTAGAAAGTGCTATTGCAGTTACTAACCGTATCACCGACTAACCTCATTCACAGAGTCGCTGTTTTCTGACTTCTGCAGGTTTTGGGGCAGAACACTTTATTGGGTCTTGTTGATCCTAGGCTCAATGGCAGCTCCTCCTGAATCAGATACAGAAGACCAAAGAGGAAGATCCACCCCTTTCCAATCACTATATTAAAGTGTGGCAGGAAGTGGTCATAACACTACAGGCCAATAACAGAAATATGCAAATGGAAAATAGATACATGGGCCTTTGGCCAGCAGCATAAGGAAACATAGGGATTTAAAGCCATAGGATAAATTAAATCCTATGGGTCCCTACATATTATTTGCTATCTATGATCTATTTGACCTTAGACTCAAAAATGAACAGTTCATTTGAATTTGTTTTTTTCAAATGCAAGGAGCATAAACAAATGTGTATGATATGCAATACCAGAAATTCAATTTGCCATTCAGGGGGACCATCCCAACAGTTCAACATAACGTTAAAGTGCTAGGATGGGGATCTATAGACTGCCAAGCAGAAAAGTTACATGGAGTAGAACACCTGAAGAGGCAGATACACGTACAGTAACTACATGCAGGCCTCAGATCGCCGTGTCAATCAAGGGAATCCCGCCTGGTTTTCCTTATTTGGAAAACCGGGCAGGAAGTATAGACCCGGGCAGCCCCTCAAAATACCGGGCTGTCTGGGTCAAAACCAGACAGATGGCAACCCTATCTCAATATCATGTGCGACTTGTACCAAAAATAATGACAGAGAAACCACCAGATCCATTTTATCTTAACTTAAATCAATACTGCTATTGCAGATTTTTTGATAAAGGATATTATGTAGTATCCCATTACCATGCTATGTTAGCTGATTAACAGTTTACTGTAGTTTAGTATCATAATTACCATAAAATCAAGCCAAAATAAACACTAGTTGCTATCACTTTATTTGAAATAATTCCAGAAATTGAGGGTGGCATGTGATGTCAGTTTTTTCCATGACCAATGAACCTTTGTGGGGGAAAAGATAAAACAGCAGACAATTCAATAAATTCCATATTGATCTTGCAATCCTAAATTGGTGGGGATGAGTAAGAAGGATTAAGTCCAGAATTCTATAAACATAAGGGTCAGCTTTGTTAAAGCTTGTCTTTTACACCATCATACAAATGTCACCCCTGCTTTAAATAAATGAAAGATATTGGGATTATCTGAAGAGTAATTATGCAAATTCAGTCCTGTATGATTAAGAGGAGCAGTGTATTCAGACTGTGCTTTAGCTGTCCACTTAATACATTTTATTATTTAAAACATTAATTTAAATGTGATTTACTTATGATAGAATTAAAGCTGGGGCAGAGTTTCATTGCAGGAGTTAGTAGAAACAGAAATGTTGATTCTCTTAGCTGTGCTCTCTTTATAAGAATATATCAAAAATTATATTAATACGTGCTTCTCCAGGAATAAATCAGGCTGATTTTTTTTCTACCAGTCATAAAGAGCCTGGCAAAAATTATGAGTATGAATATTTTAAGAATGGTTTGTTACAATTCGAATAGTTGCAATAAAAATATTGAGAAAATTCTAATGAAGGAACTCACCCAGTTTCTATATCAGCCAGTGGGTGGTGTATCTGTAGATTCCAAACAACTTTTTTCCAGTTTAACAAAACAGGTTTGATTTTATGCCTCATTAAAAATGAACAAATCAATATCGTTTTTGATTGCGAGTGACTATTTATGTACATCAAAACCCATTTATCAACATTTTCATTTTAGTGGGTTTAGAGGTTTATAAAACCACAAATAAATTACATTTCTGTAAAACCATAAAACCCTTGAAAATCTTTAAAAATTCTAGTTTTTCCAGACAATTACTAGCGAAAAAAAACCCAGAACACCTCTAAAAGTTTGAATGGCTAAAAAAGGTCCAATAGGATCAGCTCAGCTCCCATTGACTTCTATAGGAAGTACAGGTATAAATTTTCTATAAACTAGGTGGTGGTAGTGCCAGGGTTCCCTAGTAGGAATAGGCACGCTAATATAGCAGAAGAGGCAGAAGAGAAGAACAAAGAGTTTGTCTGGGCCAAGTACCTTCAATGAATGCTGCCAATAAGGGCAATATATGCATCTGTTTTAGGGTGACCGATATTAGGATAGGTTTATCTTGTTGCAATATCCAGGCTTATAGATAATGGGTCCACCTTGGATCTTTGCTTCATTATAGCATGTGTATAGTCAGATGAATTGAGTTTGTTTAATAATGTGCAATGCATATAATTTGAGTTTTATGTTTAACGAATGGAAGATTTTAATATTTGAATTTTTATGCTTGTTAAGAAATTCATGCTCTGTTTCAAGTACATGTAGTAATAATTAATTTATTATCTTATTTATTTATTGTTCTGTATTAGTGGTCAGTCAGACTAGTTGTGTATGTTATAGGAGAATAAAATAATTGAATATAGTGATCTTACTGTCACAATTATATGCAATAAATATATGCACTCTCATTTTATCATTTAACTATATCATCCAAATTTCCCTGAAGAATGATGCTTATTACAGAGGAATTAATATGCTCAAGTTATGAAAAAAACAAGACAGTTTTTCTTACTATTGTGTGGTCCATTAATGGACTTGTTCAAATTTGTGTGCCATTAATGAAATCATGCCACAACCAATGGCTTCTAAACCTGCCTCTTGGGCTCTTATGGATCAAAACATAAAAGAGCTGAGAATGTAGGCAAGTCAGTTTAAAACTGCAAGCACAGCCAATAATGCCTCCACAGAAATAAGCAGAAGAAGCAACAGGACAACAGTGATATATTCACTCCTATATATTTCCATTAGACAAATAGACAAATGGAGCTAATGCACAGTGGAATTGCAGGTACAGAAACATTATTTATATAGAATACAATGTATTAATTGTGAACCCTTGTGTGTGCTCACCACCTTTAAATAGAAATGGATCAGTTCTCTTGTGGCTGAGCAACCTATGTGATTGATATAGTCATTAGACATTAGAGTTCCATGCTCTAACAAAATTACTATCACAGAAACATTTTCAGAGTATTCACTTAACATTGTTGGATACAAATATTGTAACTGGTGTGTTTTTAATATAGGTTCATGAAAAATCAGTTTGTGTTATGTTGATGTGTTTGTTTCTACAGTTCCTCAAATATTTGTTATGCCTTTACGGCTACTCAGGCTCTTGTTACTTTAAGAAATATAATTATATTTAAATATATTGCAATTTTGAAACTGACATAGCAGAAAAATGGCAAATAAGCACATTGTCAAGTTTTCTAGATTGCTTATTGAGATAATAGAACACGGCAGAAGGAGCTGCTCTGATTTGTTCCATGTTTGCCTAAATAAGCTTATGATATCTTTCATTTGAATCTAAATATAAAGATGAGCATGGACATTCTGTGTTTAATCAAGCAGATCAGCTATTCCACTTGACTTAATATGGCTACAAATATCAATTTAAAACAGCTGTATACATGATGAAGCAGTTTTTGAGAATGCTAAATGTTGGACTGCATGTCTAAATTGTGTCCCATTAGAAGCAGATTTGATTTTAATCTCCTGTCTTTTAAAGATAGTTAATAAGGATTGTATGCAATAATAATGTATTATTTTCTAATATAATTTATTCTGACATACACAAAATGGTCAATGTTCAATGTTCGAAATGTTTTGGCAAATGATTTTGTTTTTTCCAGACAAATTCTCGAAAACAGGCCCTTTGTTTGCTACTAGAGATGGCCTTAAAGGTTTATTTAAAATTAGGTAAAACATTTTTTAAACATTTCATGCATTTCAGAGTGGACAAGATTTTCTTTTTCAACCATGCTGAAATATAATTTATTCCATGCTGTTTCTACCATTTAGAATCAGCAATTTATATCATTTTGCAGAAATAAAAATTTGCCACCACGACATGAAGGGGCAGATTTATCAAGGGTTGAATGTCGAAGTGCAAAAAACTTCGAAATTCAACCATCGAATTGCATTACTTCGATATTCGAAGTCGAATTTTGAATTAGGCCATATTCAGTCGAAGTCAAATCGTTCCATTGTACGATGAAATCCTTCGAATCAAACAGTTTGAATGATTTAACCGAACGATCAAACGGTTTTACTCCGACTTCTAAAAACGTAGCCAAATGTTGGCTATAGGTTCTAGGCGTTCCCAATAGGCTAACATAGCAATTCGGCAGGTTTAAAGTGTCGAAGTCAAACTTTTTTAAAGAGACAGTACTTCGATTTTTGAAGTTGAACTTTTTTACTTCGAACTGAAGTAAAAGTCGAATTTAGGCCTATTCGATGGTCGAAGTACCCTAAAATTAGTTAGAAATTCGAAGTTTTAAATTCATAAATTCACTTCGACCCTTAGTAAATGTGCCCCGAACTGTGCTGGATGTTAACAGCCATTTTGCAAACAAAACAACACAACAAAATATGACTGTGAAAAATTTTCATTGAAATGTATTATTTTGTATTTCTAAGATTGATGTTTCTGTTCCTGGGTAGAGGTTTAATCTTCCTTATTTTATAAATACATAAAAGTGAGGGTGTTGTTAATGAACATGGTACATGTACATCCCTAAAATTCCCCTGTGTATGCCCTTTCACATGCCTGAGAGACAAGTGTCTGCAGAACATACTGAAGTCAAGCAACCATTGGGGTGGTATGGTACATTTGCATTTTTACAAAAAGGAATGTGTTTCTTAATACACCTGCATTTAATGTTTTTTTAGTGTTTTTGCCCAGAAAAGTCTATCACTCAGGCTTCTGTTTGTGTGTCGTATGAATTACTATGGTTTGTAGCTTAAATTATGGAGTAAACCCCAATCCAGCATGCCAAGTTACATTTTAAATTAAAGGTTAAGAAATATATGGGGGAATGTAATTAAAGTCAGAAAGAGAAAAACAATTCGCACCAATAAGAATAAAAATCCACATCTCGCAATGTAATAGTGTTCCTTAAACTGCTATTGCATTGCGAATTTTAATTGCACATTGCGAATTTTAATTGTGCACTCTTAAGTGCTTGAAGGTGTTGTAATCTTTTGGAACAAACATAACGACTTTTTCAGTAAGAAGTTTAATTACATTTAACTAATCACAAACAGTTTTCGCAAAAGCTATATTAAATTCGCAGAAAGCAAAATTTGTTCATGCAAAGGCATAACTTTTCGCATTGCGAATAGTTTTTCCGTACCCGACTTTTATTACATTCCCTCCAAAGTATTGTGTTGCAGCAGTAGTTCTGTATGAACTGGCATATTATCCATTCAACTTTATTGTTTATAACCTCAAATATAGTTCCCTATCCCTAGTTCCATGTAACCGTCGCCCCAAACTGATCTTAGTTCACAGTCTGAACAAATTATTTTTTTTTTTTTTGCTTGCTTTCCCACCCGCAAGCATTTTAAATTATTATGCAAAGGGGGTTAGAGATGATAATTGGAACTAAAAAAGCCCACTATTCCCTAGCTAATGGAATGGGATGAGTAACTCTGCAATCCCACTAAAAGATAACTAAAGGTTTATAAAATTGTTTCTTAAATTAATTTTATGTTTAGAGAGGATTAATAGATGCCTTTAGTTATCCTAAAGCACAGTTCTCTGTGGAACACATGTAAATAACACTGAAGAAGCTCATGTGGAAAACAAATGAAACTGCTGGAAGCATGCTATTATTAAAGAGAGAGATGGGAGCCCTTAAAGTTGACCTTATCAAATCTATTACAGAGATTGAGACTTTGGTAAGAGTGCATTTACAAAATAAGTTATTCACCTTCAAAGGTTAAAGCTGTTAGGAAAAATGATAAGTAAAATACCTCACTCTGTAGGTCATTTGACTTTTTATTCCTCTGATGTGTCATGTCTGTATTAGCATAAATATTAGGAGCAAAAATTCTGTTATTAATTTTAAATGTAGAATAAAATATACTTTAGTATTAAAATGTGACACTGAAGTGGCACTGCGTAAGCAGTGAAATAAGCGCTAGGTGTGACCTTAAAATAAGAATTCAATGATTAAAAATGTAAATATATTATAAATAGTTATGCTTTTTGTACAGGGAGAAAGTGTTCATTCTGTCTTCGTACCCCAAATGCTTACACATTTGTATAAGAAATGCTCATTATTAATGAGGTTTACATACTTCCCTTTTTTAAGTGCAATGTATTTATTAGGATTATTAGGATTCACTTCATACGTATAAAAAATCTGTAAAAATCTCCTGTAATTCTCGTGCAATTATGGGCTTAATGCAAGTGAATACCTGTGAAGCTGTCATACAGTAGTTTTATTTGCATAGTCAGAGCTAGAAATAAAAATAAAACAAAGCACAAAAGGTAATTTAACATTCAGCCTGTTTTTTCAATAAAAATGTTGGTATTGTGCCCATTTATATCAAACCTCCCAACTGTTATAAACACTTCATAATAATTTTAGCTCCCACAGGACAAAAAATAGAATTTTCGAATTTCTTTTTTAGGATCCTAAAATAATCAAATAAGTATATGAGTATAAAAGTTATTGCAAACGGGTGCTCGCTTTTTTATAAAGCAGAGATACAAAAAGGTGGGATCACATAATATGTACAGATAGCAACATGCTCATATATTGGGCACCATGAGATCACTCAGACAGAAACTGGAAATGATGAGTGGTACAGAAAGCTGGTCAGTGCTCCTGTCGCCTAATTGAAAAAAAAAAAATTGTTCTCAACCTGAACAATTACAAATTATGTATGTATGTATGTATGTATGTATAATATATTTATATTAAAGCAATATAATAAGAGAAAAAACAGAGAAGAATACATTAATATACCTGTAATTAAATACAATAATACATTTACATTAAGGGGCAGATTTATCAAGGGTCGAATTTGATAAACTTTTGAAATCTGAATTCAAAAAGACCAACCTAATTTGAATCGAAGGGGTTTTTTGTCCGATTAGGTCAGTTTTCGATCGAATAGGTCAGTTTTCGATCTAAATCGAATCGAAATAATAGCGCATTCGATCAAATTTGATTCAAAGTTTTTCAAAAGTCCACCAATTGACTCCAAGGGGCAAATTCACTAAGCACCGAAAATACGCAAGCAAAGCCTTCGCCGCACTTGGCCAGGCGAAGTTTCGCAAGGGCACCGCTAATTCACTAAAATCCTAAATTGCGCTCAGGGAGGTGAAAGGTAACAAAGTTGCGCTAGCGTTAATTGGACAAGCAAATCAAAGTTACGCTAGCGATGCCTAATTTGCATACAGCGCCAAGTACAATGGATGTATTTGTAGCAGCAAATACATTACACTACACAAGCCTGGGAAACCTTCATAAAATAAAATAGAGTTGTTATATACAACTGTATAGTTTAGGTGCCATATGTTAGGAAATGTAGGAGGGAAGGAGGGTACCCCCAAAAAAATGTACAATCTTTTTCAGCCTATCACCCTCAATAAAAGTAAGACGCCAACATTTTTTGGGACTTAGAAAAAAATTTAAACTTTTTTGAAGCAAACCCTATCTACTCTATTGCACTTCACCTGTTCTGAGGCGGCGAAGGCAAGTCTGGCGCAAGAGGTAACGTTCAGTAAAATCCGCAAGTTAGTGAATTAGCTTACTTACGTCCCTTCGCCATAGAGCAACTTCGCCTGGCGTAAGGGTGTGAAGTAGCGCTAGAGTAGGTCCACTTCGCTAGCGAATTTACGCAAGCACCCGTTAGTAAATCGGCGAAGTAACAAAATGACGTCATGCTGGAGAATTTGTGTTAGGGTTAGCTTTAGTGAATTTGCCCCCAATAGGTTCTAGG
Organism: Xenopus petersii; assembly: GCA_038501925.1. Lineage (NCBI taxonomy): Eukaryota > Metazoa > Chordata > Amphibia > Anura > Pipidae > Xenopus > Xenopus petersii. Next base: position 69,266,179 of record CM076676.1, on the reverse strand, counting down.
AGGTCCCCCATAGGCTAAAACAGCATTTTGCAGGTTTTAGATGGCGAAAGGTTGAAGACAGATTTTTAAAGAGACAGTACATGATAAATGTCGAAATTCAAATTTTCAATTTTTTTTCAAATTTGAATCGAATTTGGAATATTCCCTAGTCGAAGTGCACAAAAATTAGCTCGAAATTCAAATTTTTTAAATTGATACATCTGCCCCTAAATATTAAGCTCCGGAAGGCTTTCTTAAGGGCACCACTAAGCAAGCATATTCAGTACAAGTTCCCTGTACAATACATTGCAAATTCTATAAAATATTATACAGTAGTTGTCATTAAGTTTACTACTTAATAAATAAAGATTTTTTTCATTTATATATATATATATATATATATATATATATATATATATATATATATATATATATATGTGTGTGTGTGTGTATGTGATTGAAAACTCTGGAAGTAGAGTGATCAATATTATAAGGAGAAGCTTCAAACCAATAAAGATTAATAAAGATAACCAGCCAGCATACATGTATTTCAAGGTGATGTGATGATTAATCCAGAACCAGTACAATTAATTAAAGTTAAGTTCTGATTTAAAGCAGAGTTATCTCTGAGGGACAAAGAATTACAGAGAACATTTTGTTGGTGCTGGCAAATAGCAAATTTAATCGATCAAGATGTTTTGACCAGAAATTCATAAAATTATATGACAGTCGATCAGCATTGAGAAATATATCTACCATTGCAGACTGAAGCTTCAATGATTTTTTTAGACATATAAGGAGTTTAACAGTACTGTCCCACATTCAGTACTATAACAGGAAAGCAGAAATAGTTTTTCTGATTGTGTTGCTTTAATGGAAATATAAAGAATAGAGTTCTATGTATACTTTTTTTATTTTACATATTTATTTTTATTACTGATGTGAAGGGTCTTCTATGACTGCTTGCTGTTTTTTCCTTGTCTGTATCAAGAAGGAAAATGCATTTCTTCACAAAACCCATTTATCTGCTCCATAGCAAATCTTGATATTCTAAGAAAGATTTGATAGTCCTAAACAAAAACACAACTAGGCATGTGTGTGATAGCATTAGTAGCAGAGCAATGATTAAGGGGCAGATTTATCAATGGTGGAATATTAAGAGTTGGTTTAATTTAAATGAATGACCTTGAAATTCGAATAGTATGTTATTTAAGAAAAAAGAATATCTAAAACTTGAACTAATATTACTGACCCGAAAACTCGGATCGTATTGAGTTTTTTCTATTGAATTTCAGGAATGCTATTAACATCTTAAAATGGGTCACTGTACCTCTGCCATTGACTTATTCATGAACTAGGCAGGTTTTAGGTGGCAAATAGTCAAATTTGAATTGTTGTCAGGGTCCAGGTAGGATAAATCTCGAATTAGAGTTTGGATTATTCGCAATTCGAATTTGTCGAAAGTCAAATTTGTCGAAAATTCAAACCTTAATAAATCTGTCCCTTGTTAATCAAATTTATCTAGCACACACATACATTTGTTAGGTGTGTTTTTTGCCAGTGGGAGCAAGCCTGAACATCTGGTAGAAAACGATGCAAACACAGGGAAAGCTCTATATTACAGTGCACTGGTGGTAATTGAACCAAGGGCCCCGGAGCTGAATGATAGTAATGCTAGCCACTGTACCACTATGTGACCATATGTACAGGAGTGATAATTAGTATGGAGCAGGCAGACACTTGTAATATAACTCATATTTTGAATTCTCTTGTTCTATGCTTAATTAAGCAGCAACATGTTTGTGGTATAATTTCTCTTGGTAAATAAACTCCCTTGGTTTCACACTGCACTGTTATTTTGAAGGTTTTCTTTTTTCAGTTGTTTCTTGAATGCAACTTGCACCAAGTACCAAGCGGATACATTCCATTCATCACTTCAGTTCTATATAGACTATTTGAGTAAGATAAATGAGCAAATTATCCCTCAGTTCTAGCACAATGTCTAGTAATAACCTATACCTTCATTTGATTTCTCTTGATGCCAACATCCTTAACTATCTAAGAGTTTAGGAAACAACTTGTAACACCATTTCTGATCATTTTTTAACCCTTTGATCAAGGTGTATCAAGGTGTTTATGTTGTCATTATCCTCTGTGATAGCATATGCCTTCTTGACAATATAGTAGGAATGTATTTTAATTGGATACATTGGATAAAATTAGGTGGAATAAAGAATGTTTTCTGCAAAATGTGTGATGTTTCACAAACAGATAATGTGAAGTTACCCTTTTAGGATATTTTTTAAAAAGACAGATGATTTCAATACAAATAGTGCACTTGATCAGTATTGTACTATCTGTAGTAAGTACAATACTGTATATAGTCATGACTAACTTTTACTACAGAAAATTTTAATGTTCAGTGTATGTAACATTAGAAATTGATACCAATGATTCATAGGAATAGATACCAAAAAAGTATATTAACTTTCTGTTTTGTAAAAAGACTCATATACGCCTGCAAACACAGTCCCCAATTTACGCTTTGCCCCACAGGGAGTTGCGTCTAAAACGCACTTGCATCAAAATGTGTTTTTTGCATTTCTGTATAGTTGCTCTCAGTACTGCTCAGGCCTTCCCGCCTTACTCTCTGAATTGGGCACTACTGTACCTATTGATGCCGGGAATCAGGAGCAAACATCACTCACGCAAAACGCCAGAAATTATCCCAGACAGATTTTGAATATATGTGGCAACTGATTTAAAGAAAGTGCACTCACAGTTGCATCTATTCTGATGACCTGCCTGCAAATGTGATAGACACAGTTGCACCTAGAAAATTACCCTGTTATGCGTACAACAAATGCTCCATTATGGGGAAAAAACATTGCACTTGCGCGTAATATTGCACTTTAATCAAAGCTTCTAGGTAAGTGAATGCTCCTTATGGTGTTTTTGACTTGCCAAAATTGTATTAAATGCATATTTGAGGCTTACAGTGAATGACAAATTACAGTATTTGCCTCTTTCATGCTTCAGTAAATTGTTATTCTTATACAGTTAGAAGGAGCAAGATTGAAAAATCCATTGATTTATCATATGGTCTTAGCATGGTACAGAGATTTTGGCTAGTATCCAAAAGAGATTTCAGGGCAGAGGTGTGTTAGAAGCAGAGTAAACTGACTGTTTTCCCTTGAGCTGCTTGTGTGTGAATATGTGTATGTGGTGTGTGTTTGAGACAGAAATTTGTGAAGGATAGAAGGGTTGGGGTGAAAATGGGATCTCGGTAATTATTAAGACAGACACATATGCTAGATTTCAACTAGTTTTATTTAAACATGCTGGCTGTGTCATCTGAGCAACAGATGGTACATTTATTTTTTTTAATAAAGTTCCATGTATTATGGCTTACTACATGGAATTATTTAAAAATAAATGTGCCATGTTGCTCAGTTCAGACTGCCAGCATGATAACAACAGGTTGATAGTGTATATGTTTGTAGAGTTTTTACAAATGCTGTGCAATTTTCAAATTCAAGCTCAAATCACCATGTTTTTTATCATGCAGTTTTTTTTTACCCTTTAGAATTCCAACATCATTGTGGATACCTAAGTAGTGTCCACAGTAAATAGTACCATGTTCACTAATTAGAACACAAATTAGCTTCTGCTAAGATAAAACAGCATATGTGGGCTAAAGAGAATGTATAGGGGCAAGTCATGATAATCATGCTGTCATAAATACAAATTAATTAAATATTGTAATCCTATCTCTCCAGTCTTGGACTTCTGCCCCCATTACCACAATTAGGCTGAGACCAAATCTGTCACTTTGAGCACACTGAGAGCTTTAAGAGCTTATTTAAAAGGAACAATGCCTTTTCTTTTATGCAAGTTTGCATAAAGTCATTGCCTGAAAGAATCTCATTTATTAAAGGTACTTGTGTCAAAAGTTGCTCCTTGTGTTTCTGCATCGTTGCACTCAGCACCACTCATTCCATCCCATCCTTTCATGAGAATTGCATGCAGGGCACCTACCAACACAATAATACTGGAACTAACACTACATCCAAAGGTAGAAAGGTTAGAAAATAAAAGAAAACAAAGATGATTAATTGTCTGTACCCTTATACTTTTGCATCTCCAACTAAATTCTCTGCAAGCATGTATGTATATTAAAATACAGTATATGCACACACACACACGCTGCATACATGCATGCTTGCATTTTCTCTTGCCCACTAATCCTTGAACAGAACAAATTAAATATATGCTTTCTTTATAATTATATTATACAAATATAATTTTAGATCCTCTTGCTCGTGTGCTATTTTCATTCTAATCCTAAAGACACTGATTACCCAAGTGTAAAAGGCCAATTTTCTCTTCAGTACATCTTTCTTTTCCTGTCAGCGAAATACATCTCATATAAAAACATCTTGCTTCAGCCATTCCTTGGTGGTCTAAGCTTCGGTAGAAGTTTAAATTTGCATTCTTTTGCATATCTTCAAGAACACAAAATTCCCACCTTTCTGGTGTTTACGCCAACTTGTCACACATAATTTTCATCTCTTGCACTTGACACTTCCACTGTGTTATAGTTTAAGGCAACATTGTAACATGCTGGAATGTGTATTCATAGATTAATTTAACCATTTTTCATAGTTTCCATTATAAGTAAAACATAAATTATACTTATGCAAAAAATAACGACATGCACCTACTTGAAATTGCCAGATATAAGTGACAAATACCATAGTCATTACCACCAAATTAACTCATCTTTGTTGTTGCGCACATAAATCTAAAGTAATATGACTGGATAACCAGTAAAAATAAAAATACAATTATGACCATACCTGTGACATGTAGTTAACTATGAATTGAAGTAGCAAATAGAAAAGTTAAACATATTAACTTATAGAGGTTATGTTAATCACGGGGTTAATTTCAGAAGATCAAAAAGACTACTTTAGCTTACTAAATGCTGGACTAGTATTTGTAGTAATATTGAGTTCTAATGAGCAAACTCAGTGACTCATAATAAAATATCTCTGTTCCCTGTTCCACAGTACCTAAATAGACTACTATGCTGTACTTTTGTCCATTTGTCCATGCTAGTTAGGATCATGGTAGGGTTATCAGGATTTTTTGTTTTTATTGTGGAAAATTAAAACTGAATTAGTGAGTCAGTTATGGGGAGGATTTATTAATATTCATGGTCAAGGAAGAAAAGATTTGTCAAAACACGAATTTATAGCTTAAATTGGCTTCTAATATTAATATTATATTGGTCACACTTAGGTCTGCAAATGACTATTATTAAGGTTAAACTAGGGGTTTATTACAATGTGGTTAAATAAATATAAATATTGCAATTAGAATTTTGACCCTAAGCAAGAAAAAAAAAATATTTTAATATATGTGATTTTTTTACTAAACAATAGTAACACAAATCCAGCACTTTTTTTCTTTTCTGAAAGATTTTCTGTACCTGTAATGTTTTGTGCATGTGCCAGATTGAGGGAAATAACATGTAATTGTTATGGCAACTGGCAAGGTGGAAATATGAGTTACAATTACCTGTCATGGCAGGTCAAAGTAGAGAATCAGATTGGCTTCTGGGCATCTTGCAGGTAACCATCCAATTTAAATTGGACATCTAACTAACACACAAAAAAGAGAGCTTGAATTACATTTGCCTTAATAAAAAGCAAAAATAGATATACTGGAAAGATAATCAACCATGTATTCATTTAATTTAACTTCATTTAAATTAAAAAATGGCCGTTTGGGTGAATGCAGTTCTTAGATATCTGAGATAGCAGATAGGGTTGCCACCTAGGGTAGGATTGCCAATTGGGCAAAAAAAATAAATATAGGAAGGCTGGTGTTTTTTTTCAGAAAATGTGCCACTCTTAATACCACTTACCTCTCAGTGCTGCTTTTGCAGTTCTTACTGTCCATAACTTACTGAGTCTGGAATTCAGTGCTGAAATGCAAACAGAAAATAAATGTGTTGTTTTTCTGAATGCTTGCATTTCTACATAAAAACTGGTGCTTCCATATTATTTATCTATCTTGCAGAGTATGTTTTAGTCAAGTAATGTACCAGTTTCTGCTTTACTGTGTTTTTCAGACCATAATACACTTTTACATCAAAAATCCCCATAAAAAACTTTTTTTTACATTTTAGCCCTGCTGGATATCTTATATAAATGACACTACCTAATATGGGGGCATTAATAACTTTGTTTTTTAATCAGTATGATCCATAATGTTGTTACGTAATCCTCATAGAGAATTGCTGGGATCAGAACCCATTATTAGACATTAAGCATGTCCTCTTGGTTATGTAAATGCTATTTGGTAGCATTTGCATAAAAATGTTAATTTATTTTTGTATATGGTTGTAAATGATGAAAATAAAAAGCACGCATCCATACACACAAAGTTTGCACCCCCAAGAAACTAGAAATGTGATTTATCAGTATGTCCGTTCCGGCCTGATAAGAAATTTGCCCTGATTCAAATAACTGTGACCAGGAATTTTAGTATGTGTTTTAAAGGTTTGTGAGAAGGAAAAGAAAAAGAATGACTTTGATGAAATTATGTCCAAGCTACAGTATAAACATCCACCATGTAATGAGCAAAGACACAAAAGGTCCAGGAGGCATCACTTCCTTGCATTGCTTTACAGACAGGTCAGAAATTACAGTTAACCCAGAATTTGAACTTTATTTATAAATGAAAAATTGTGAACATGTAACATAAAAGAAAAATGCATTAAAACCAAGCTATCTAAGGAAAACCCATTCTACAGCAGCTCCAGCTCATAATTAAATATCAAACCAATTCAGTGGCTAGGATTCAAACAGGATGCCAGGAATACATAAGGTACACCACATGTAAGTGATTGAAAATGAGAATTTTATTAGCTATCCCTGTAATAGGACTTTTTGTGAAATCAAAGTGTGCTTTAACTGCAGCACAGCCCACTGTGCATATATACACTTCAATGCCCCAGCTCACAGGTATGCAGTTTCGAAATGATAATGACTTTCAAAAAGCATTTGAAGGTTAACATATCACACATTAGAAAATTGCAAAAGAGAAATGAAAAAATGAACTATAGAAATCCAGAGACCGCCCTGGGGCAATGATTGTTACAAGATGCTTTTTTACAAGGAAGAACTTTGTACTTATTGAACATTATATTTTTTTTTTGGCAGCCACAAGTACAATTGTACGTTCTGCACCTTTTCCAGTATTTTTCATTGTGCACAAAGTACAGAACACAGACATATTGCTCCGTTGATTGCAGATGAATCCATCCCACCTCATGTACCAAATCATGAGCTAGTTCATCAATCGACAGAGAGGAATCCTGGAGCCACCTCCACCTTGTAGGTGGTAGTCGCTCCAGGGATCACACAGTGGCCAGTGTCAATACAAGCAATTTAGTTGCACCTAAATAATCAGGCACAGATGTAATTTTGACCCATAGTGCCAATAAAGAAAGCATCCAAGAACTTTCAGTATAGTTGCATCTGATTCATCAAAATGCACATGCGCAAATGCAATGGACGCAACTCCCTCTTGTAGCCTCAATGTCACTGTAATTATGGTGTAACTGCATTCTGTGGAAAAACATGGTAAACTGAGTAAAAAATGTATACATTGTACTGAACTTTAGGGATGTAGCGAACTGTTCGCCGGCGAACTAGTTCGCGCGAACTTCGACTGTTCGCGTCCGCCGAATGTTCGCGAACGTCGCGCGACGTTCGCCAATTGGTGTTCGCGTTCGATTCGAAGTAAAATTTCGTTCGACCATTCGACCATTCGATCGCTAAAATCGAACGATTTCCATTCGTTCGAACGATTATAAGCATTCGATTGAATTAAAATCATTCGATCGAATAGCTTCGATCGTTCGATTCGAACGAAAATCCTTCGATCGTACGAATAAAATCCTTCGATCGTTTGATCGAACGATTTTATTGAGCGTTCGAAGTTCGCGAACTGTTCGCTTTCTTGCCGGTGTTCGCGAACGGCGTTCGCGAACACATTAACGGCAGTTCGCTACATCCCTACTGAACTTGCGGTCAGCTTCTGTTTGTGTCAGGTTCACAGTTTATCTGTACATGTATGTGATCCGTTATTCAGAAACCTGTTATCCAAAAAGTTGCGAATAGTACGCAAAGGCTGTATAATGATTTCCTTTTCTCTGTAATAATAATAAAACAGTACATTGTACTTGATCCCAACCAAAATATAATAAATACATTATAAGAAGCAAAACCAGACTATTGGGTTTATTGATTTTCTAGTAGACTGAAGGTATGAAGATCCAAATTATTGAAAGATCCATTATCCAGAAAACCCCAGGTCCCGAGCATTCTGGATAACAGGTCCCTTACTTGTAGAATAAATTTCCAGTACAGCTAATTAAAAACCCTATTCTGCCAACAAGAAGAATATTGCAAAAGTAAATGCAGGATTGGACTGGCAGACTGGGATACATTAAAATATTTAAATGGACCCTAATATTATATCATTCTTTCTCCTAATGCATCTGACCAGATGGTTATGTTAACTATATTTTTTATTTATGAACATGGCAATACATATTAAAAGCTATGCTCTTCTACCACAATCCCCCAAATAAATACAAGCATACACCAGCAGATAAACTAGAGTTCTATTTCCCCGTGGAGCCCATACAAAAATGGGACCAATTATCCAGAATGCTTGGGACACTTCCAGTTTGCATGATAAGGGATCTTCCTGTAATTTGTCTTTTAAAAACTACCTAAACATTAAATAAACCAAATAAGATTTGTTTGCCACCAATATGAATTCATGCAGCTTAGTTAGGATCAAGTACAATTTACTGTTTTATTATTATAAAGAAAAAATAATGTTTTTCTCTGTAATATTTTCTAATCATTTGCTTTAAGTAGACTCTATGGGGCAAATTCACTAAGCAGCGAAAATGCGCTAGCAACGCCTTCGCCACACTTCACCACACTTCGCCACACTTCGCCAGGCGAATTTTCGCCAGGGCGCCACTAATTCACTAAAATCCGAAGTTGCGCTCGGAGAGGTGAACGGTAGCTAATTTGCATAAGCATTAATTCGTCAAGCAAAGCGAAGTTACGCTAGCGGTGCCTAATTTGCATACGGTGCCAAGTTAAACTTGAATGAACGTATATGTAGCAGCAAATACATTACACTACACAAGCCTGAGAAAGCTTCATAAAATAAAATAGAGTTGTTATTTTGCCCTACACATGTGCCCACTGTATAGTTTAGGTGCTATATGTTAGGAAATGTAGGGGGGAAGGAGGGTACCCCCAAAAAAAATTACGATCTTTTTCAGCCTATCACCCTTAAAAAAGAAAAAATGCCAGCGTTTTTTGGGACTATTAAACTATTTTTGAAGCAATCCCTATCTACTCTATTGCACTTCGCCTGGTCTGAGGTGGCGTAGGCAAGTCTGGCGCAAGAGGTAACATTCAGTAAAATGCACAAGTTAGTGAATTAGCGTAGTTACATTGATCCTTCGCCAAAGCGCAACTTCGCCTGGCGTAAAGGTCGAAGTAGCGCTAGAGTAGGTCCACTTCGCTAGCGAATTTACGCCAGCGCCCGTAAGTAAATCGGCAAATGAATGAAATGACATGACGCTGGTGAATCTGCGCTAATGTTAGGTGCTTCGCGCTTTAGTGAATTTGCCCCCATGAGAGATGACCTTCAGACTATTCAGAGCTTTCTGGATATTCGGTTTCCAGATAAAGGATCCCATACCTGTAGTCATAAAGCGTAGTATTCTCTTCCAACACCTTCCAGTCTGAAATGTAAAATAAAAAAGAAGAAGAAAAGTATGCCCTATTCCTAATGCATATAATGCTGAAATTGCAGTTGCAGTTGCTAGTCACTGGAAAACTGTGTGCCTTGGTGACAGATACTTAGAATGCTAATGCAGCTTGCAGCTAATTTGTGAAATGAGCAGAACTTTTCATCCATTATTGTTATTCTTTGTTTATCTAGCAGCAACACGTTTAGCCATAGATTTCATTCCCATCAGTCCCTGGGTTCACAATCTGTGGCACCGATCAGATTGTCCATGGTCAATTTGATGAGGAATTACATAATCAGCTGGTATGTTTTTTGGAGTGGAAGGAAATCCAAACAAGCACAGGAAGAACATCCAAACCCCTTACCAATAGAGTTCTGGCTGGAACCTAGGGCCCCAGCGCTGCAAGGCTAGTACAAGCCAGTGAGACACCATTCTGCTTGGTATTAACACAGTAGGTTTTAACTTGTGGCAGGCACATTTTGCATTTACTGTATACTGAAATTCTGGAAAAAGAATATTGCATTGTGGATAACAACAAAGAGAACTGCAATGATTTTTTTTCACTTTGCACTTTTAGTATAAGAGCACTTATGTCATTAATCTAGTAGAATCAGTTTATCTTCATGTTAGTTTCATGTTTCTTATTTAATAATGTACAGTAGCAGAATTTTAAATATGTCGCTCCATAATGTTGGTACAATAATAATAATAATAATAATAATGTATTGTTAATTAAATTAAGCTGTTTTGTTTCCAAATAAGTTGCTTCACTAAAATGTCACAGAACTAGTTTAAGGGAAATGCCCATTACAAAATTATGCACTTCCAATAATCCATTGTTGGGGCAACCAAAAGTATACTTCCCCCTAAGGGGAAATTATAAAGAAAGGAGAGTAGAAGAAGGATTGCAAAACATTAGTTAAGTAAGCATCACCCTTCTTTTCTTTTAAAATTCTTTTTATTGAAGTTTAAATAAAATACAATGACTTAACAAAATAAAATACATATGTTTCCAAAAGAAAGAAATTTACATATGAAGAAAATACATATGTTTCCAAAAGAAAGAAATTTACATATGAAGACATTTCAAAGATTTGTTCATGAAAACAATAAAAATAAAAACAAAACAAATTAGAAACAAATTGACCTGTTATTTCATTTCAAAATAAATAAAATGTGGCCAAAGCAGTGACCTGTGTGAATGACTTAGATTTTACAGGGTTACCTTATTTGTTCATAATCGCATCACCCTTCTTAAATAATGAAGGTCCATAATCCCTAAGGACCCATGGCTTTAACTGTCTACAGTTAATACCCTGTATCCAAAGAATACATGAAAGGGTACAGATTGGTTAAAATTAGACTCACATTCCTTTCCATGTAATATTGGTTTGTCATTGTATAGTATTATGTTTGCCAGTTTCACATGACTAGTAGCCAATCTACAAAAATTACTAGTGATAATTAAAACCAGGAACAATTCATTTGTACCATCAAGTTCTTGTTAGTTGTATTGCCATTCAAATACTATTCTGGTTTAATAAAAAAATAGCTTTATCAGTTGTAATAAGAGCACAAGCATGTGTCTGTATATGTAAGTATTTCTTTGTTTAATGTGTCTATAACTCCTTGTACTTTAATTAAAACATAAAGGTACAAGCAGTATATGCTTGATCGGTGTTCCATTTTGGAATATATGTTTTTATAACAAAGGTCAGCTATGTTACAGCTTTCATAATGTTCTTTCTATGGTACAAATAGTTTTTCCTTTGAGTTTTTATCATTGTGTATCAGAGCTTAGGGGTTTGTTTTTAATTTTAAAAGTGATAGGGGTCATGCTATTTAATTAATAGCATTTAGGTTAGCAAGATTTAAAAAGGACATCTGGGAGAATCAAGCTTTTACAGTATATTGTGAAAGCCTCTTTTTTTAATCTAGATGATTAATGGTGATTATTTTTGACTGTTAATGGCAAGGGAAGATGTAATAAATGTAGGTCTGAAGGTAGAGATGCGTGAACCAGATACAGCAGATTCATAGCAGCTTTTGCAAACATTTTGAAAGTGTTACATGAACTTCTGAGAAGGGCACTGAAATTCAAATTGGGGCCAGATGTATTATATAGAGTTACATGGAGGGAAATAAATATGTATTATCTTTATAAAAGATAATAAACTATGAATGTGAATATCGGTACAATGTAGAAAAGAAAATCCAGTCCAGCCCTGTATCTATTATTTACTCAATTATTTACTCAGTTGTTTTCTTTACATTACCATCTACCTATAAATACGCTATGATGATAGTGTTATAATCATAGTGTTAATGTGTTCTGTAGTTATAAGGGAGTTTCTATATTGTGAATGTCTACTATTAGCTATTAATTGGGAGTTTGAGACGCATGCCATAGGAATTGACCTGGAAAAAGTAGGTTAAATTTGCTGTGCCATTTCATGCTGTGAGATTCAGAAGAGCTCATATGTAAATAGATAGACATATGAAAAACATTGTTGCTCATCCTAAACGTAAAGAGAAAAATCGGGTGCAAGAAGGCTATGTTAAAAGAATTGCTGAGTATAAAAAAAAAATGTGTAAATAGGCTGTACAAAATAAAAAATGTTTCGATTATAGTTAGACAATAATGTAATGTATAAAGGCTGGAGTGACTGGATGTCTAACATAATAGCCAGAACACTACTTCCTGTTTTGTAGCTCTCTTGGTTTCCATTGATTGGTTACCAGTTATGTCCCATGTGGCCCCCCTTAAAGTCTCTGACTAACTCAGAGTTAGAGAGCTGCAAAGCAGGAAGTAGTGTTCTGTTCTGTTAGCCATCCAGTCACTCCAGCCTTTATCGATTACATTTTTGGCTAACTATCTATATTTGAAACATTTTTTTATTGTGTCCAGCCTACCTATTTACTCAGTTTTTATTTTTAAACTAAACTGATATTTAAAAAAAAATGTAATATTCACTTCATGGAAACAACCTTAAATAAAGTATACTGACCAACATTAAGGGGGTCCAGGTTCACTGCCCTCAATCTGAAGTTAAGAGAGCAGACAAACGGGATGCAATTTTATGGCAGGCATTCCATAAAATTCCAAGTCACGCTAAATGGCTCTTGGCATAAACAATACATTTGATGTGACTTATTACTTGCTATTTTACTTATCATGGTTTTTAGTTAACATGGTTACCCATTTTTTTTCATTTAGATTTTACATGATGTTATCATGACTAGGGAAGTGTCAAGGCACATGATCATCGGAACACATACCATTAGACCTTCCTCCCCTATTACTTAATTTTGAAAACACACACAAAAGTCCAGCATGGATATGAAAGGCCACTGCTTTATAAACACAGTATTCAAAACTAAAAACTTACAAAATAATGAATATTACAATTGTCTAATGACCAATACTCCAGAAATACTTGCCAACTCCACTGAAGTGAATGCCACCTGCCATGGCAGCCACCAATCTGTGCTGAACTAAGGTGGGCAAGTGAAGGTGGGACAGGCATCACACCAAACCCTACTTCCCGGGACCAAAGAGTTTGGAAATTAAGACATTTACATCAGGAGATAGTAGCCCCATTCCCACTCTGGCAAGCATTCCCCCAACAATCTCTCATCGTGACTTACCCGAAACCTGCCAGGTGAAGACCCAAACTCACAGACGTCATACCATTCTTCTCCACCAAACTGGTAGGTAGGATGCTGTTCACCATGGCTGCCACATTTGATCTGCTCCCAACCTCTGTTACAGTTGCATAGCAACCTCAATGTTCCTGTGACCGTGCTCTGAACTCCTCCCTGTTTCCTTGCTTAACTCTTTAGGGTGTGGGAAGCTTCATTCTCTTTTCTTTTTCTTTATATATCTTTATTTGTGTTTTGGGATAAGTCTTTGTCACACAAATTGTACACTGAAACGTAACTCTTTTTGGATTGGTCTATATAAATATGTTGTGTTATTGTCCAATATGTTATTTTTTCCCTATTGAGTTAGAATTCTTTTTAAAAGCTGGCGTCCTGCGCCTTTACCAAAACACAAAAAGGGTGTTGTGGTTGCACTCCATGGCTAAGTTAATATGTGTTTAAATACAATGGAAGTGCTTCTGATTTGGCCAATGTATCAATGCACATGAACCTGGTGCCCTGTTTCATAAGTAATTCAGTATATATGCAAGGGCATGTGTTTACAAAAACAGGGGGTTTTAGTTACAAAGTTATGATCATAAAGTTGATAAGCCAGTCCTGAGCCTTTAGATACAGAAGGAAACAAATGTGACTAGGTTTATGTTAAAATATATACAATAAATCTAATTTAATTTTACAAGCCTGGTATGGGGTGATTTCATTGGAGTGCCAACCATAAAACTGCATCCAGTGTATAATAAATTCTATACATGCACATATGAAGGCAGAGTGATTCCTGAATGATTTCTTAAAAAAGAGATTGTATCAAATATCCCCTTAAGGAGGATTTACTTCTTTCAGTTAGATTAGAACTGATACAGGGGCAAAGTAATGTGCTTCTTTTTTTCTTTTTTTTAATGCAGTTTTTCCTTCACACTCTTCAGCATTTGTTACACATCTTTCTCTTAAAAGTATGCAAACAATGGAATGGTGCTGGAAAATTGATTAGTGTATAATATAGCTAGACCCTACTTCACCCTATCTTGCTCTTTAAAGCTTAGGTTGAGTGTCAACAATTTTGAAGATTGATAGATAACATGACAGCAGAAAATTATATATTTCAGCATATAAAGTAGAGAATATATGCTAAACTGTTTGCTATGGGTTTCAAAAATGTTGTTGTAATGCTTCAAGCTGGGCTTTGCATTTGTTAAACTGAAACCGTTTTTATGTTCAAAATGTCTGATCTAATGTTTGAAGTTGCTAAAAAAATAATATTTTTTCTCCAGAGGGACCTAGTGGTGCTGAGCCCTTTCCAGTAATACAATTAATCTTTAGGCTAGTATCATTTCTAAAACATGATTTCTGCTATGACTTCTTCTTTTAGCAGCATGGAAGTTGAATAAATTGTTTTGTGCTTTAGGGCATTTTTGAAATGTAAGCTCCAGAGTTGAGAACTGTCTGCTTAAAAAAAATGCTTAAACCGTGAAGCTAATTGGTTAAATACGAAAGAGTGCTTTGTTCTTAAGTACTGTATATATTTTACTTATTTATTTATTTTTTTTTGCAGTAAATTCAATATTCCGCTTTATGTCTTTCATAGACTAAATTGAAGTACAATAAGAATTAAAAACAAATTCTACTTTTAAAAAGAAGTAGCTACAGGTATGGGATCTGTTATAAAAATGTATTGCATAAAATAGCTCATAAGCAAAACCCTGCTCCATGTAAATAAAGCATTTTCATAATAATATACTTTTTCAGTAGTATGTGCTATCGGATAATCATAAATAGAAAATTGCCATTTTAAAAAAAAAAATCCTTCTGGGATCTTCCAATTCACTGTGCACACAAACAAACCCTACATGTTAGGTCACATGAGCCAATTAACAGACAGAGTTCTGTCATTTGCTTCCACACTTCTTCCTGTTACAGTTAGAGTTGTAGTATTTCTGGTCAGGTGATCTCTGAGGCAGCACACAGACCATCATGAAATGGTGGTTCAAGGCAAGAGATGTAAAAGGGCAATATTTACTTAAATATATATTCCAGTTTTATAAGATTCTTTAATAAGGAACTTAATTTGATATAAACTATCTGTTGTTCAAGTATTCATTTGGGGGATAAAATTTCCCTTTAAGCTATGACGATCTAAATTATGGAAAGATGTATTATCCAGAAAACCCTAGGTCCCGAGCATTCTTGACAGGTCCCATAACTGTACTAAGAATCTGGAGGGCTACAATTATATGTAAGCAACCCAAAGTCATGTTGTATTATGTCATGTTACAGCAGTACTATCCGCTGCAAATAATGAAACCAATCTATTGTGACAGCAGTTAATTTGTAATTCTTGTAAAACCACCTTTGTTAATGGGGGACTAAGTGTGCACTACTTTCCAGAGAACTTGTACAGAATACATGGCAGATTAAGCTTCTGCTGTTAAATGGGCATAAAGAAATACTGACACCACAAATTAAACCTTCTTTTATATTTTTTTTTATACTTTTATGTTATATCATACAGTGCTACGCAATATGTTGGCGCTATATAAATACATTAATAATAATAATAATATTGTCTTTGCATGTTATAATTGTGCCTTAAAAGTATTTGCCCTGTACTTTTAAATGACCTATACCTATACCTATCTATAGCTAACAGGTTGAGAAGGGACAGTCAGGATGACAAAACAGTCAGGAATGTCAAGTAACAATTGCTTGGCAAAGCAGCCCTAACAGGAAAAAGGATCAGCATGACTTAAAGGTAACTTTTAATGTACATTAATATTTTGAAGAATAGTTTTTTTTAATGTCAGCACCACTTTAAGAATAGTTGAAGTGCAGTTTGCCAGAGATGAGTAACATACATATAGTTGGAGAAGCTTGGTATATGGTTTGCTGATATGCCAAATAAATCTGATTTAATCAGTATTAAACATGTTTTTCATCCAGGCCATAGCACTAAAAAATGCATTTATGTTTACAGATTATTGCTCCCAAACTTAAAGTTGACCTGTCTCCCAGATACAAAAATCTGAATAATAAGTCCTTTTCAAATTAAACATGAAATCCAATTTCTGTTTTTTATTAAAACATTCATACGTAGCTGTTGTAAACTCATTTAAAAATATCAGCTGTCAATCAAATATTGTCTGCCCCTCCTCTATGCCATGGGCATAGAGACATGGCAGACAATTACTTTCACTTTCCATTCAACACTTCCTAGATGTCACTGCTCTCCCCACATTCCCCCATTCTCTTTACCATTTAATTGTGTAGCCAGTGCATGGATATGGACATCGGGTCAGAACAAGATTCTGAGCTGATGCAAGGCTTGCCTTAATTGTCGACAAAATGGCTGCTGCCTGCTTGCTATCATTTTGAATTCCTAGATGGAAGGAAAAAAGATTCAGATAATTTATATAGTGTAATTAAAGTTCATTTTGCTTGACTAATGTGATAAAATGGGATTTTGAATAATTTTTTTGGGTGACAGGTCCCCTTTAAGTCCCCCATACACGGCAGATATGAGATGCCGACAGATTAGGTCAGCAGCTTATTTTCCGGTGTATGGGACCCTCCAATGGACTTCACTGAAAGATATCTGGTCAAAAGTCAGCCAGATGTCTATTGGCCGGGCTTCAAAATCCTGCGGATCGAGGACTGCATCAGTTTGTTACATAGTTACATAGTTGAAAGTTGACCTGTCTCCCAGATACAAAAATCTGAATAATAAGTCCTTTTCAAATTAAACATGAAATCCAATTTCTGTTTTTTATTAAAACATTCATACGTAGCTGTTGTAAACTCATTTAAAAATATCAGCTGTCAATCAAATATTGTCTGCCCCTCCTCTATGCCATGGGCATAGAGACAGGGCAGACAATTACTTTCACTTTCCATTCAACACTTCCTAGATGTCACTGCTCTCCCCACATTCCCCCATTCTCTTTACCATTTAATTGTGTAGCCAGTGCATGGATATGGACATCGGGTCAGAACAAGATTCTGAGCTGATGCAAGGCTTGCCTTAATTGTCGACAAAATGGCTGCTGCCTGCTTGCTATCATTTTGAATTCCTAGATGGAAAGAAAAAAGATTCAGATAATTTATATAGTGTAATTAAAGTTCATTTTGCTTGACTAATGTGATAAAATGGGATTTTGAATAATTTTTTTGGGTGACAGGTCCCCTTTAAGTCCCCCATACACGGCAGATATGAGATGCCGACAGATTAGGTCAGCAGCTTATTTTCCGGTGTATGGGACCCTCCAATGGACTTCACTGAAAGATATCTGGTCAAAAGTCAGCCAGATGTCTATTGGCCGGGCTTCAAAATCCTGCGGATCGAGGACTGCATCAGTTTGTTACATAGTTACATAGTTAACATAGTTAAATTGGGTTGAAAAAAGACAAAGTCCATCAAGTTCAACCCCTTCAAATGAAAACCCAGCATCCACACACACACACCCCTCTCTACTTTTAATTAAATTCTATATACCCATACCTATACTAACTATAGAGCTTAGTATCAAAATAGCCTTTGATATTATGTCTGTACAAAAAATCATCCAAGCCATTCTTAAAGGCGTTAACTGAATCAGCCATCACAACATCACCCGGCAGTGCATTCCACTACCTCACTGTCCTGACTGTGAAGAACCCCCTACGTTGCTTCAAATGAAAGTTCTTTTCTTCTAGTCTAAAGGGGTGGCCTCTGGTACGGTGATCCACTTTATGGGTAAAAAGGTCCCCTGCTATTTGTCTATAATGTCCTCTAATGTACTTGTAAAGTGTAATCTGGTCCTCGATCTGACCGCCCATTAATCCTCGTTGTGATCCGGTCGTTGGGTCTTAGGGCCCACTATCAGATCAGCCCAATATTGCCCACCTCAAATTGGGCATATCGGGGAGAGATCCGCTCATTTGGCAAAATGAGCGGATGTCCATATACAGTATATGGCCAGCTTTACACATATAACTATTTAATGTGCAGTCCAAAAGCAAGTAATCTGAACAACTGATAATCAGAGTTTTAGCACTTTTGTAAAGTCAGTGTGGTAGTAGTAGCCATATAGTCTGCCTTAAACAAATATTATACAGTAGCATGCTTTAAACCTAACACTGACAACAACTAGAAATATAAAATGATTAAAGGGAAACGGCACCAAATTCAATTCATACAAAACATTAATATTTTAAACATATTTAGCAAAAATATTATTGTATAGTTACTTCTACTAGTTTACCTGTAATTAGGGTGTTTTTACACTCTATATGAAACTTATTTTTTACTTTAAATGACATTTGTATGCTCACATTTCCATGTATTTGCAATGGGCTTTATTTATTCACACCTATTTACATATGTGTTATCATACCTCCAATTGCTCTGGACTCAAGATATCACTTTCTAATTCACTCCAACTCACCACTTCTCATGCCTCAACCTTATCTGTGCCTTACTATTGTAGTTAGTTAACTGGTATTGCAGCAGAAGCAGGGGTGTTCCTGCTAGCACACCACCCTAATTCTGGTTGACTACATTGGGTTCCAATCACTATTGTAACAAGATCTCTTCACATTGGTCTCCATACACCTTTGGACTTTTCAGTTCCTCAAAAATCCATGGTCTTTTCACTCCACTTCCATCCACTGTGTGGTCTTTTGTTTTCAATTTTTTCTCTTTTGCTGCCCCTTACATTAGGAATTCTGTTATTAAATTGGTAACCCATGCCTCAACCTATGCATAACTAAACTCAGATCTTTTTTTTTTTATAGCATTTGATGTCTAAGTGACTTACACGTACTCACTTGGACTGGAATCTCTATGGTGCAGAGACCTCCATGTGCCTAATACTTAACATGATAATAAAAAGAGTATATTATAATATATTGACATTTTTACCTATTTGTTCTAGAAATTTATTTTTGAAATGTACTTTATAAGTGCCACTATATAAATAAAACAGGCGTACATATGTTTAGCGCAAGTTTATTATAATAAGGAAACAACAGGCATTTTTGCAGTATCTGCTGTGCTTTGACTGCATTTTGCTTTAGAACCGTGACGTTTCTATACCAACCACCAACTACGAAATTAAAGCTAAAACAGCACATTCTTGTATCTTGCACTGTGTAACTGATTGAGAAAATGCTAAATGTGACACACTTAACATACGGAAACAATAAACCAAATATTTCTATATTATAACTAACATTGAGAAGTTTTCTTCTCAAGGATACTTTGGACAATGTTTTTGTGTTTGTTGACACACATTTGGAATATGAGGCATTGCAAAATTGCAAATTTTAATAATTAAATATATGTTCATTTTATAAATATCTGACCCATTTTTAAGAAACCACATTAGGTACACCTGAAATGCATAAGCCCTCTGTATATATTTCAAATAGTAATAAACTTATGTTTTACTGGCACCTGGATTTGCTACCCACTTTCTTTTTTATGACAGAGAATTTGCAGTGGGATTCCAAGTAGTGTGCCCATGATGGAACGTTTAGCTACAGAATGCAAGCTTTCCCAGGAAAATCTGAGCACTGGGGTGTTTTCTGAACAAAGATTTTTAGTGAAGCAGTATTCAGTTATATGAGATTAAATCAAATGTGAAAAACTGGCTGTACAAAAATTTGGGTACCCTTGTAATGTTGCTTATTTGAATGCATGTAACTACTCAATACTGATTACTGGCAACACCAAATTGGTTGGATTGGCTTGTTAAGCCTTGAACTTTATAGGTAGGTGTGTTCAATCATGAGAAAGGGTAAAGTACATTATTAAAGGTGGCCAATTGCAAGTTGTGCTTCTGTTTGACTCTCCTCTAAAGAGTGACAGCATGGGATCCTCAACGCATCTCTCAAAAAGATCTGAAAACAAAGATTGTTCAGTTTCATGGTTTAGGGGAAGGCTACAAAAAGCTATCTCAGAGGTTTAAACTGTCAGTTTCAACGGTAAGGAATGTAATCAGGTAATGGAAGGCCACTGGGACAGTTTCTGTAAAACCCAGGTCTGGCATGCCAAGAAAAATACAGGAGTGGCATATGTGGAGGATTGTGAGAATGGTTACAGATAACCCAAAGATCACCTCCAAAGACCTGCAAGAACATCTTGCTGCAGATGGTGTATCTGTACATCATTCTACAATTCAGAGCAATTTGCACAAAGAACATCTATATGGCAGGGTGATGAGAAAGAAGCCCTTTCTGCTCTCACGCATCAGTCACTTGTATGCAAAAGCTCATTTAGACAAGCCACAGTCATTTTGGAATAAAGTGCTTTGGACTGATGAGACAAAAATGTATTTGGTCATAACAAAAAGCCCTGTGCATGACAGAAGAAGAACAATGCATTCCAAGAAAAACACCTGCTACCTACTGTCAAATTTGTTGGAGGTTCCATCTTGCTGTGGGGCTAGTTCAAGGACTGGGCCCTTGTTAAAGTTGAGGGTCGGATGAATTCAAACCAATTTCAACAAATTCTTCAGGATAATGTTCAAGCATCAGTCACAAAGTTGAAGTTATGCAGGGGTTGGATATTCCAACAAGACAATAACCCTAAACACACTTCGAAATCTACAAAGGCATTTATGCAGAGGGAGAAGTACAATATTCTGGAATGGCCGTCACAGTCCGCCAACTTGAATATCATCAAAAATCTATGGGATGATTTAAAGCAGGCTCTCCATGCTCGGCAGTCATCAAATTTAACTGAGCTGGAGATATTTTGCATGACGAATGATCAAAAATACCGCCATCCAGAATCCAGACACTCATCAAAGGCTATAGGAAGCGTCTAGAGGATGTTACATTTGCAAAAGGAGGCTCAACTAAGTATTGATGTAATATCTCTGTTGGGGTGCCCAAATGTAATTTTGTTATGATGCATATTGCATATTTTCTGTTAAATCAATAAACTTTGTCACTGCTGAAATACTATGGTTTCCATAATCCATGTTATATATTAAAAGGAAGTTGCTACTTTGAAAGCTCAGACAATTATAAACAAAACTCCAAAGTTTAAAGAGGGGTTCTCAAACTTTTTTTTATATGACTGTATATTTTGACATTAACCTTAATGAGAACTTTTATAGTGATGGCATCTAATAGAGTTATAAACATTAATCTGCTGATGCTATATAAATAATGTCACAAGTGTTTATAATTTGATATCATCAAAAAAGAGACAATTTTCCCCACAGCTTTAGGGTGTTGTTGGGACTTTATACAGATTTTGATTTGGGTTCTTTGAAGACTATTGAGTAATATGGACATATGTAACATATATGGGAGGCTCTGTAGACCAGTTTTGCCATCAGTATAGTATTTTTGGAGATGCAGCTGGCTTTTTGGTTTTTTTTTTGTAACAGCCATTTTTGTTACCCATAAAAATATCTGATGTTGTCTTTATGGTAGACAAAGCAGTAATCGGTTTTGCAACACAGGCAAGTCTCTGTGGAATTTGTTTCTATTTCTAGATGAATGCATCTTTGTTTAATAATGCAATGAATTTTCCAGATGGTAGCAATTTTATCTATTAAGAAGACATATATGTACGATTTTATGAAAGAGCTGACTATGTACTCCACTTTTAATTAGAAACAACTCTGTTTGCCAGAGATTTGTGCCTCCATGGGAAATCAGATGGCACCCCAGCATGCCAATTTATTTATGGATAGTTTGGAGGAGAAATATACCATATGGACCACTAGTGAAGAGGAATATTTACCCTCATGTGTAAAGAGTAATAAATGTACCAGGACTGGTGTCACTCTAATTGATATTTCTATAAATTGTACCTAAAATATGAGTTTGGTTAAGAATTGTTATACAAGTTTAACTCTATCTCTTAAACCATATTTAACACTCAATTGCAGTACAATTTAATAATTATTATAGAGCAGTAAGTGGGTTTTATTCCCAAATATAACAGTAATACATTGATAAGAAAACACACAAGGTACAAAGGAAAAATATTATTACAGAAATAATGATAATTTTCTCAGCATTAAAAATGCTAAGAACTACTGTCCACTGAATATTAGTCCAAGAATAAAACATATACATTATGAAAGTATAAATTACTTAGGGATTGATTTGTCAAAAATCAAGTGTTTTCTTTTTTGGCAATTTAAGAAAAACACAGTAAAAAATGTGGAAACAGAAAAAACTGACATTCTCTGAAATTCTCAGGATTTATTAAAGAAAAAAATACAAACATTCACAAAAAAACTTGGCAAATAAAAGCTGGTGAGGCTGTATAGAAGTTTATGGGGATTTTCTCTAACAACTTTATTTGTTTTACCAGTTTATTGGGGAAAAAAGAAAAGTTTAAAAAATTTGTATTATAGAGTCCGAGAATATCCTGTCACATTTTTTTCTTAAATACTGCTCAAGAAAATAAAAAAACTCTAATGTTAAAGGGTTAGTTTACCTTTCAAATAACTTTTATTATAATGTAAAAAGTGCTATTCTGAGACAATTTGCAATTGGTCTTAATTTTTTATCATACAAATTACCCTAGCAACCAGGCTGCGGATTGTATGAGAGACTGAAGTATTAATAGGAGAGTGTCTGATTGCAAAGATAAATAATAAAAACAATCAAATTGTATTCTCAAAGAACAATATTTTATTGGATGCTGGGCTTAGTGACCCCCATTTGAAAGCTGGAAAGAGTAAGAGAAAAGAGATAGAGGAAAGCAAATCATAAAAAAAAGGCATAAAAATAAAAAAATAAAACCAAATACAAAGTTGCTATAATAATAATATTATAATAATTAGTTAACTTAAAGTTGAATTATCCCTTTAATAAATAATGTGTTAGGAACAGACATTTTACTGTTGCCTTCCAATGCAATGTAATGGCATTATACAATGAAAACCTAACTAAACCTCCAAGTTACATGTAGACTCATCTGTCGATGACTCTAAAAGTTGTGTTGCCCATTCATAGAGTCCCTATGTGAAATTAATTAGGTACAAACATAACCTATTTTGAAGCGATTTAAGATTTCCTTTGGTGGAAAATTGTATGAAAACCTTTTTTTATTTCAAATGGAGAGGGCTCCTGCAAGTCCCACAGCATGTGCTAAAGTGGAATTGTATCAGGAAACTATATACGAATAAGACAAGAGTGCAGCAAGTATCTGCTTTGTTTGTATGGTGTCCTAATATAGGTAATATTAAGACCATCAAGTTCAAGCCTTGAAAATTCTGGATGAAGAATCCATGGATTTCTGACAATTACTGACCTGACTTCAACTTCACATGGTTTGTGTTAGTGAATGGAGTGAAGATAGTCTGAAATGTCATGCCCACCACCAATTCTACTGTGCTATTCTGCTTTTTACAAAAGATTCAGAAAAGTGGATGTTTATGGGGGCCCCCATCTGATTTATTTCTCATCCTGTCTGGCTTTGTACTGGTGACCTGCTGTCATCTATGCAGCCTACTTGGCAATGCTCTATCTAAGTAGGCAGGTGGGCTCATAGTTTATCCTATGGTCCCTTACGTTTCCAGGCAGTCATAGTGAATTCACCTGTGGTCAATTTGGCCACAGGTGCTCAGAGTTTGCCATCAGCATGGCTGTAAAAACCCCTGCTCTGTACTCAATTATTGCCTGTTTAGGCCGCTTGTTCCTCTGTGCTGATTCGCTGGTCCCTGATTCTTGCTCCTTGTGGTATTTCCTGGTTCTGACACCCGCCTGTTCCTGACCTAGCATTTGTCTCATATCTCTGTGGTTGTTTTTCTGGTACTGACCTGGCCTGCCTCACTATGGTTATTCAGTCTCTACTGGCTCCTTCCTTGCTGTCATGTTTGGCTCCCTTGCTTGCCCCTGTGGGAGATGCTGGATTCTTGTGAGGTAAGATCTGGTGGCCCCAAGTAGTTAAGAGCTAGGCCCAAGGCCAAAGGTGGCTGTTATAAGCAGAAGAGCACACCTAAACTGGACCCAGTTACTCCCCCTGGGGTTTGGGTAAGTGACAATTTATAAAAGTTGCATTGCTTTATATAACTAGCTGTCTTCTGAGGATGTGGTTTCCCACTACCACTCCCTAATTTGCATGTCCTTGCACTTTTCTCTCAAGTCAAAGTAAAGGATCTCTAATGTGACTATATCTCTGATGCAGCCACTTGCAGCCAGTTGCTTCTGGGATATGGCACTATTTTTTTTTCCCCCAAAATCAAGGTTCTAATATACTAATGCTACAATGTTTAGAACTGAATTTACACAGGTACAAAAAGTTATAACGTTACACACTTAGTTGACTCTTGCAGTAGGTAATAAATAAAAGCCAGGAAAACTGATCTTTATTGAACCCTAAGGAAGAAATTCTCTGCATGTTCTTCAAATAAAGATTGCTAGCATGCCTCAGTAGGCAGAAATATCTGCCCTTAGAGAAATAAATGTAAACATAAAAATGCAATCAGTTGAATAATCATAAATAGCTGGCAGTGATCTTTTGTTGTGCTCTCAGGCTTTATATTTACAAAGTCATACTAAATGCAAATTTTGATCATCATTATTGACATGCTGTCATTAACTTTTTTATATCCTGTTACTAGTCGGGAAGAGCAATCATATTAAAATAAATGAAATCCAGCTGCTAGGCTTCAATATGTATTAACAAGTGAAATACAGTTTGATTTCTCCTAGGATTCCTGTCACCCTATTACCCAGATGTGTGCAGGCTGCACTACTTTATAAGAGTGTTTATTTTATATTTATATTTTTTTACTTTTTAGATATAAAGCGTTTAAGTATGCAATATACAGTATACTACATAATAACTATAAAGTTGAGTGTATAGATACAGCTAAAGCATATGTATTCATTTTCTAGTGCACATCTTATTCATAATTCATGTAAATTGAGGCAAAAATCTGCCATTGTGAATTTCTTTGATCGCAGTTTTTTGGCACCAAACCCCTTGCAAGATTTTATTTTATTTTATGCAGTAAAATACGAATTGTAGAATGAATAAATCTGGTACAAAAAAGGAGGGTTGTGGGTGCACTCCTAAGGCCATATAAAAACATATTTAAATACAATAATCCCCTGTCTAAAAAAAGAAAAACAGGGTTTTTTGTTACAAAGTTATGATCATAAAATTGGTAAGCCGCCATACCACGTCAAGGTGAACCCCATTCGGCGGTCCCTATCTTGTTTACCTGTGATCATGATATAAAAGCTTGGTTTTAATCTGTGGACTAGATCCTCCCCTGCCACCTGCATATGTGGCTTTTGAAGGGGAGACTACCCAAACCAACGCCCATTTAAAAAAATAAAAAAGTGATTGTGAAGAGACTATAATAAAGGCAAAGTAAAGTTGTATATACGTATAAGTGCACACTTCAGTGTGTATGTGTTTGAGTATATGTACAGGTGTGGCTATAGATGTAGAAGGAGATGAAAATCAAGGTTTTATATTTTGATCACAGGTAAACAAGTTAGGGACCGCCGTATGGGGTTTACCTTGACCTGGTATGGCGGCTTACCAATTTTATGATCATAACTTTGTAACAAAAAACCCTGTTTTTCTTTTTTTAGACAGGGGATTATTGTATTTAAATATATTTTTTATATGGCCTTAGGAGTGCACACGCAACCCTCCTTTTTTGTAAATGAATACATCTGCCTGTAAAAGTACCTAAGCACTTTCATGGTGAATCTACAGTAATTTATTCTGAATGTACTAAAAAATCCTTTTAGCAACATAACATATAAATAGTTGTTTGTTTGAGCTTTCTCTGCATTCATTATTCAGAATGGTTGGGACCTGGACTTTTCTGGACAAGGGATCTTTCCGTAATTCGGATCTCCATACCTTAAGTCTAATAAAAATCATTTAACCATAAATTAAACCTAATAAGATTGTTTTGCCTCCATTAAGGATTAGTTAGGATGGTACTGTTTTATTAGAAAAGGTAATAATTAAATAATAATTAAAAATAATTAAAAAAAAAAAAATAGAATTATTAGTTTGAAATGTATCCCAGGGAGTTCAAAGCTTTCTGGATAGCAGGTTTATGAGTAAGGCATTCCATACCTGTAATATTAAAACTGTTTACTCCCAGTCTCACTCTTCTTTTCACTTTCATGATTTTGTAAATAAAATGCGAAATGCAGTTAGGATTAGAGATGTCGCGAACTGTTCGCCGGCGAACTTGTTCGCGCGAACATCGGGTGTTCGCGCTCGCCGGAAGTTCGCGAACGTCGCGCGACGTTCGCCATTTTGGGTTCGCCATTGTTGGCGCTTTTTTTTGCCCTCTCACCCCAGACCAGCAGGTACATGGCAGCCAATCAGGAAGCTCTCCCTTGGACCACTCCCCTTCCCTATAAAAACCGAAGCCCTGCAGCTTTTTTTCACTCTGCCTGTGTGTGCTGAAGAGATAGTGTAGGGAGAGAGCTGCTGCCTGTTAGTGATTTCAGGGACAGTTGAAAGTTTGCTGGCTAGTAATCGTTTTGATACTGCTCTGTTATTGGAGGGACAGAAGTCTGCAGGGGTTTGAGGGACATTTAAGCTTAGGTAGCTTTGCTGGCTAGTAATCTACCTTCTACTGCAGTGCTCTGTATGTAGCTGCAGTGGGCAGCTGTCCTGCTTCTGATCTCATCTGCTGACTGCTGCAATAGCAATAGTCCTTGTAAGGACTGCTTTTATTTATTTTTTTGTTGTTTTACTACTACTACTACTACTACTACTACTACTACTACTACTACTACTATAAGAGCCCAGTGCTATTAGTCTAGCAGTGTTGGGGAGTGGGACTGGTGTGCTAATCTGCTGCTCCTAGTAGTTCAGCAGCACCAACTTTAATTTTTTTTTTTTAATATTCATTCTTTTTTTATTTAACTTTTTTTTTATTTTACTACCGCTGTAGTAGTGTATAAGTTGACCTTTTAGGCATTATTTGCCCTGTAGGCATTTTTTGCCCAGTGTGTTATTCAACCAACTGCTATCTAGCTGTGTGCCCGTGTTCACATTCTGTCTAAATATCCATAATATTACCGTCTCCAGAAAAAACACCGGAGTGACTTTTTTCAAGCAGCCATAATAAATTTTACGTAATCCGTATCCATCGCTGTAGTAGTGTATAAGTTGACCTTTTAGGCATTATTTGCCCTGTAGGCATTTTTTGCCCAGTGTGTTATTCAACCAACTGCTATCTAGCTGTGTGCCCGTGTTCACATTCTGTCTAAATATCCATAATATTACCGTCTCCAGAAAAAACACCGGAGTGACTTTTTTCAAGCAGCCATAATAAATTTTACGTAATCCGTATCCATCGCTGTAGTAGTGTATAAGTTGACCTTTTAGGCATTATTTGCCCTGTAGGCATTTTTTGCCCAGTGTGTTATTCAACCAACTGCTATCTAGCTGTGTGCCCGTGTTCACATTCTGTCTAAATATCCATAATATTACCGTCTCCAGAAAAAACACCGGAGTGACTTTTTTCAAGCAGCCATAATAAATTTTACGTAATCCGTATCCATCGCTGTAGTAGTGTATAAGTTGACCTTTTAGGCATTATTTGCCCTGTAGGCATTTTTTGCCCAGTGTGTTATTCAACCAACTGCTATCTAGCTGTGTGCCCGTGTTCACATTCTGTCTAAATATCCATAATATTACCGTCTCCAGAAAAAACACCGGAGTGACTTTTTTCAAGCAGCCATAATAAATTTTACGTAATCCGTATCCCTCGCTGTAGTAGTGTATAAGTTGACCTTGTAGGCATTATTTGCCCTGTAGGCATTTTTTGCCCAGTGTGTTATTCAACCAACTGCTATCTAGCTGTGTGCCCGTGTTCACATTCTGTCTAAATATCCATAATATTACCGTCTCCAGAAAAAACACCGGAGTGACTTTTTTTCAAGCAGCATTCTTATATTTTACGTAATCCGTATCCACCGCTGTGTATACGTTGACCTTGTAGGCATTATTTGCCCTGTAGGCATTTTTTGCCCAGTGTGTTATTCAACCAACTGCTATCTAGCTGTGTGCCCGTGTTCACATTCTGTCTAAATATCCATAATATTACCGTCTCCAGAAAAAACACCGGAGTGACTTTTTTTCAAGCAGCATTCTTATATTTTACGTAATCCGTATCCACCGCTGTGTATACGTTGACCTTGTAGGCATTATTTGCCCTGTAGGCATTTTTTGCCCAGTGTGTTATTCAACCAACTGCTATCTAGCTGTGTGACCGTGTTCACATTCTGTCTAAATATCCATAATATTACCGTCTCCAGAAAAAACACCGGAGTGACTTTTTTTCAAGCAGCATTCTTATATTTTACGTAATCCGTATCCACCGCTGTGTATACGTTGACCTTGTAGGCATTATTTGCACAGTGTTTTCTTCAAACCGCCATCTAGCTGTGTGAGCTTGTTCACATTTTGTCTAAATATTGATAATATTATCGTCTCTAGAAAAACCACTTGAGTTACTTTTTTTCAAGCAGCATTCATATATTTTACGTAATCCGTATCCACCGCTGTAGTAGTGTATACGTTGATCTTGTAGGCATTATTTGCACACTGTTTTCTTCAAACTGCCATCTAGCTGTGTGTATTATCGTTTCCAGAAAAACCAACTGAGTTTTTGTTGTTGTTGTTTTTTTAAAAATAATGCCAGGCAAAGGCAGGCCGCCACGCAGAGGCCGTGCTAGGGGCCGTGCTGCTATGCAATCCTGTGGCCCTAGCAAATTGCCCAGTTTTAAAAAGCCAATGACCCTGAACTCCCAAAATGCTGAAGAGGTAGTTGACTGGCTTACACAGCACACCCCATCCTCTACCGTTTCTAACTTTACCACAACATCCTCCTCATCCTCCACTGCTATGGCCACCCCACGTAACACTTCCTCCACCACCGGTGCCCCATCTTCACTGGAGTCAGAGGAGTTATTTTCCCATGAGTTTCTTGAACTGAGTAATGCGCAACCATTATTGGCAGAAGAAGATGAAGGAGATGAGGACGTTACACCAGATTTAATTCTGGCAGAGAACACGACAGAGATGGACATAATGATGAGTGATGAGGAGGAGGAGGAGGTCCCCGCTGCTGCTTCCTTCTGTGATGTGTCAGAAGAAATTGATGCATCTGAGGAGAATGATGATGAGGAGATTGATGTTTTGTGGGTGCCTAGTAGAAGAGAGCAAGAGGAGGGTAGTTCAGATGGAGAGACGGAGAGTCAGAGAGGCAGTAGGAGAATAAGACTTAGAAGAAGCAGGGAGGCCAGCCCGCAGGGATCAGTAGGGCAACAACATGTATCGGCACCTGTGTTCAGCCGGCCAACGCACCCGCCATTGCCGCCAATGCCGCCAACTTCTACTGTTACCGCCAGATCGCAGACTTCCAAAAAGTCAGCAGTGTGGCATTTTTTTAATGTGTGTGCCTCTGACAAAAGCATTGTAATTTGCAATGAGTGCAGTCAGAAACTGAGCCTTGGTAAGCCCAACAGCCACATAGGTACAACTTCTATGCGAAGGCACATGAGCGGCAAGCACAAAGCACTTTGGGAGCAACACCTCAAAGGCAACAGGCAAACTAAAAGTCACACTCCTTCTGGTCCAGCATCTTACTGCTCTACCTCTGCTCTCCTTGACCCATCTGAACCACCCTCCACTCCGCCTTCCACCTTGACCACCTGTTCCCATTCCCAGTCATCTGCCACCAGCCAAGTTTCTGTGAAGGCCATGTTTGAGCGTAAGAAGCCAATGTCTGACTGTCACCCCCTTGCCCGGCGTCTGACAGCTGGCTTGTCTGCACTCTTAGCCCGCCAGCTTTTACCATACCAGCTGGTGGACTCTGAGGCCTTCCGCAAATTTGTAGCAATTGGGACACCGCAGTGGAAGGTACCCAGCCGCAATTTTTTTTCTAAAAAGGGAATACCACACCTGTACCAACATGTGCAGAGCCAAGTTACCGCATCTCTGTCACTTAGTGTTGGGCCAAAGGTCCATATGACTACTGACGCATGGTCCTCCAAGCATGGTCAGGGCAGGTATGTCACCTACACTGCCCACTGGGTGAACTTGGTAATGGCTGGGAATGGGAAGCAGGGAATGGGTAGCTCAACAACAACAACAACAGTGGAGTTGGTGTCACCGCCACGGATTGCACGCGGTTCTGCCACCACCTCTACTCCTCCATCGCTCTCTACCTCGTCTTCTTCCTCTTCTTCTTCTTACTCTGCTGCTGGGTCCTCCTTCTCCTCCTCCACACCTGTGCACCCCCAGCTCCCCCTAGGCTATTCGACGTGCCAGGTACGCCGTTGTCACGCTGTCTTGGGGATGACGTGCCTGGAAAGCAAAAACCATACCGGATCTGTACTCCTGTCATCTCTGCAGTCACAGGCCGATCGGTGGCTGACCCCACACCAACTGCAGATCGGAAAAGTGGTGTGTGACAATGGAAGCAATCTGTTGGCAGCGTTGAGACTGGGAAATTTAACACATGTGCCCTGCATGGCACATGTGTTAAATTTAATAGTCCAACGTTTTGTCTCCAAGTACCCAGGATTCCAGGACGTTCTCACCCAGTCCAGAAAGGTGTCGGCCCATTTCAGACGTTCCTACACAGCCATGGCACGCCTTGCTGACATTCAGCAGCGCTACAACATGCCAGTCAGGCGTTTGATTTCTGACAGCCAGACTCGCTGGAATTCAACGCTCCTTATGTTGGAACGTCTGCTGCAACAACAAAGGGCCGTCAACGAGTACCTTTTTGAACTGGGTGGTAGGACTGGATCTGCAGAGCTGGGGATTTTTTTCCCCCGTTACTGGGTGCTTATGCGCGATGCCTGCAGGCTCATGCGACCTTTTGAAGAGGTGACAAATATGGTCAGTCGCACCGAAGGCACCATCAGCGACCTAATACCCTTCGCTTTCTTCCTGGAGCGTGCCGTGCGACGAGTGACAGATGAGGCTGTAGACCAGCGTGACGAGGAGCTGGAAGCGCACGATTTATGGTCGCAATCACCAGAACGAACCCAGGCACCTGCTGCAACGCAGGGAGAGGTGCCAGAAGTGGAGTCAGAGGAGGAAGGTGGCTTTGTGGAGGAGGAGGAGGAGGACCAACAGGAGCAGGCTTCCCAGGGGGCTAGTGGTGACCTTTTGGGGACCCCTGGTCTTGTACGTGGCTGGGGGGAGGAGACCGTGGATGATGCAGTCCTTGATAATGAGGAAGCGGAGATGGATAGCTCTGCATCCAACCTTGTGAGAATGGGGTCTTTCATGCTGGCATGCCTGTTGAAGGACCCCCGTATCAAGAGGCTTAAGGAGAAGGACCTGTACTGGGTCGCAACGCTACTAGACCCTCGGTACAAGCATAAAGTGTCAGAAATGTTACCAACATACCACAAGTCCGAAAAGATGCGGCATTTACAAACCAGCCTGCAAAACATGTTGTACAATGCTTTTAAGGGTGATGTCACTTCAGGAACTCATCAACATTCCAGGGGCAGAGGTGCCAGTAATCCTGCCACGAGCACACCTGCAAGGACAAAGCCCTTTGGCCGGTCTGTAACGTCAGACATGCAAATGTTTTTCTGTCCAAGGCAGCGCCACAACCCTTCGGGATCCACCCTCAAAGAACGCCTCGACCGGCAGGTAGCGGACTACCTGGCATTAACTGCAGATATCGACACTCTGAGGAGCGATGAACCCCTGGACTACTGGGTGCGCAGGCTTGATCTGTGGCCAGAGCTGTCACAATTTGCCATGAACCTCTTGTCTTGCCCAGCCTCAAGTGTGCTCTCAGAAAGGACCTTCAGTGCAGCAGGAGGGATTGTAACTGAGAAGAGAACTCGCCTAGGTCACAAAAGTGTCGATTACCTGACCTTTATTAAAATGAATGAGGGGTGGATCTCGGAGGGTTACTGCACGCCGGAAGACTTGTTCTGACTTCTATGCAGCTGTCCTTCTCTTCAAGCCTCATGACTCCACACACAGCTGTCCTTTAGCGTCCTCCTCCCTCCGCCACCGTTACAAACTAGGGTGCAAACCCTACTGGTTTAATTTTTTCTGGCCTCTGTGCTTCAGTGGCTGCAACCAAAAAAACTGGGCAAACAATGTCTACAAGGTCAACGTATGGCGAAAAATGACTATTTTCAGCATTTATATGGCATATTTTTTCTGGCAACTGTGCTTCAGTGGCTGCGTCCAAAAAAATGCATATTTTCTGCATTTATATGGCATAATTTTTCTGGCCTCTGTGCTTCAGTGGCTGCAACCAAAAAAATGCATATTTTCTGCATTTATATGGCATAATTTTTCTGGCCTCTGTGCTTCAGTGGCTGCAACCAAAAAAATGCATATTTTCTGCATTTATATGGCATAATTTTTCTGGCCTCTGTGCTTCAGTGGCTGCAACCAAAAAAATTTATATTTTCAGCATTTATATGGCATAATTTTTCTGGCAACTGTGCTTCAGTGGCTGCGACCAAAAAAATGACTATTTTCAGCATTTCTATGGCATATTTTTTCTGGCCTCTGTGCTTGAGTGGCTGCGGCCAAAAAAACTGGGCAAACAATGCCTACAAGGTCAACGTATGGCAAAAAATGACTATTTTCAGCATTTATATGGCATATTTTTTCTGGCCTCTGTGCTTCAGTGGCTGCAACCAAAAAAATTTATATTTTCAGCATTTATATGGCATAATTTTTCTGGCCTCTGTGCTTCAGTGGCTGCAACCAAAAAAATTTATATTTTCAGCATTTATATGGCATATTTTTTCTGGCAACTGTGCTTCAGTGGCTGCGTCCAAAAAAACTGGGCAAACAATGTCTACAAGGTCAACGTATGGCGAAAAATGACTATTTTCAGCATTTATATGGCATAATTTTTCTGGCCTCTGTGCTTCAGTGGCTGCAACCAAAAAAATTTATATTTTCAGCATTTATATGGCATATTTTTTCTGGCAACTGTGCTTCAGTGGCTGCGTCCAAAAAAACTGGGCAAACAATGTCTACAAGGTCAACGTATGGCGAAAAATGACTATTTTCAGCATTTATATGGCATATTTTTTCTGGCAACTGTGCTTCAGTGGCTGCGTCCAAAAAAACTGGGCAAACAATGCCTACAAGGTCAACGTATGGCAGTTGTTTAAAGAGAACAGTAGATTACTAGCCAGCAAAGCTACCTAAGCTAAAATGTCCCTCAAATCCCTGCAGACTTCTGTCCCTCCAATACAGAGCAGTATCACGCAGATTACTAGCCAGCAAACTTACTATCATCTGTCCCTGAAATCACTAACAGCTCTCGCCCTACACTATCTCTTCCAAGCACACACAGGCAGATTTTTCAGATACATTTTTGCCCTTGATCCCCCTCTGGCATGCCACTGTCCAGGTCGTTGCACCCTTTAAACAACTTTAAAATCATTTTTCTGGCCAGAAATGTCTTTTGTAGATGTTAAAGTTCGCCTTCCCATTGAAGTCTATGGGGTTCGCGAACCGTTCGCGAACCGCTCGCAATTTTGCGCAAGTTCGCGAATATGTTCGCGAACTTTTTTTCCGACGTTCGCTACATCCCTAGTTAGGATATATATATGCAGCGTCAGACTGGGTGGGGCTCTGGGCCCACAAGGGCTGCCTTAGCAGGGAACTGCACACACAGATCCAGACCCCCCATCAACTTCAAAGCCCCCTTTCGGCAGCTATTTGCAACCCATCTACACCCTGACCAGTGCTTATCTGCTATTTTCTTCTATTGGTCAGGGCAGGAAGAAATCTCTAGGCAGTTCAGGCATGTCGGAGCAGATCTGGAATGCTGGCCCACCGGCCCAGTCCAAACTTGTGTATATGTATTCATCTAATTTTGTAATTTTAATTCTTTATTTTATGATTTTGGTATTTTGCGTTTGTGACTATCTTTCAGTTTGTCTGTTTACATATTTTTTCCTTTATAAAAACATTTTTAAGGCAATGGGGAAAAGACTTTGTTACACTTTATAATTAAATGCAATCTCAGAATAAACTGCAGAAAGTCTCAAAATCTAGATAAAAATCTGCAGTGGTAATGCAATAAAAGCTAAATGTTTTCATAGCAACCAATCAATAAGATACATTTATTAGTCAACTGTTTGAAAGTAAAAATCAGCTTTGTAGCTTTTGACTAGACCTTGTACAACCTTTGTGCCTTTTATATTGTTTTAAATAGATGACTTCCTCTAACTCCAGTATATGTACAAACAGAGAATGCATACTACATTTAGGAAAGGGAATAAATATATGATACCTTCCGACTGGTTTATATAGGTGACTAGACCTATATTAAATGCTGCACCTTAACATACCAGAGCTCAAGGCATACAGCAGACCGTAAACAAGCCAATAACTGGCCAGTGGTCGAGGCAGAAGAAGTCTGTATAATTTGTCAATGGTCAAGAAAGATGGCAGTTAGTGACAATTCTGTAACACAGACAAAAGGTCAGGGCAGACCGTAGACAAGATTCAGGGACAGATTTATCAAAATGTGAGTTTATAGCTTAATAAATAAAAGCTCACCCATGTTCTGTTTATTCCTATGAGATTTTTAGAATTGTATTTATTAAAGTGTGAACGTTAGAACTCTAAGCTTTTTAGGAACATGGCTCAAAAACCCCCATAGGAATGAATAGAACATGGGTGAGTTTTTATTTATTAAGCAATAAACTGCCCTAAGTAGTGATGAGTGAAATTTTTCTCAAAGTTTCGCCACAAGAATGATGTCCATAGACTCAAATGGTGGGAAAAAATTTGTCACACACCAAAAAAATAAAATGTGTCGCCAATAGATTTCAATGCATTTCAGCAAATTTTTGCCATTTCGTGAAAAGGGTCAGATTCTCCCATCATTACCCCTAAGAAACAGGCCAGGGGTTAAACAGATATCAACAATGGAGGAAAAGGGCAAATTTAGAACATACAAACTCACAAAACATCAGGACCCAAGAGATCCTCACACTATGGCACCTGGAGTAGCACCCTAAAGTATTGCTTAACCTTACTTATGACTTTTTAGTTCCAATCTGTAAATTTTAGCCTCCATTTAACAAAAACAAAAGAATATGCACGTATTAAAAAACCCTCTTATTCTAATTTGATTTCAGCTGGTCACTTCCCCAGCCCGAAACTACTTCACCTACAATCAAAGTTTTCTGTACAAATTCTTAGTATAGCACTAATGAGGCATTGTAGAAAAATGAATATCAATTTTGAGGTCTAGTTCATGAAAAGGGCAATCTGAAATTGGACCGCAGAAAGGAAACGTAATTAATAACCGGAATTACATATTTCAATAGTCAAGATACAATGTCCATGCTGAGCTTGTTCAATTTAAAAAAATGTATCTATAAGGTGATATGATAATTTCATATTTTATTTAAAAAAAATGACATGTATAAAAAAAACTCTGACAGCTTGTGAACTAATTTTTAAACTTTTTTTTTTTACTAATGACATTAAGAATGAAGAACAGAGATTTTACTCACAGTAGCAAAAACATAGAAATGTGATAATCAGAGAGGTTAACTAAGCAGGCAGTACTACAGACAGGCTATGACTTTTGTACATATCTACCATAAGATTATATTTCTTACTGCAGTAAGAAGGGAAAAAAATAAGGACAATATAACCATTGCTATATAACCACTGCAGTAATGTGAAAATAAATCCCAGTTTTTTGATGTAATTAAAATAATTTAAATGACAGCTATAGTGGTCACTGTAGCCTATAGACCTAGGCATACCTACTGTATAAGCAATGAATGAAAAAAATCAAAGCTCTCCTCAGGGCCAGAACTAGGGTTAGGCAGCAGAGGCATGTGCCTCAGACACAATGGGGGAGGGAGGCACTTAGACATCAGGCACATGTTTCTGCTACCTTCTCTAACTCCAGCTCTGTACATCCTTAAGGCTTGCCTTGAGCACCCTTGGCTTTTGGCCCGACCCTGAATCTCTCTATGTAATTCTTGATGTAACAGATTTAAGACAATAGGGTAAATTTACCGACAGCGAGGCAGTGTGAAAAGTGCACATCTCCATGTTTTTCACTCTTTCCCTTCTGTCCTGCTGGCAGTACCTGAGGCCACAGAACCTTCGCATTTCAGAACAGAGAGGTTCACCCTATGAATACAGTGCTGCCTGCATTTGGCACAACTGTAATCATAAGGGTAAGATTTTTGCCCCTCTTAGTGCTCTTGCACTTGAATTTGGGATCACTGTAAATTACCTTTATCATTTTTAATAATAACTGATTAGTGGGTCTTACTTATATCCTGCTTAAAAAGGACAGCATTGCCCAATATATTGAAAGCATTCTGCTTTATCTTTTGACTAATCTGATATCTGACACGTTCAATGCTTTTCATGTATAGCTGAATTCTTCAATATACATACTAAATGGCACCAACACGCACCTTATTCATGTGATATATGTTTCATATTTCAAGGGGTTTCAGGTTTTAGTTGTTTATTTATTTATAATACAACATACAGCACTGTGCATGTCTTTTCAACAACCAGGTCCGTATGCATTACTGGCACCCAGGCATTTGATTTATTTTTAAGAGTGTGCTCCTCTTTTAGGATTTAACCACAAAAGTTAGCATACATTTTTGCTGAGTTTTGGCCCTGGCTTTGACTGCGGCTTTGACTGAACTACAAGCAGTGGGGAGAGGAATAAAATCCAGGTTGCAAATCTTCCATTTTAATCAACAAGTCATGTCTGCAGGCCATTTAGTATTGTTTTACATGTTACTTCCATGATTTCATGTTGCTATTAAGCTTTCTTTTCTGCAACACTGTTATCTTAAATTAGATGTGCCATAGAAAAGAGAGGCAAGAACAGCAATCTCATTTATTGTAATTGCTACAGAGAGGATAATGGCACAGCAGATTTTGACCTTTAAGACTACCGCAATCTGTGTCTGAAAGATTTGTGTGATTTACTATAATGTTTTATGCTGCTAATTTGTACTACTAATTTTCTGATTATTCTTGTTACTCTGCAGTCTGGTTTGCCTTCGTTTCAACAGTTATACAAACGATTTCATTGAACCTATCCATAGATACTGTATCTGTCTTCACTCAGAGGTCCAATTAATTTGCAAAATTATATTCTTAAAAATTCAGCAACTGTTTGCATTGCTTTACTGCTCTTCGTAGCAGAAGACCAGTTAGGTGTACATTTCAATCAAAGATGAGCAGCACTATATCTTGTATCCCATAGCACATTTCTCATATTTTTTGGTTTCCTTATTGGATCACATTTTAATCATATAAAGGTATGGGATCTACTCTCCGGATTGCTCAGTATCTGGGGTTTTCATGATAAAGGATCTTTCCATAATTTGGATCATGCCCTAAATTCACTGTTCACCCACCACTGTTTTACCATTTTGGATCACCATACCTTATGTCTGCTACAAATCATGTAAACATTATACAAACCCAAACGGATTGTTTTGCCACCAATATGGATTCATGTAACTTAGTTTGAATCAAGTACAAGGTACTGTTTCTATTATTACAGAAAAAAGGAAATTTTTCAAACTTAGAAATATTTGCATAAAGTTAACTCTATTGTCTATCTAATGTCTAACGTTTTGGAAAAAAAGTTTCTAAAAATCCATTTCGGTTTTATTAAATGTATTAATAATGTGACTATGAATATTTTCATTCATCCAATTCATGGTATATCTAGTATAGGTAAATCTAAAAACAACTAGACTTGCTAAGTAATCAATGAAGACTTTTCACTACTCATCTGAGCAGATTCTTTTTCTTCTTTACAAAAAGCCTAAAAACCTCTACTAAATAAATGGGTCAGACAGATCAACTTTACCAATGATGCTCTTAAGCAGAAAGTTGAACATCTGAAACTGAGTCTGGCAAAAGAACTGCCTGATGGAACTCAGGAAAGGGTGGTTGTGTTTGTTGAACATGCACAGATTGCCCAACACATTAAGAGTAAGGAGCGACAAATAAGCAAATTCACCACGTTACTGTCATGAAGCAGCAGTTGGAAAAGGACTGAAGAACTAACCTGGAGGCAGAAAGAAGAGACACCAAAGAACACCAAAGACATGTGGGTTAGGAACCTATCAGATAGGGTACTAGCTCAGCCGGAAAAGGACGTGCTAGCCAAGGGGTTAAACTATGCAGTTAGACCACAACACATCCCAGTAGTTGAACTCATCACAGCCACAGAATCTGCTATCAAAAATAATCACTTGAAAAAGGAAGAAGCAGAACAACCTTACAACCTTACTACACAACAGAGGAGAGCACTCAGTTCTCTGAGTAAGGACCCGAACATTACTATCCTGCCAGCAGATAAAGGGCGATGCACAGTTGTGCTCAACACAACTGACTATGACTGCAAGATAACCACTCTACTCAGTGATAGCAATACATATGATCCCTTAAGAAAAGACCCAACCAGCGGTTACAAGAAACAGGTGATAGGTTGCCTACAACAACTTGAAAAGGAGAAAGCCATTGATCGAGTTTTATACCACCGCCTGTACCCCAGAGAAGCCACACCGTGCTTATATGAACTCCCCAAGATACACAAAGAAGGATCCCCACTGAGACCCATTGTCAGCAGCATAAATCCAGTGAAATACAGTATCGCAAAATTCTTGGCTAACATCTTAGCCCTGTTGGTAGGCAATACAGTGCATCATATCCAGAATGCCAAAGAGTTTGTAACCAAGATTCACGGTGTTACACTAGAGGCAGAATAAACAATGGTATCATATGATGTCACTTCATTGTTCACATGTATACCTACTACAGAGGCAATTTAGACTGTAAGAAATCCACTGCAACAAGATAACACCCTCAGCAGCAGAACGAAGCTCAGTCTCAACCAAGTATGTTTGTTGCTAAATTTGTGCCTTAACATCACATACTTTAAATACAAGAACCTTTTTTTTAGACAGAAACATGGCTGTGCAATGGTTGTCCAGTCTCTCCCATTGTAGCAAACTTGTACATGGAGGAAGTGGAAAGGAGGGCCTTACTTTCCAGGGAACTACACCGAGTCACTGGTTCAGGTATGTGGATGACACTTGGCCTTTACAGAACACATTAACTCAGTGGACAAAAACATCAAGTTCACAAGGGAAGATGTCCACGAGAACAAACTTGCCTTTTTGGACTGTTTGATATGCATCCAAGAGGGGGGTACTTTAAGACAGAAGTATATAGGAAACCCACTCATACGGATCAATATCTGTTGTTTGATTCCCACCATCCGCTAGAACACGAACTGGTTGTCATTAGAACTCTGCACCACAGGGCGGAATGTGTGGCAACAGACACAGAGTCCAAAGACAATGAGAAAAAACATATTAGAAGAGCTTTGAAAGCGTGTGGCTACCCAGACTGGGCCTTTGTCAAAAAAAACACCAATAGAAATAACCACCCGGAGACACATAGTAGGCGAAACATAGTCATCCCATATGTTTCTCTGTCAGAGAAACTCTGGAGGATTTTCAGCAAACACCACGTCCCTGTGTTTTTCAAACCTAACAACACAAAAGCTGGTACACCCAAAGGATCCAACCCTACAGAAAAACAAAGCAATGTGGTATATGGAGTCCAGTGTAACGAGGAGTGCACAGATCTGTACATTGGGGAGACAAAACAACTGCTCTCCAAGCGAATGGCTCAGCATAGGAGGGTGAACTCTACAGGGCAAATCTCAGCTTTCTTTCTACACCTAAAAGACAAGGGACACTCCTTTGAAGATATTAAAGTCCAAATCTTGTATAAAGAAGACCGCTGGTTTGAACAAGGCATGAAAGACGCGATTCATGTCATGGTGGAGAAACCATCCCTGAACAGAGGCGGGGGCCTTCGACACTACCTGTCTGCTACATACAATGTTGTTCTAACATCTGTATCCCGGCAGTTTCAGAACACTTCACACATCCATTCA
Source organism: Xenopus petersii (assembly GCA_038501925.1). Lineage (NCBI taxonomy): Eukaryota > Metazoa > Chordata > Amphibia > Anura > Pipidae > Xenopus > Xenopus petersii. The sequence continues at coordinate 69,225,748 of CM076676.1, read as the reverse complement.
TGCAACTCTCACAAGTAACACCTGTTTGTAGGAGTTCCATGACACATTGGATAATCCTATTACAGTAACTACACAGAATCAACACCTCTGTGAATTTCTTCAGATGTCACCTCTATGAAGAGTTACAATGTGCCATTGTGATTGGATTAGTGAATTGAAGAAGCTGCTCAGATGAGTAGTGAAACGTCTTCAATAATTACTCAGTCCAGTTGTTTTTAGATTTACCTAAACTAGATGTATTAATAATGTATAAATAATAGATAATAATAATAAAACATTTTATAAAAAACGAAATACTGAGACTCTATTAAAATCAAAACTTAAATCTAAAATATACCCATTCCTAGAACCTTACTAGTATGTATTGCATGGATTGGGAAGTCCAACAATAGAACATAATTTATATATCCCTAACCTTTCTTTTCATTGTTTTGGGAGGTGGAGTGAGAGATAAGATCTCATTTATTAACTGCTGGGGTAAGGGAGCATGATGTATTCAAACTGTAAAGGAAAGGGGTTTTTTTGTTCTCCACTTGGGTTGTATTTACATAGTCAAGGAACGCATTCATTCTTAATTTTACCTATTAAAGAAAAGTGGGCAGAAGGATATAATAAATAAGATCCTAATATTTACCCATAAAAGTATTCATATGTGTTCATTGTGACCTACAGTAGAAATGTGTTTTGTTTTTACCATGTATTAAAAAAAAAAAGTTTATTCAAAGATCCAGTACATTTTATTAATAGCAATGGGGTTAACAGTATCCTCCACAACCTGGAGCTCTGGAACTGCCTCCTACAAATGCTTACTATAGAATAGGAAAATAAATCAATCCGCAGCAATTTATAGCTACTACTACTACTACTAGGTAGTTGTTTTTTCTGAGGTAATGCAACCAAATCAGGAAATTTGAGGGGGGGGTGGTAAATACTAAGTGCATATAGTGGTGCAAAGTGTAAGGTAGGAGATACCCTTTAAGGGCTCTGTGACATATTCTCTGACTGGGTTTTTTAGCTGGCTTAACATCACCAGTCATTTGAAAGTTAGAAATTTGTAATGGAGCATTACATTTTTATTTTCAGTTCATTAATGTGCCATTTACTAAAAATTGGATTTCAAATTTTTCCAGGAATCTCTAAAAATGTAGGTTTTCTCATTATTTCTGAGCTCTGTACATTGAATGCCCATTATTCCGGGTTCGCATGCTTCGGATGTTTGCGGCTATATCCGGAAAGTGCCGAACACGACTTCATCACCCGGCCCGAAATTTAAATATTTCTGTGTGAATCTCATTGCCAAATGTAAAGGTCTATTCGTTAGTTCCTGGGTGAGATTCTCTGTATTTCTATTAGTGTTTGACCCTGCCTGTTTTGACCAAGTCCTGTCTGCTGCCTGTCTTTGACCCCTGCCTGTATTTTGACCATTCTATGGCCTATGACCTGATTACGCTTCTAAATTCCCGTAAATTGACCTGGCTCGTGACCAGGATTAAGCTACTGTCTACTGTTATTGTTCTGCTCAGCTCATCTGGTGTACCCCAACTTAGTTCCTGGTTCTCCCAGTCAGTTTAACGTGCAGTCCCCTTGCTCACCTAGAACTCTTCCCTGGGTCCTCTCATAAGAATACCTGGCAGCACATGAGTAGCGAAGGGCTCTTCCTGAAGCCAAAGGTGGCTGCTACATGCAGAAGAATGAGCTGTGACCGGGGTCTAGGGGTTTGTTCTAGGTTCGGGATACCAATCGTAACAGTATGTTCATGAATACATTCTGGACATGCCCACTGAAAGCTAGTTTTTGGGGAAATGTGAGTATAGTAGTAACTCAGCAAAACCATACAGACTCAGCCCTGCTCCCTTTGCTGGATGTCTCATACGGACTGCAGAGGATTCAGTGAGCACACTTCCTCATAAAATAGAAAACACTGGTTATTATTACATTACAAAACACAGATGGAAGCTATGGAGTGACCTGCATTTTTTAATGTAATAATATTTATTTTATGAGGAAGTGTGCTCTACCTTTTTCTTGTTTTCCTTTTGTTTTGGGATAAACTGGTAAAATTTCAAGTACAGACCCTGATCATGCCAAATGTTTGATCCCAAGAGGATTGTCTTATCCTGAAAACTACCTACAGCACCCACTTTATAATGTTGGGAATTTTTAAACAAGATCTCTCTCATTACAGGTTGACCTATCTGAGCAGAGGTTGCCTGGGCAAATTTGAGAAAATCTGAGGCCTTTGGACAGAAAAAATGTCCACATCTCCATCCGAGGACATTGTCTAACACAGTATAACATGCCTGTGGTCTGATACTGTATGTATTTTTACCCCACAACCTGCCCTCTTGCCTTCCTTCTTTTCCGTTTTTAAAACCAGTATTTTAAGAAAAATGTGTCTTCAAAAATACATTTTCAGAGATTCATTTTACAATTCCATACGAGATGAAAGAAATATTCATTTTTACCTCAGTATTGGAGCTCTGGAAATTAAGCAATTTACGAAATGTAAATGTATGTCAAATTTGAATGAAGGAAGTAATTTAGCATAATTTACTCCGTTTTTGATGTATGCCATATAAAACACACACAGTGTTGTTTGGGCAACAGCCTTATGCTGACAGATCAGCTGTTCCATGTCTATTCCTAATTTGCCTGTATTCACCCTGTATATTAGCTGCCAATACATCACAGACAAATGTCGTATATTCTTAGATATACGACCCGTCCAGTGATCATTCATAGACAACAGAATTTAGCATGAAGACTGGCAGCAGGTAAAATAAATAAGCAAGAAACCTCAGCCAATTTGTAGACAGAATTTTAAATGATGAGACAAAGCTTGTAATGATTCATATGAGATTTATTGGCAAATCTATTTAAGAAGGAACACAAAAGACACTTAGGACCAAATTAACTAAGAATCGTAGTTGCGCCAGGCGCAAATTCGCTGCACTTCGCCACACTTCGCACACCAGGCGTATTTTCGCCAGCGCTCCGCAAATTCACTAAAATCCGAAGTTGCGCACAGGGGTAGCATACGTTTTTCGAAGTTGCGCTAGCGTTAATTCGCCAAGCGAAGCGAAGTTTCGCTAGCGATGGTTCATTTGCATACGGCGCGAAATTCAAATTTCAATGGAGGAACAGGTATCACCACTTCAAATGCCTAGAAAACCTTCAAATCAGCTTAGCCGGGTCTGAGGTGGCGAAGGAAGTCTAGTGTAAAAGGTAGCGTTCAGTACACTGTGCAAGTTAGTGAATTTGCGTAGTTACGTCGCTAGCGAAAAATCGCCTGGCGTAAGGGTGCGAAGTAACACTAGTGAATTTACGCCAGCGTACGTTAGTGAATTTGCGCAGTAACGAAAAATGCCAAACGCTAGCGAATTAACGCTAGCGTTCGGCGCTTCGGTGCTTAGTGAATTTGCGCCTTAATGAATTTAGAGATTTTGACTATTTCTGGTTCTTCTGTTCTTCCCTACCAGTCCTGAATTGCTAATCTGTACCAGTAGTGCCTTCTGACAAAAATGCCTGTTTCATTTTACGGTTCTACTTTTAAGCATATTTATGAAATGAAATGTTTTAGCCCCATTTATATTATACCATTTATTCCGAAACACATGCATGGAATTTTAATTTGAAACTACGACAGAACTTGCCATAATTTGTTAAGTTTTAGTTAAAGATTTCAAGTTCTTTATTACATTCTTGTAAATGTAACTCATAAAATTCATACCTTGGCAATTAAATTGCTTTTGGCTAGTAAAATGAGCCTTCTAATCAAAAGACTGATTAAAAAGTGTTAGAAAATTAATTTTCAGACAGATGGTAGTGTGATTTTGTTTACATATTTAAAACCATAAGCTGCAGATGGTGTGAAATTGATCTAGTCGTATTAAGTAACCATTTACACATTCTAAGTGTACATAGAAGTCTGTGCATGTATTTTTAAGGATGTTCTTCCTGCAAATATGAATGTAATATGAATTATTAAGATATATGACAAGAGCTTCACAAAAGAGAGCGCCAACTGTTTTGATCATGACCACAATATATGCGGTAGTCTGAAAAACTAGGGCTTACTTGGATTTTGAATACAGCTACAACAATAAAAAAGTGTTTGGAAGAAAAAAGAATACTCTAAAATGCCTTTATAAATCCAGTTTAAAAATGAATTTTTAACAGTACTCATTTTATAAAGAAGATCTAATAAAATACAATATGATATGCTTTTGTAGCCATAAAGAGAATATATAATATAGTCAATAATGTGCCCCCCCATTATAAAATATAAGGATATTATAAGTCACATTAAAGCATGAGGCTGAAGTCTGCCAAAGTTTCATGCAAGCACTAGGAATATAAGTTCAGTAGGATGAATTGCTGTATTCCTCACAAACAGGTTGTTGAGGGCGGAACAAAACAGGTCAAAGAAAAAAATAATACGTAATATAGTGTAGTATTCTATAAATAATTTAAAACACCCTTTGTGCTGTTGAGTGGTTGATTAAGTGGTATAATTACCACGTGCTGTCTCACTTCCAAAAAACAAACAATAAACTTAGTGTATGTTGCATAAGTCGCAACACATAATAATGTGAATTATAAGAAACCGTGTCGCTGTGTTACCGATTAAGCAGAGTTAATCCTGCTCCTTAGACCAAGAGGAAATAAGAAAAATAAGAAAAAATAGAGAAAATGTAGTTTGGTTCAAATGGTAGTCCCCCAAAGGGATAGGGTCCTCTGGTGGTATAATATACTCACGAGAGGAAATTGATTTCAGGCAATTTGGTTAACCCCTCTGGGACGAAGCCGACAGGCGAAACGCGTTAGTGGAGACAGTTTGAATTCTTTGGAGACGGCAGAGGCAAGTTTGCAGACACGCGCAGCAGCTGGTGGAGGACGCTAACATTGGAAGCAGCGCAGTGAGATCTCCAAAACATTTTATATGTGTTTTTACCAAGCGAATTTTGATCCAAGAAGGCCCATATCGAAGAAGGGGTTAACCAAATTGCCTGAAATCAATTTCCTCTCGTGAGTATATTATACCACCAGAGGACCCTATCCCTTTGGGGGACTACCATTTGAACCAAACTACATTTTCTCTATTTTTTCTTATTTTTCTTATTTCATCTTGGTCTAAGGAGCAGGATTAACTCTGCTTAATCGGTAACACAGCGACACGGTTTCTTATAATTCACATTATTATGTGTTGCGACTTATGCAACATACACTAAGTTTATTGTTTGTTTTTTGGAAGTGAGACAGCACGTGGTAATTATACCACTTAATCAACCACTCAACAGCACAAAGGGTGTTTTAAATTATTTATAGAATACTACACTATATTACGTATTATTTTTTTCTTTGACCTGTTTTGTTCCGCCCTCAACAACCTGTTTGTGAGGAATACAGCAATTCATCCTACTGAACTTGTTTGCTTGAACGGGAAGAGGAGAGCCCGACTGTGTTTTTGCTGGACTTTGGAACATACCAACCGGGACTTTCATTACTTTGGACTTTATTTCTTTAAGCACTAGGAATATGGCAACCCTGAAGAGATAAGAGAGCTTCTGCAGTGGTCTGGGAGATGCTGCAGTAGACATATGCTACAACGACTCTCCTAGATTTTGTTCTAGGCTCAATCACACCATTTAATCAAACACGGAAAGTACGTAAATAAAAAAAAAAAGTCAAAAAGTGACACACAGATAAATCCTGTTTTGCATGAGAAAAAGTATTATTGAGTTTGAAACTAGCTATATATAAGATGCGTGTGTGGGGATGTGATGGGATTTTTTTTTAAAATCTATTGATGTTACATATGTATATTATGGCTCGTTTGTATTAAAGTGTTGCCGCAAATTTGTCCGCAGTGAATTTTTGCGGCAGTTTCACGAAAAATTTGCAGATGGCTGGAAAAAAGATTCACTCATCCCTAATGTACACAACCTAAACCCTGTTATAAGGTCTTTTAATTATTTAAATATATTTTTGCTTGTTATTCCGCATACTATTTCTCATTATTCTCTCTAAAATCAGTGCCGGATTTGAAAATAGCGCTCATCTAGGCCGGACACCTCCTGTGCCCCCTAACCCCGTTGTGTGCACACTCCACTAATGCGTGCGCGCGTGTTACCGTTGTGTGTGTGCACCACCACTGTCAAGCAGACACAAGCTGCCACCAATGCACGTCCCTACCCCCAGCTCAAATCTTTTTTAACCTCTCACCTAATTCCTTCCAACTTTCTCAGCTCCAACCCATGGCTCCTCCCCAATTCTCATTCCTCCCTTTCATATGGCTGCACACATACAGGTGGGGCTTGGCAAAGTCTTGTTGGAATCGTAGTCCACAAGTTTCCTTACCCCAGAGCCTGTCAAAGTTCTAAGCTGTATAGAAACTACAAGATCCAGCATTCCTCACACAAATTCACCGATCAGGCACTATACAGGAAATTGCGCTTCGGGTTTCCTGTAGGAACCCGTAATTATAGAAGTGGCTGGGCGGCATGCCGCCCCTACATATGTGCCGCCCTAGGCCCGGGCCTTTGTGGTCTTGCCACAAATCCGGGCCTGAGAAGAATAGCAAACCAAATTATAAAATGTTTGCACAAGGCATCATATTTAGAACTATCAACCATAGAACTCAGTAGCCTTGGCTAGCAAATCTTAGTAAACCACAAAGAAGATAATAATAATAATGTTTGTGCCGTGCTCCACTCCAAAAGTTCATACACGCCTTAGCCTAGCATGTTTGCTAAATTCTTAAAGTTGAAACATATACATTTACTGTACTTATTAAATGCAACAAGACTTTTTTTGTCTTAACATAGTATTTATTTTTACCTTTCTGTACATATGTATTTTTACCTTTCTGTTCTCTTCCGTAGACAACACTATTCATAGGGTATTGGGGCAGGCGGTTTATTATAATGATAATAAATGTCAAGCAAACCACAGTACATTACTGTAATAGCCTCTGCTTGTAAGTTGTATATAAGTTGGGTGTATGTAACTCAGGGACTCCTTGTAGTGCTATTTTTATTGCCTGCAGACTGGGTATGTAGTATGATGAGTGCATCATACATTTTGAAGTTCACCAATTGGTAATCACACTTCTCATGCTTTTTAGATATCTTAGAGATTCCTAGAAGACTTTATACTAGTTTTTCTAGTATGGGACTCAATATACAGTTGTATGTGACTGACAACATTTTATTTAGGGGTACTTTCTTAAGTAACTCTTTGCTCCTTTTTGTAGATTTTTATTTCAGTTGCATAGTTATGCAGGAGTCGTATCTTATAACCCTGTCTGCATATCCCATTTTTCTTACAGCTAAATTGTCTCTCTAGATTGCAACTATTTGTTTTTGTGTAACAGACCTGTAAACCTATGATACATTTGTTGATTCATTTCTGAGGGCTTTTATATAGAAGCAGACACAAATAATGCTTTCATATGATGATCCTATTATGTGCCACTTGAGTTTGGAACTGTATATAATTATAAAGCGTTTTATTTCTTTATAAAGATTCTGTGTATTAATAAACAGTTTCCTAACATAAATTTCATTAAGTATCTTTGGAAGATGGAATGTATGAATTTAATTAAAATGAGTCTGATTAAAGTGTTTCATATTTTATCAAACTGTATATTTTCTGGGCTGATTAGAAATTTTAACTAAAATGTAAATTACTACATAAAAGTGTATCCTCGGTAATTCTGAGATAGTTGCATTTTTTAATAGGGCAATATATTGCTATCATTTACACAACAGGGACAAATGTAATAAAAGCAGAAAGTTCATATTCTTTGGGGAAAATTAAAGTAAGCAGAATTATTGTCAGCTTTATAAGGCATTTGTTTTAGCCTTGCAGGGTTTGAAACGGTTCCTCAGTGGTATGAAGAGGAATCCTGGAAAAATAACTTTGTCAATGCATTTCTATAATCTGTAACAGTACCTGGTGGTCTAGTGGGGGCACCTTCTGCTCTCCTTGCAAGGACCAATGTGAAAGAAGGCTGTTATAGGCAGAAGCGTGAGCTGTGACCAGAACCTTGGTGTTTGTTCTGGGTTTTGGGATATTGAACATGACAGTACCCATCTTTATGCTGCATGCATAATTCTTAAGCTTATGAAAAGAATTTTCATAAATCACTCCTGCTCTCTGTTCATTAAACACCTCATACATGTACCTATTATTTTCTCTTTTTTAGTTGCTTACTTGCATTGGTTCATTTGCTAAAATTAAGGAATCCTGGTAGAGAAACCAAGTTTTCTATTTTCATGAAATATCCTTTAGATTTAAGCTCAACTGAGCACCAAAGGCAAGACAGTAGACAGATCATAACTAATGGTTTTGCCCTTCATTGGGTGTGCAAGATCTTCTGATTCAAAATGTGTAGAGGCAGGCAAGCAAAGTTGTTATAACTTTAAGAAACCATGTACAGTTAGACTGTTAAGTAGGGATGTAGCGAACCGCCGCCGATGTGTTCGCGAACGCCGTTCGCGAACACCGGCAAAAAATGCGGACAGTTCGCGAACAGTTTGCGAACTTCGAACATCCGAAAATCGTTCGATTCGAACGATCGAAGGATTTTAATAGTTCGATCGAAGGATTTACGTTCGACTCGAACGATCGAAGCCATTGGATCGAATGATTTCATTCGATCCAATGGCTTCGATCGTTCGATTCGAACGAAAATCCTTCGATTTTAGCGGTCGAAGGAATCGAATGGTCGAATGGTCGAACGATTTTTGTTCGAATCGAACGCGAACTCGTATTGGCGAACGTCGCGCGACGTTCGCGAACATTCGGCGGACGCGAACAGTCGAAGTTCGCGCGAACTAGTTCGCCGGCGAACTGTTCGCTACATCCCTACTGTTAAGGACCAAAAGATTATCTCTGCACGTGTAATAAAGTAGAAGGAAAAACACTTGTGGGCTCTTGTGGGGTTATTTAATAAAAAAAAAAAAAAAAATATATATATATATATATATATATATATATATATATATATATTACACAAAAGCCATGAATATCCTGTAAATTATATCCTTATAAACGGTGAGTTCTGATGTCATCAGTTATAAACGGTGAGTTCTGATGTCATTTCTGTCATATGACTCACTGAAATTTGTGTATTATAATAAATAAAGTACCCCCAGCTGCAAAATATGAGGATATTAGACGTTACCTTGGAGTTCCATGACCTGTATAAAAACACTCGGCCTTCAGCCTTGTGTTTTTATATGGTCATGAAACTCCTCGGTAACTTATAATATCCTTATATTTTACAAGAGGGGATACTTTATTCACTATATAATACACAAAAGCCATGAATATCTCGTAAATTATATCCTTACTAGACATTAAGCCCGTTAAATTAACGGGTGCTAGAACATAGGCCGCCAGAGACGGTCTGTGGGGCACATGTGCAGTAGCGTTGGGGCACATGCGCAGTAGCGCAATCCCACGGACACAGGGACTGGATGCAGAGACACTTCAACTTTATTATATAGGATAAACGGTGAGTACTGATGTCATCAGTTATAAACGGTGAGTTCGGTGATTTTTGTCACATGACTCACTGAAATTTATGTATTACAATAAATAAAGTACCCCCAGTTGTAAAATATGAGGATATTAGAATTTACCTCGGAGTTCCATGACCTGTATAAAAACACTCGTGTTTTTATATGGTCATGAAACTCCTCGGTAACTTATAATATCCTTATATTTTACAAGAGGGGGTACTTTATTCACTATATATATATATATATATATATATATATATATATATATATAAGTCCAATATGAAAGCACTCACAGCAGATTTCATCAGTGTATATAAAAGTTTATTCACCGCTCACATCTACGCGTTTCAACCCTTAATGGGTCGTCATCAGGATAGTGTATCCAAGTGAGTATCACACATTTAAAAATTCTCACACCAATCAGTGTAGTGTTTCAATAGTGACATCATCATCCAATTACCATTAACCGTTACCTACACAGCCGTTATGTAGATATATCTCAATTTAACCCTCTACTTCAGACACATTCTTAAAGCATGAAATACCAATGTATGTCTAGAATCAAGCAACCTCATATTATAAATTAAATCAATCCCACCAGTCTCTAAACACAATAAAAAATCGCCATCCATGTGCATCAAACCTTCCAATTTCAATTGATCACCCCCATCGGTAACATACTATTCAGAATGTGTCATCAGTTAGCATATCCCACACCACTATTAAAAGTGAATATGTGCGGATGAAAAAATTTTCATCTCCCTTATAAAGTGCACAGTGCATAATTAAATATAGTGCCTTAATTTAATATAGCATATGTCATATAAATAGACGTATACATTAAAGTTAAAACATTAAAATTCTTCAATCAAATAGTGTTCTGTGATATAAAAGTTAAATTCATCAAATACAAATCAGCAATAAATAGCCATATTATCCAAATCAAAAAATTGAAAGATTTGAAAAAATCTGAGAAATTTCTAAAAAGTCCAGAGAGATACACGCCCGCGCTGTCAGACTACCAGTTTCCAGCGTAAAATCTATTCCAATTGGTAAAAGCTGATGAGGAGGGCATCCTATAACTCATTATAAAAAACAAGATAATGAGTACATCTCATTCAACCCCTTGGGGGAGATAGTATCCAGGGTCCGTATCCAGCGGGCTTCCTTTTGTAGCAGGATCTTCCCCCTGTCACCACCCCTTCTCAGTGGGGGAACACAATCGATCAGCATTGCCCGCAGTGATGGCAAAGAGTGGCCACTGTTCACAAAATGTCTGGCCAGGGGTATTTCAGTTTTCCCAGTAGCCAACGCCGACCGGATTACCGATCTGTGATTATTCATCCGCAATCTAAAAGATGTAACACATTTACCTATGTAATATAAGCCACATGGGCAGACAATACAGTAGATCACATGTACCGGTAACTAGAAATGATACTTTTGGATTGGAAGTGGATACATATAAGTTACAACGTAAATTAAAACTACGAGATTATTTTAAAGATAAACCAAGTGAGAAGTATAAGGAGAAATTTCGGCCAGTGAGTAACTTTGATCCGCCAAATACGGCTACTTCAATTAAAACATACTGTGGGATCCTTGAGAAAGAGAACCTTGAGATTCTAAAAGGGGCTGATAGATTTTTCTCCAATTTGACTAAACAAGAAAGAGGTGCAATTGAATCATTGCGGAATGACAAGGAGCTAATAATACGCCCTGCTGATAAAGGTGGCTCGGTGGTATTACTGGATCGCTCCTATTATAGGGGAGAAATATTACAACAATTAACAGAGGGTGGAGTATATGAGAAATTAACTCGGGATCCCACTGATATGTTTAAGTTGAAATTGGACACCTATCTACAGATGGCAAGTTCGGCTGGGTGGATAAGTGAGAGTTGTCATCAATATTTGAAAAACAAATTCCCGAGATGTCCTATTATATATACCTTACCGAAGGTACATAAGAACTCCACTTGTCCACCCGGTCGTCCAATCATCTCTGCACGGGGCTCACTATTTTCCAATGTAGCGTGCTTCCTGGACAGTTTCTTACAACCCCTGTGTGCTGGGATGCGTTCCTACATTGCTGACACACCCTCCCTGTTGGGTTTATTGGGACAAGTGGGCACCCTACCGGAGGATGCCTTATTCATTACAATTGATGTGTGCAGTTTGTACACTATTATTCCAACGGAAGAGGGTGTGTCAGCATGTAGGAGAGCATTAACTATTGGACATAAAAGGAATCCACCAGTTGAATTCCTTTGTACTTTATTGGAAATGGTCTTGACTTGCAATTATTTCCGATATGAGGAGACCTTCTATTTACAGAAGACGGGTACGGCGATGGGCTCTAATGTGGCCCCCTCATATGCCAATCTTTTTATGGATGCTTTTGAATGCCGATACATTTTTCCTGAATTTGGACAACATCTGTTATTGTATCGGAGATTTATCGATGACATTTTGATTATTTGGCGAGGGGACCACATTGGGGCCCAGGGCTTTGTGACCTATCTAAATGAGCTACCCACCCCTGTAAAGTTTACGGCAGAATACCATAGGGACACTATAGATTTTTTGGATGTGAGATTGTTCAGAACAGCAAGTGGGATTGGTACCACATTGTTTCGCAAAAAGACTGATCGTAACACTGTGTTACATGCTCACAGTTTCCATCCCCCTGCTGTTCTGAAGTCGATCCCGTATACCCAATTCCTGAGAGTATTCAGGGTTAACTCAGATGGGGCTGCAGCAAAAATACAGGCATTGGAGATGAGGGATCGATTTCTCGAACGGGGATACTCCTGGGACTTCCTAAATGGTGAGCTTGAAAGGGCATCCAACAGTAGTAATAATGAAAGAGATGTAAAAGGTGGAGTACCAAATGAAGGTGAGAGATTGGTGTTTGTGACGAATTATACACCAGTGAGCAAACAGATAAGCTCAGTGATTAAGAAACACTGGCCTATAATACAAATGGACTCAAGTTTGCCTTTTGTTAAAAGTGCTCCACCCATATGTGCCTACCGACGGGGCCGATCTTTAAAGGATGTACTGATGGTGACAGACCTGAAGAATGAAAGCAGTGGCACATGGTTAACAAGAGGAAAACCAGGTTGTTTCCGTTGTGGAAATTGTAAGACCTGTGGCTGCCTATTAACTGGGGACACATTCCCTCATCCCCACAGTGGGAAGAGGTTACAGATACGACATCGATTAACGTGTACCTCTGATCATGTGATCTACTGTATTGTCTGCCCATGTGGCTTATATTACATAGGTAAATGTGTTACATCTTTTAGATTGCGGATGAATAATCACAGATCGGTAATCCGGTCGGCGTTGGCTACTGGGAAAACTGAAATACCCCTGGCCAGACATTTTGTGAACAGTGGCCACTCTTTGCCATCACTGCGGGCAATGCTGATCGATTGTGTTCCCCCACTGAGAAGGGGTGGTGACAGGGGGAAGATCCTGCTACAAAAGGAAGCCCGCTGGATACGGACCCTGGATACTATCTCCCCCAAGGGGTTGAATGAGATGTACTCATTATCTTGTTTTTTATAATGAGTTATAGGATGCCCTCCTCATCAGCTTTTACCAATTGGAATAGATTTTACGCTGGAAACTGGTAGTCTGACAGCGCGGGCGTGTATCTCTCTGGACTTTTTAGAAATTTCTCAGATTTTTTCAAATCTTTCAATTTTTTGATTTGGATAATATGGCTATTTATTGCTGATTTGTATTTGATGAATTTAACTTTTATATCACAGAACACTATTTGATTGAAGAATTTTAATGTTTTAACTTTAATGTATACGTCTATTTATATGACATATGCTATATTAAATTAAGGCACTATATTTAATTATGCACTGTGCACTTTATAAGGGAGATGAAAATTTTTTCATCCGCACATATTCACTTTTAATAGTGGTGTGGGATATGCTAACTGATGACACATTCTGAATAGTATGTTACCGATGGGGGTGATCAATTGAAATTGGAAGGTTTGATGCACATGGATGGCGATTTTTTATTGTGTTTAGAGACTGGTGGGATTGATTTAATTTATAATATGAGGTTGCTTGATTCTAGACATACATTGGTATTTCATGCTTTAAGAATGTGTCTGAAGTAGAGGGTTAAATTGAGATATATCTACATAACGGCTGTGTAGGTAACGGTTAATGGTAATTGGATGATGATGTCACTATTGAAACACTACACTGATTGGTGTGAGAATTTTTAAATGTGTGATACTCACTTGGATACACTATCCTGATGACGACCCATTAAGGGTTGAAACGCGTAGATGTGAGCGGTGAATAAACTTTTATATACACTGATGAAATCTGCTGTGAGTGCTTTCATATTGGACTTATGTGAATCACGGTCAGCACCCAGCTGTGATATCTTATATGGTGAGTGCCGTTACATGTGGAATTATATATATATATATATATATATATATATATATATATATATATATATATATATATAGATGCAATCAGCAGCACTCACGGTTGCAGTGATCAAAGTATCTCTTTTATTGGAGTGTCACAAACTACCCCACATCAACGCGTTTCGGTTCTCTCAGAACCGTCGTCAGGATGCATCCTGACGACGGTTCTGAGAGAACCGAAACGCGTTGATGTGGGGTAGTTTGTCACACTCCAATAAAAGAGATACTTTGATCACTGCAACCATGAGTGCTTCTGATTGTATCTATTTGTTGTACCCCTGAGGAGCACCCGGGACTTGATTTATTGAGGGTGAGTGCCGGTGAAGCATTTGACTATATATATATATATATATATATATATATATATATATATATATATATATAAAATAATAAAAGTTTGCCCAAGGGCAGTAACCCATAGCAACCAGGTAGCATTTACATTTACTAGCCATCTGTTTTAATGCAAGAATCCTATTGGTTGTCATGGGTTACTGCTCATGGGCAAACATAGGGGCACATATACTAAGGGTCGAAGTGAATTTTCGAATTAAAAAACTTTGAATTTCGAAGTATTTTTTGGGTACTTTGACCATCAAATAGGCCAAATTCGACTTTGACTAAGATTTGAACTGAAAATATTTAGTATATTCGACAATTTGAAAATCGAAGTACTGTCTCTTTGACTTCGACACTTTGCCACCTTAAACCTGCCGAATTGCTATGTTAGCCTATGGGGACCTCCTAGAACCTATAACCAAAATTTGGCTAAGTTTTAAAAAGTCAAAGGTTATTTTTTTTTGAAAATCGTTCGATCGATTGATTAAATCGTTCGAATCGTTTGATGCGAACGATTTCTGCGATCGAACAAATGATTTTAATTCGACCAAAAAAAATCAAAAAGAAAAGTTTGACTATCGAATTTGCCCAATTCGATGGTCAAATTTAGACATTTTTTTAACTTAGAAATTCGACCCTTGATAAATGTGCCCCTTAGTGTCTTATATTTCATATTGGGAATACTTTTTTAATATGATAAAATACAGTAATTGTATCAATTTGTAACATTTATGCAACATAATTATTTTATATAACTTATAATGTACTTTTTTATAATAGTAATGCTGACTATTTATTGATTATTCAGGATGATAGCTTACCTGTAAATGGCTGACTAACATATATGGAAGTCAGCTCAAAGGGCTTAAGATAAGCTGCAGTGACAATAATGGTCAGATGAAATGAAAAAGAAAGTTAAGAAAATTTTTTTCCAGGAAAAGAAAGATTTATACTGAAAGTCATTAGGAAGCAAATTGTAAAGCCTAATAAGTTAGTGTCAGTAAAAGAGAGTTTTTTATCATGACTGGGATAGTGTTTAAATATATGTTTTATTGAAGTTTTTTCCACATCTATTTTATAAATGATATCTGATCTCAGGCACATATCTATGATAAGTTGGCTTGATGTTCTTGGTATATTTTTTTCCCCAAAATGGGTTGATCGTTCCTGTTTTAAAGGTTATTTGGTTTAAATCATCACTGGTATTCATATTGAAATTTGACTGCCCAGAAAACATATTGGCAGGCCAATTCCATTTGTGACTGAATTCTTCATAATCCAACTGCAAAAGAGTAGATAGGGATTGCTTCAAAAAAAGTTTTTTTATGGGTGATAGGCTGAAAAAGATCGAAAATTTTTTTGGGGCTACCCTCCTTCCCCCCTACATTTCCTAACTCATGGCACCTTAACTATACAGTGGGCACATGTGTAGGGCAAAATTAAAATTTTATGTGCTGTTTTGAAGGAAGGCTGTTTTGTAACTTCAATTTGGTGCCATATGCAAATTAAGCATCGCTAGCGTAACTTCACTTTGCTTGACGAATTAACGCTAGTGCAACTTCGCAGACCTTACGCTTCCCTTGAGCGCAAATTCGGATTTTAGTGAATTTACGCAGCGCTGGCGAAAATACGCCTGGCGAAGTGGACGCTGGCGCAACTACGAATCTTAGTGAATTTGCCCCAATAAGAGAGGCAACATTCGCATGTTGAAATTATCATGGTTTGTGTTGGGTTTAGCTGAAAATCCAAAAAATTTGGGCAAAAAATTTAAAAAAACAGACGATTCAGGTTTTCACACAATTTTATTATGTTTTTTCCCGATCCGAATAATTCAAGTTTTTAAATTAAAAAAATAAGCTCAAATTAGTCATGTGAGTCTTTCAGCTGTTCTACCTAGGTATATTGTTGAAGAACAAATGAAATTAATGTGAATAAGTGTCTGTGTGTCATACCAAATGACAAATTGGCATATTAAAAAAATTAAGTACTGTAGATACTTGAAACAGCTTCACTTTTAATAGTTTTAAAAAGGAGGGCATCACATTTTCAAATGAAGAAAATATTTTTGAAAACAGTCTAATTGTCTTTGACACTCAGAAAAGGGTTGTACACAAAGCCAACTATTTGTACATATAATGTTAAAGTATGAGGGTGTTTAGTTAACATCTTTAGAGAGATAGAAATTGTCAAAGTAGCTATTCTAAAATAGGGTTGTTAGCTGAATATAATTTAGGTTTATTTTATCCAAACTATCTAACATGAAATCTAACATGCAAAGCCCCAGCTTTAAGGTCTTTGGTAAATTATGCTTGAATGTTTGTAATTTTCAACTAACAAGAATATAGTTTACCATCACAACTATATGGCTTTGATCTTGAGTACTTAATCCTTAATCCTGCTAAAAAAAAAATCTAGAATCTCATAGGCATATATTTTATTTATGACTGGCATTGAAATGAAACTCTAATATATATGATATTTACTGTTGATGTATAGGAATCTACACCAGGTGAGATTTGGCCACATAATTTGTGAGCATAAACAAATGAAATAATTTAAATTAAATAAATTAATCACATTACACACCCTGCTATCAATGTTTGAATTTAAAGCATATTTTACTTTGTATTCATCCATAATAAATACATTGCAGCACTTCTTACTGCCATGTGTAAAAATGTAGTAAGACACAGGAACAAATGCATCAAGAGAACAGACATAAAAATAAGTATGTTTCAGAAATGATTTTAAGTATAATTTTAGTCATCCGGGTGGCAAAATCAGTTTTTTTGCAAATACAATTTTATCATTTAGCCTCAACAAATTATAATTAGCAGTATTTATTAAAGTTCTTTTGGTGCAAGTTATTATAAGTGTTCAACTCATATTAATGCAATGCAGTTTTCCAATGTTAAATTTGGCTGCAATTCAAAATAATTCATAATAATGTCTCCCCATGCTCTATTTTTTGTGCTAAACATTGGTCTGTTTTTGCAACACTTTATTTTACTTTTCTGTGCTTCATAGATGCTGTGCTTCAAGAAATGTTTAAACTATTAAGGTAGGGGAAATAATAATAGGCGTAGGCAACAACAGTGGGGGTGCAACATAAAACACTTTTTAATTACACTCACTATCCCAACTGGAGAGAGAGTGCAGCAGCAAAGGCTGGAAAGATTGGGGAATTTAGGAAGTAAAAATGAGGGAAGAGTTGGGTCAAAAGCCAGAGAAAGGTGACAAAGTGGGCCAATAAAACATTTTAATCTTATGAGTAGAAAGACACTTTGGTCTATCCTATATATTGTTTTTTGTATCTCTTGCACAAACAATAATACAATAATGTTTTTAATTACATGCAAGAAAGTACAGTGCATATTTACACAAAACAGGTTATTCAAAAATTATTAAGTGATACAATCTTACAATAGTAGTTGCAATTCATAGCTTCTTTGCTTCTAAGTATTATATATGGTAGCTATGTTAGAAAATATTACCAAGTTTAAACACACACAATTCTGTGCTAATTCTTTGATCACTGGTTTTCGATTTTTGGAAATTTGCTTTTCCGTGAACTTGACTGACACAACAATTAGGTTTGCAAGCCACAAATTGGGGATTCATTTCCAGAGGGAAAATTCTATTAAATTCTATTAGACATGCTGTTTATTGATCCAGATCTTTAGTTCACTTAAAAGCAATTAGACTGTTCACTGCATTATTGTAGTCACACCAATAAGTCTGGGGCACGCTTCATTAAACCTGTAACTATTTTTTGTGGTTGATGTTAGGCTGACACAGAATGCAAAAATGAATTGAACATTTACTAGTGAAGACCAAGTTTTAGAAGATATGCTGTTTGAAAGGATTTGTATTTAACATTTTTATTTAAATTTACTAATTGATTTGAAATACATAACCAGCTCACAGCATTTCTATTCTTACCTCTGGAATTCCACCCCTAAATTGCTCTGTAGAGAAAACGCTCTCAACCTCTTTAAAAAGAAACTCATACTTTTTGTTGCACTATTACATTATCTGGTCCAGTCTTGGAACTTACAGACTAATGGTTAAACCTTTGTGTAGTTTTGCGCTCCTATTTGTGGATTTGTTATCCATACACTTAGGCTGTAAAGGGCTGAACATACTTCAGATTATGTCTTCGACCACATGGCAACTAATCTCTGTATATTTATACTTATTTTGTGTATTATTTATACAGGCATTGCTTTTCACATCATTTAACATTATATGGTCTTAAAATTAGTAGTCATCCTAGCACATAGTTGGTTGGGTTGAAATAAAACACAGTCAATAAAGCTCAATCCCTCCAAATAAACCCCAATGCACAGTTATGCACATAAAGATCTATTTATACACTCACATATACAACTATATATGCCAATAGCTATTCTAAACAAACTGTAGATCTTGGATATTTTGGATGTTATGTACAAGAAATCATGCAAGCCATTCTTAAAGGTATTAATAGAAACTTAAGGGACCTATAAAGAGGGAAATGTATGGTTTCATCCCTTTTTATGCAAGACAGAAGCCAATTTAGTAGCCACAGAAAGACACTGCTTTGTGTTACACATCTTGTTATCCCATAAAAATCCCCAAATCCTTCTCAATAAAGGATACCCCAATACACTAACATTGAACATTTAGTATTCAAATTATTTATACCACAGTGCATAATCTTGTACTTATCAACGCTGACATTGTGTAGGATTCAGTCCATAAATATACAGTAAATGTATTGCAGTAAGGTTTACATCCTTGTAGGAAGTTGAGAAAGTTAAATAACTTTCGGGATATGCATCAGTTAATTCAAGCAGGAAATAATCTGGATAGCACCTGTAGTATAGTGTAATATAGGTATGCATATAAATATATTTTTTATATATGTGAGTGTATAGATAAATCACACGCAGACACACATTTATATGTGAATTAGGTGGACCTTTTCAATCCAAAATAACTATGTAACTATGTATATATGTAACACTTTTCTGTACTACTCAACATTATTTATTAAAGCATATTCCCTTCCACATTATTATCATATACATCTTTAGCACTTTAATAATAATCAACTGACCACAAACGTTAATTCAAGACATAAGCAATTAGTGCAATCAAAGTGTATTTGTGGACAGTTTTAAAATATGTTCAGGTTGTAATGAGTAAACTTCATATAATATGTAAAAAGCACTTCTGATATTAAAGTGATGAATAGTAATGAACAAATCTGTCCCGATGTGGTGAAAAATTGCAAAACGCATTGAAGTCAATGGATGTCAAAAACATTTTATGTGCGACAATTTTTTACTCGCATGACCATTTTTCTCTCTCCAAATGCATTAAAGTTAATGGGAGTTTTTTCTTGTGGCAACTTATTTTGTCTCTGTGACTTTTTTGTCCAAATGCATTTAAGTCAACTGACGTTTTTTCTTATGGTGACATTTTGTCTCTGCGACCTATTTGTCTTGGCAAATGTATCTGCAGCAAATTTTTCCCGCAGTTTCACAATAAAAAATTACAGATGGAGAAATTTGGAATTTTGATGCAAATCCATGGCTGGCAAAAAAAATGCATATGTATCACATTTCATATATATAAATATTCTTTGTCTATGTATTTCTAATCTAATAGGAGTGACTGTCTGAGGGAAAGTATACC
Source organism: Xenopus petersii (assembly GCA_038501925.1). Lineage (NCBI taxonomy): Eukaryota > Metazoa > Chordata > Amphibia > Anura > Pipidae > Xenopus > Xenopus petersii. The sequence goes on along the minus strand of CM076676.1, from coordinate 69,205,727 downwards.
ACTAAAGTTTAGTAAAAAATGTATTACCTAATATTGAAAATAGTTTTTGTTTTGTATTACCGCAAAATAAACTGCTGCATTTTGCATACTATAGTCTGTTTATTGGCATATATGGGCACCATGTTCACATACAAATAAGAGCATTAATACTTGCTAGGTACACTAGCCTATGTAAGTGCTTTGTGAGTGAGCCCATAGAACATCATAAAATAATGTCTCAAAGTAAAAAAAATCTTGCTAAACCCAAGGTGTTTCTTATTCTTAGATAGGTTACACATTAGTAATTCCATAACAATGAAGTATTCCTTGAAATATATATATATATATATATATAAATATTTGTTAAAGGGGTTGTTACCCTTTAAGTTAATTCTTAGGGGTAAATTTATCAAAGAGTGAAGTTCCGCCACTAGAGTGAAATTCCGCAGCTCTCATTTCATTTCTATGGGATTTTGAAAGGCGTATTTATCAGTGGGTGAAAGTGAAAGTTCACCCTTTGATAAATACGCCTATAAAAATCCCATAGAAATGAATGGAGAGTGGCGGAATTTCACTCTAGTGGCGGAGCTTCACTATTAACTTCACTCTTTGATAAATATACCCCCTGAGTATGCTATAGAATGGTCAATTCTAAGCAACGTTTCAGTTGGTATTCATTATTTATTTATCATTTTAATGATTTGCCTTTTTCTTTTAAAACTTTCCAGCTTTCAAATGGCCTGACTGACCCCATCTAAAAACAAATGCTCTGCTACAAGTGTATTGTTGTTGCTAATTTTTATTACTCATCTTTCTATCCAGGCCTCTCCTATTCATATTCTGGTCTCTTGTTCAAATCAGAGTATGGTTGCTATGGTAATTTGGGCCCTGGCAACCAGATTGTTGAAATTGCAAACTGTAGAGCTGCTGAATAAAAAGCCAAATAACTCAAAACCCACAAAAATTGAAGACCAATTGCAAATTGTCTCAAAATATCACTCTCTACAAAAACCTGAAATTGTGTTTTTTTACAATAAAAAAAAATTTTTTTATAAAAAAAATAGATTTTTCAGGATTTATTATACCCAGAGGATGGAAAAAGTCAGAATCCGAAAATCCGGCATCTCAGACTTGCCGAGGTTGCATATAAGTCAATGGGAGAAGTCCCTTAGATATCTTGATCTGCGCTAAGTTTCATTCAATAATCCGAAGATTGCATGAGTTTCTGGAAAAAATCCCAAAAGGTTGGAGTTATTGTGCGGAAAATCCAAAAAATGTTTACGCTGCAAATTTTTCAGGGATTTTTCGTTTTTTTACTCCCACAGGAAATTTTCCTGTATTGATAAATAAAGGGAAAAAAAACGTACGGATTTGTTCAGAGCAGTTTTCAGAAAATAATGAGATAAATCCGGACTTTGATAAATGGGCCACTAAAGGTTAACTCAAAGGTGGACAAACACTTTAAGGTTCTTAGATACATTAGGATATCAGTTATCTGCTGGGTAAATATTCTTTCAAAACAGATTCTTTTAAAGCTAATGTATGGAAAATGTGTACATGTCACAGGGAACATTTTAAAATTGTGGACTCAGGGTAAAAAATGTAAAACAAATCTTTTGTTATGTATATGTTCATTATTTGATAGACTATACATTGGCATATAAATTATTTGTTGGCTAAATATTCTTTCATACATATAGATCCCTTTTTAGAAAGGAAGAGAGAAGTAAGAACATATTTACATGCATTGCTGCAGGTTGGCTCTGTTTTTCTAAATATTCATGCAATAATACAGCCATACTTGTTTGAAGTGAGAAACTGTTATTTTGTTCCAAATTAACCATGATTTCCAAAAGTTCCACTAAAACTACACAGGAAGCATTCATACCAACAATATTTTCTCAGAACTTTGGTGCAAACTTCCCAAGGTAAATTGTATTGCTTTTTATGAATCTCCTATATTTTCACATCCAGTTTTCTATTAGCAAGTCAGGATTGTAATATCTAATGAAAATGCTTTTACAGTGACAAAAATTGATTCCTTTAAGTATTTTACACACAGACTAACCATTCGCTTCAAATATATTTCATTTTACTGTCCCATCAAAGGGCTTCTAAAGACTGTGCAAAGTTCCGTTTAAGCTTTTCAGATGCAGCTATGCTTAATTTATACAGCAGGATACAAGGCTGCCTTCTGATGTCTTGATATAATAATGGAATATGCATAATAATGTTTACTTAAAAATGAGGGAAACGATAACTTAAAGCTTTGGTTCATGTTTTGAATATCACATAATACTTTTGAGATATGGTAATGTATTGCATTTTGAAAGTTCAGAAGTATATTGCTGAAATATGTACTGTATTATGCTTAGTAAACCTGTGAAGAATATTCAAAGTATTAAATCAAATACGAAGAATAATATTTTATATTAAATCAGCATTAGAATTCTTATCTCAGAAAACCAGGACACTCCAAAAGTCAGGGCAGCAGGCCACTCCCAGCATATAGAGTTATGGAGGGACATAAGATCTTAACGTTTAATATGACCTACCAAAAGCTTTCTTTTCAAGAACTATTGCCAAAAAGTTTAACAAATGCACTATATTCATTAAACATGCTGGTCTTTAGTGACTAAAGGTTGTAGGATTGCATCTATCCAATTGTATACCTTTATTTGAAGATTCTATCTATGCCATGCTAGCCACACTTGTACATCTTTCTGGATTTTGAAGAGACCTATTAGTTTTGGTAAATTGGTGGCAGATATAGGCAACAGGATTATTCCTGAGTAGACAATCTTTATTTTATTATGGTATCCATATATTGGCAAATAAACTCTGTCCAGAAGGACCAAATCAGTAGCTTTAGAACAACTTGAGTGGGCAGGGTAGTGTTGCTCACTGACTGAGCTGCCAATGGTCTAATAACAGGCATCAACTATGCTGCTTACAACCCTGACTGTACTATATATGAAAAATCTTTCTACTTTCCTACAAATGCTAGAACATTTCAAGGAGACAGATTTTTACCTGTACATGGTTGTAGTCGTAATTTCTATATTTCCCATAAACCATGGCAGTATCTAATTAATGTGAAGAAACTCAATCATTCCTATGTAGTATGATGATTTCAACTTTAACTGAATTCATTACAATAGGTTAACAAACTACTAATAGTGTTGCAGTGTTGTCAAAATAGAATTCTTTCTTATATCTACATAGCTTATTTTTGTATGTTATTTAGTGCAAATTGAGACTTGTGATAGCTATGGACGCTCATATCAAAGTTACATAGTGACTGGATTTAAAAAAAAAAAAAATGTTTTCAAGGTAAAGCTTTTAGCCAAGAAAATCCAACGTACTTGTAGCTGATCCTGAGTAATGTGGAAAAACAATCTGTATCTCCTGAGACTTTGATCACAGTTCTTATTTTCTATTTTAGTGGATCAGTCTGTGAAGAATTTTTCTTTATGCATTTCTGCCTCATGTAGTTTGCCACCGCCAGTCAGTTAAGGGTTTGTTATTTGATTATCATGAGATTTTGGATGTTAAGGAGCATTTCAGAAATCCTAATGCACAGGGGAATGTATAAAAAAGTGAAAATTAGCTACATAACATCTTTTTTTTTTTTTTTAAAAAGAATAATACCATTGTGGAATGATTGTTTTGTGCTTAGATGGCTTTTACTCATGGATGGTATGGTGCAACTGCTTTGATTGCTTAAATATGACTTTTGTTGGGCTTATGTAAAAAAAACTGTAAGATCACTAAGCCCATGCAAAGATTTTGAGGAGTCATCCAAAGTCTGGCGTTATAGAGTTGAACTACTTTGAATAGTGACAAACAATTCATTATTGGAGTGGAGTAACTTTAATGTTAGTCATTATATGATGTGTGCACGTATTAATAGGTAAATGCATTGCTTATGGTGGAATTATTGAATTTTATCATGTCTATCAGTATACAAAATGTGTATAAGCCTTTTTTTGGTGAAAAATTACATTTTCCAGCTACCTAGTCACTTGTACACGTTTATGGATTTGAATGGCCATCCAAGATTTTATTAGGGGTTATTCTTGAACACAGGGGGCACAAGTGCAAGAGTGTACCCCTCAGTGCTCATTCTAGGAGCACTTTGCATCCTTTTCTCCATCTGTAATGTGGAACCCCATCCCTTAAGGCTACTTAAAGTACAGAAAATGTACAGGCAAATATAAAGCACTGTTTAACTAGGATTAGAAACCAGAGAAATCATTTTCAGCCGGTATAGTTTTGTGGTGATATCCCTGCAACAAGATTACCATGACTGAATATATCCCTGTGTCAAGATCAGCACATTTTACATCCCTAAGTCAAGTCGGTTGCAACTGCCATCCCTGTGTCACGGTCATTGCATCAGAGGTATTATGTTGCTGTCTGCACAAGAGAAAGGAGCCTGACAAAAACACCTTAACTGCAATTTAATTTCTCCTTCCAATTCACTTCAATGTAATTCGGCAATATTTGGCAGTTTCACTAATAGATCTTATACCTGTATTATAAAGCAGTACAAGTAATTCACAAACACAAATATGGAAATAAGTGGGAAAACTGTAATTATTCATGCAAAATATATTCTGGCTTTAATAAATATTTACTCCGTCTTATTTCAAAAGAGTAAATAAACAGCAACCTCTATAATCTAACATAACAAATCAATGCTCTGTTTTTGAGCAATGCTTTGTGTCTATTTTATGGTTAAATACAGCTCCCACACATTGTCACCTTATGGACACCTTCAGTTGACTGCCTGCAATCCTAGCAGAACAAGTAGCTGTCATCCACTAGATTGCTATGCATGAACTCACCGGCCCTACCTGACAATCTCTTCTGAGCAATCTTTGGCTGGCAGCTGATAATAGTAGCTGTTGTGTGAAGTGATCTCACAAGCTGTTAAGAACAGAGTTTTTTCTAATATCCAAAGCAGCTCAAAAATAATCCATGGTACAAAGACACATTTTAAAAAGTGGAGTACCTGGAAAGCATGTTTCTGTAAAATGTCATTGATAAAGGGTACAGTACACATACCTTAATGTTATAACCTTTATATTATCATTCTCTTTGCTTGGGATGGTTCACTTCTGCCAGTACATTTATCTTAATATATAGATATATTAAAGTGAATTTATAGTATTGTTCACTGATATCTATGGTTTAATGAAAAGTGTATAATGAAAGATAATAGGGTATAATGGAAAAAAACTGGTTATCGGTTATCCCTCAGTTTGAGGCTATTACACACATTCTGCTACCTTAGAGAGAGAATTGTCTGGCAACCCCTGCTGCCCCTTGACTAAGCTGTGTTCAAAGAGAAGGCATGTGACACTGCAATGTATTATAGAATTCATATGAGGAGAATTCAGACACAGTGGTCATTGGGGACAGGTAAGTTGCCAACACCTTTTTTTATTTCATAAATGGTCAGATGATTCAGTGGCAACAAAACACCATGGCAGCAGCTACCGATGAATGTATAGTCAAAAATGTGTATATACAGTATCCTGCAATAATTACTCTGCAGACTTCAAGTTATGAAAGAAGACTCAAATTTCTCCATAGCTCCATGGCCTAGAATCTGTTTAATAGAGTTGCATTACCTCTGGGCAAATTAAAATGGAAACCCTAGACTTAGATACAATTCCATGTATAGTTACTGGTTTCAAGATAATAGACAAGGTCATAACAGTTAGCAGATCCTGGCTTCTTAGTTGTGTAGTGGCCTCATTCTCATTTGTTTTTATAATTAATCTAGGCAAACCTTGCAAGCCTGATGGCCCTGTTCTTATACTTCAAAAAGAAAATGTTCATACGTTAAACTCACTTTTACCATTGAACCCCACACCGATTTTGTTTGGGGCACCTTATATATTATGTTCAAGCAATGGATTGTGATATTTTGCAAATAAACCAGTTGAAATTCTATATGAATATATATATGAATATAAATGAAAATAAATAGATAACAGGCAATATGCATGTAGTACCCCTAATCTGAGCAAAAAAATAAGGGAAGGCAGACATTATTTCTACTGGTGTAACAAAAAAGTATATTTCCCAGCATGCAACAGGGCCTGATCCAACAAGAACTGCTAAAGGGCTCTGGGAATTTCTGCTCTTCCAGATGACTAACTAGCACATTAAGAGGTGTACCTACAGACCACCACCCCCCACACTGCAAGAGGCACAGTGCTCACTGCAACATGTACCCACCCTCCTACTTGCATCCTCTGACTCTAACCCACTAGTTCACAAGTAGGAGAGTGACCAGGGATTTCTGTACAGCTATAGAGGAAGTAGACTGCTTCCTCAATAGTTAAGCCACTGAGCACATGTAAATAAGTGCAATCTTGAAAGGGAGCAGGAGCAAAGTTGGCTGCTGTTTGGATTTTAACTTGGTTTATATCCTGGCATCTTGGGGACTGTATAACCACTATCTTATAGGAGCTCATACTATATCCTGCTTCCTTGAAACTGTAATTTGGATGGATGTATCATATTTGGAGGACAAGCCTGTCCTGCCCTAAATTAATACATCTTGTAAAGCTTCCAGTTTCTTACTACACACTCTAGAACAACTGTGCACAGTGAATTCAGTTCTACAATGCAATAACATATATAAAATATACCATCTCTGTTTGCAAGCACCATAACATTTTGCTAAAACAAATAACAGAGTTCACCCAATGGTCATAGAGTTCATGCAATGAAGAATGCAGGCTTACACAGGCACAACTTTGATACAAAAAAAAAGTTCTGCTTGGCTTGAGCACTGTAATGGTTTAAGCTGAGCTAAGGAGAGGAGGTTAGGAGAACAAATAGGAACAGTCATCTAGGGCAAAGTTTTTGTGGAAATCAGTTTTGCTATCGGTGAATTTCCAAATGAAGGGGCTGAGTGGGTTAGAGGAGGTGAAGGAATCCTAACTGATGTAGTGAATTCTGAAGCCTTACTTTCAACCTTTGAACAACAGGAGTGGCAGGTATTTAAATATTTCAAAGAGGCTGTTCACTGATTACATTTTTGTGGGAGGTTTACATGTTCTTTAAATATGTTTTATTACATTTCATCATAAAAGTAACATTAGCATGATTCATATGCTTCATTAACATGATACATTGCCCAGAAACATGTATAATTCACTTGAATAGAATACAAACTAAAGTATCTGTGTTGCTTTTTACAATGCTAGTTAAAGGGTTAGGTAGTTAAACCCGTAAGGTAAGCCCCAACAGCCAACCTGGGTAACGTATGGGGTATCACTGGGTGATCAGGCATTGCCCAATAATGGATCAGATTAAATTCAGTGAGAAACTGTTATCTCACGGTTTATCACATTAAAACTCAAAGATGAGATTCAATTTGAGTTTTCACATAATAAACCATAAGATACGTTTTTCTGAATTGAATTGCACCTCAAATTGAATGTTGTCCATGACTTTTCACATGATAAACCTTTTTCTCACTGAATTGAATCTAATCCAATATATATATAATAGCAGAGTTGCTAAATGATTTTTAAATGAGTCCTAGTGTGACAGGAAACTGAAAACCTGATTCCTCCTTGTGTGGACATTTTTTTTAGTAATTCTAAAAGAAATATTTCCCAGCTGCTCATACACTTTTTTTACTACTTTAGTTTTCCTGTGAGAGCCATGTTCATGTGGATGTATTCATTCTTAATTTAATATGCAAATGGTAAGTCCTGATGTCTCTCCTAATGGAAGAGAGTCGAGACAGAAGTGGTACTGCATATTACAATATTTAAGGAAAATGAAAAACAGTATTATTTTTGCTGTAGCTATTTGTACAGCACATAATATATCCAGTAGCTTAGATACAATTACTGGTGGACTACAGCAGGGTAAACATCAGTTTTATCTATTTAATGTATTGCTTGTCTGGATACAAGTCACTAAGCAAGCACTAGTTTGCAGTATTTTTAAAAGAAAATCTGATATTTCAGATTGTGGCTTAATTTTTTCTATAGAAAGAACAGGCCTCATAGCCATCAACTATAATTTTATGCACAATGATACTTCATTTGCAAGTAGGGAATACCATGCATTCATTTTTGCTTTTAGCACTTTAAAGGCAAGAGGGGGAGAATGATCCAGCCCTGGATTTATTTATGCCTGAATTCCTCTTCACTATATTAATAATATGCTATGGTATCAAAAAGGTCTTTATCTCCCTTGTGATTTGGGGCTGGTTGACTCTGAGGGTCATTTATAAGCATTTGGCTCATAGGCTGTAAACCATGGCAGCCAATCAGATGAATGTTTTCAGTGCTTAGCCAGCAGTTGGCTGAAAAAAAGATAATCACCATTTGGTTGCTATGGGTTACTGCCCAGGTGCAAATGTGCCCACTGCTTATAAATGAGCCCCAAATGTTTCAACTGTTTACAACAGTGACCTTAATGTGTGGTCTTGTAGTTGCCCTGAATTGATTAAATTACACTAAGATTAAAATGTTTAGTTTAATTTAATAATTTAGGAAAATGTGCACTCACCACCAAGGTGGCCTGATACATAAATGTGATTGACCACTGAACAGCCAAAGGCTTTTGGGAATTATATAACAGCTGGAAACCTGTACTTTAAAATGGCTATTAATTACACTGAAACATGGTTTGTCCTTCTTTGGAAAAGGTGCGGAACATATTTGTAATACAAAAATCATTTTAATCTCCCTATCTAAAGTGATTAAAAGAGATATCTTACTTTTAAGGATGGCATTTAGGACAAGATCAGCAGTCTAAAATAAGCATGAAGGAGATTTCTTGCCTTTTTTAAGGAAAAAGCTAAATGTGTTAATGCATCACTAACACATTTTAATTTATTTATTGCCAATATATTCACTGAAAAGAACAAATGTGAAATAGAGATTCACTAATGAGGAGAGCTAAGCATATCATTTAATCAAGTCATGTAATTTCAAGAAGTGGAAATGTATGAAACATGTTCATGGGTTATTTCTTTGGTTCACAGGAGGTTTGGCGACACTCCGATTTGTAGGGAAGTGGTTTAGCAACACTTATGCTTGCAACAATTTACAGCTTATCGCATAATTGCAAGGATGGGAAAAAAGTTTACAAGAAAACCGATAAGAAGCAATAAAATAGTAAATGTGCTAATATACTGAAAAATGATCACAAAAAAATCAGATCCATTCCAGCTGAGATTGCAATATTTTGATTAAACACAATTTGCAACTTATTTACTATATAATGTCTTTAAATAAGCCATGAAGCCTTTTTTGTTTTAATGAAGCTATAATAATGGGAGGGTTGCCAAATGTTAGGTATCCCCCAGTGATTATAGCTAAACTGATACCCTGGGCTGGTGCTCCAGTTAGCAGAAAATTGCATGAACCCAAAAATGCATATTCCTGTATATACTACCTTTCTCCACCAGTTCTTAACTGGACCCCTGTCCCAAATTTCTTCTTAGAAATAAATAGTTTTTTATGAGAATATGATTTAGTTGAATTTGTTTTATCATAATTAGAACGTTTATATTACACTAGTGAGGGACTGTTCACATTCAATTCAGACTTTTTTTAAACTAAGGGGAGATATAGGCATAATAACTCAGTAAAAAGGAAACAAAGAATCCCTTTTATATACATTATCTGCTCTTATGATTAATTAAAGTGTACACTTTTATTAATAAAAGTGTATTATTTTTAAAGCTGTAATGCTATGTCAAAGCAGCATGTATAGTATGTAAAGTATGATGATCCTTAATTCTGTTTCATGCCTCTAGAATATTACCACCACCCAGGGCCGCCATTAGAAATCATGGGGTCCCGTACAACAAAATTTTTGGGCCCCATCCCAGATCCCACACCACAGTTAAAAGACCACACAGAAATCAGTGCTAAAAACGCTAAACTCCCCCACACACGTTATAAAAAGCCATTGATGGTCAGAGCCCCCCTATAAGTTAAAAAAACTGTGGTGCCAGGGACCCCCCATAAAATTTCTTTTAAAAAAAATAATTGGTGGTCAGGGCCCCTCTTGCAAGCTAAAAAATATTGGGGCCCCAGAGAATATTTGAAAAAAAAAAAACAAACATTGGTGGCAGGGGCCTTTAGAGTATTAAAATAATACATTGGGGTTCAGTAGAACTGAACTCGTGGCTAAAGGACTTCAAGTTTGACTCTTTTTGTGACTTCAGGTCTTTTTTTGACCTCAGGACTTCAAGTTTGGCTCTTTTTGTGACCTCAGGTCTTTCCATGGCTTCAGGACTTCAAGTTCGGCTCTTTCCATGATTCGGGTCTTTTCTCAGCTTCAGGACTTCGGCAATTTGGGACAGTATGGCTTTTCGGCAGTTCAGCACTTCGGAAGAGGCGGCACTTTTCAGTACACTTGTACCCTCTGTGCCCCCCTGATGGCGGCCCTGCCACCACCTACAATTCTCAATTGAAAAATTCTCGATTACAAAATATCTACACAAAATATAGTTTCTCTAAGCCACCCACACAGGCACACATAAGTGAAGATAGTACAACGGGACATAGTGATAAAAACACGTCATCAATTGTTCCCATAACGGTAGGACAACCTTTGTGGAACACATGATAACATTCACCGTATCTAAAAATCAATACTATATTGGGGATGCAACTTACTGTAAAAATTGCACGTAAGCCTGCACTGTCCATGAGCTGCCCATTATAAGGGGGGAACATGTACTCCTGTTGGTGTCCACTTTGATTAAGGCAACCAATTCCAAATGTTAAAGTCAAAATAGTAAAAAATTAATTTTGAAAATGGAACTTGCACTCTGATACACCAGCTAAGGGGTATGCTTTGTGCAATCAGATCACTCAGCTTCACTTCAAAATCAGTTGTCGTTAAATGCCAAAGAAGAAAGTCTTACCTTGGCAAACTAGATGGATAACAATTCCCAGAGGGGAACATAAAAAGATCGATGGCACCCTTCAAACTACATGATAAAAATACACACACTCCTGTGGGAAAACATTACCATAAACACTGTAACAATGCAGTAAGTTTAGTGGTAGCAAGTTTTAAAGCAGATAAAATATCAAAGACTGAGGGTGATAGAAAATGCTACTGTTAAAGGATATAACAAAACAAATGGACAGATTGGATACAGCAGAACCCTAGGGATTCCATATGACTTGATCTAAAAAAAAAAGTTTTTAGCCCATACTGTTATAATGTGCTGTAAGAATTTACCTGGATAGTTTGGATTAAAAAAAAAAAAAAATATATATATATATATATATATATATATATATATATATATATATATATATATATATATAAATATAAAGTAAGTCCGACCTGGTGCACTCACAACTGTCTTACGCATTGCCTAGGTGCTGGTCAAAATAATCATTCAAAGTATCAAAAACAGACCACACTCCAAGGGCTTTTCAAGTGTGAAAAAACTTGTATTTTATTTTCGACGTTTCAGCGCCATAACTCGGGCCGTCCTCAGGAAGGTGAACTCTACACATCTGTAACACCTATTTGGGCCACATAGCACACAAATAGTTAAACTGTCCAGCTAGCAGTAGAAGCATGGGTTACATGCGACTTCACACAACAGGGTCAGGGCCTTCGCCAAGTGGAAGTGTTCCCTCTATGGTGTAGTGCAACTACATCCCCCAGGCTACTGTGCATACAACAAACAAATTGGGCGCCAGGAGGTTCTTGCAGTAAAACAGAAACGGTTTATTTAACTATGCACGAGGCAAGTGACCACAGGTTTAGTACTCACGCAGGAGCTGAGGCAATAGCACATTTCTTACACAGAGCTGCAGGCATTAGGCATTTCTTGCAGAGGAAAGATCTCCATTAGGCATTTGCAGTATTACACACATTCCCACCTGGAAGTTGTCAGGCAAGCAGCTTCTACCCTACAGTCCCTCTTCACTGAGGTTCCTGACTGGAGGCAACACATAAAGCCTCTGGGAAGCTACTCCCTTACTGCAAATCCTCGTTGGAGCTTCAACTGCTCTTTCTCTCTCACCTATCTGCCTTTCTCTCCTAGAGAGACTATGACAAGTCTGCCCTAGTGTAACTATTCCTCATTCACGGGGTTACCTGGTCCCCGACTTCTTCTTCAAAGCACATGGGCCTTTCTGGGCCTAGCTATGCTCAGGCTCCCCTGAGCACACCCAGCTGGATCACCATCCACAGGCCAAAGAGGAAGTGGCCACTCCCTACACTCACTATATAGCAGTGTAGCAGGGGAATGTCATTCTCTCCTGGCAGATCACTCCAAGAAAAAAGGTGGGGGCCTAAAAGCTGCAGGGCAGATTAACCCATACCCATAGGGGCCCCTACACATCTATACACACAATTTAAAGGTGAAAAAATGGCGCCAAAACTGACTTGTATGACGTCATTGGTGGGTGTGGCTAATTTTGTGCAATCCCACATGTGCCATGTAACATCCTTAAATTACCAAAATTATACATTCGTGATAAATACCTTCAAGTGAAGATGATTTTGTGTGACATGGATATTATTCAGTGCAATGTCATGGTAGTGAACATCAAGTGGCCACGTGTCATGATAAGCACCCATCGTGACTTTCCCCCAGACATTTTCAGCAGGAAGTGGGTTAAAAACATTTAAAAACACTCACCCCAGGAGTCGTAAAGATCTGGTTCCGAATGCCATTATATCCCAATGGTGCATCAGGCAACACCAGTAAGAGTTGCTGTGTTACCCTTTCCAATCGGTGCGCTGCAATCCCCAAATACGCACGGTGCTGCTTCACTGCGTGTGTGTGTTGCGTCGAGGCCTTGCCCCCGTTGCCTAGGAGAGCAGGGACGCCTCTTTCGTAGCTCAGTGGTGATGCAACGTGCGGCTCCTATTGGTTCGCATCCTTCAATCTACGAGGATCTTGGCTGCCGGCTTCCCCTCTCTGTGTGCGGGTCGGCTTAGTGTTTAACCCAGTGGGTGCCGCATCACGCTGGGGGTGCCAATCAGCCTTCTCCCCTACTAGTTCAGCTACAACTCAATCGCTTATTTCTATGTGAGAGGATTAGTATGTGGGCTTCCCCTCCCTTCTCAATCTGCGTGACCACTGGTATTTAACCCGGTGGGTACCGCATCTCACTGGAAGTGCCCATTTGTCCTATTCCCTCTCTCAATAGCCACGTCACCTAAGCATAACGCTACACACACAGTTTAGCAGACTTACCCTTTGTAATATGTGGATGATTTTTGGGGAAAAAAACTCGTCTCGTACTGGGTAATTGGGCACACTGGTGTGCACTTCCGCAAGGGAACATACTGCCTATTCACCATCCTTATTACCTCCTGGGGTCCAATCATTCCTATAGGACAAAGCACAAATATCATAATATCAAAACACAGTATTACCAGCATAATACCATTGTTAGCACATTCAAGTATATTGGTTCATATAATAACCATCAATAGGTGTCAAACGCAGACCATCAACTACCAGACACACTGTTTCACATTATTAGTCTGTGATAGTCCACTATTGTATAGATCCACAGTGATACACAGTTAATAGAAAATACATTGATTATAGGCAATCATCAATAGTATATCTATCTATACGTATTGCTATTTGTTCCTTGATCAATAGAAAGGAGACATCGGGAGAGTCTCATTGGGTTCTTTGGATGCTAGAGTGTCTAATTTGTAAATCCATCTCGATTCCTTTCGGATTAGCTGTAAATCCCTATTGCCACCCCTGCGTAGTGCAGGAACGTGGTCTATTATCATATGGCGAAACTGTGGTAAGGAATGTCTCTGTTGTAGCCAATGTCTCGCGACCGGTTGATCCACCTTACCCGAAGCCAAAGCACTCCTAATGGCACTCCTGTGATTGTTCATTTGTTCCCTATACGTAGTAGCCGATTTGCCAACGTAATAAAGACCACACGGGCACCATGCCATGTAGACCACATGATCAGTGGTGCATGTTACTCTATACTTCATGTAGAATTTTGATCCAGTCCTTGGATGTGAGAAGTAGGTTCCTTGCTGCATCCCCCCACATGTCAAACAGTTGGTACACTTGTAGCAGCCATTCTTTAAGGGTCTGTTCAACCAAGTACTTGTCTCCTTCGAGGGTTCCACCAGATCTTTGATCACCAGTAAATCGCTCAAACTGCGGCCTCTCCTAAATGCCACTAGGGGTTTCTTATCCAAGAATGGTAAATTACTGTCAGTGTTAACAATCTCCCATCGATTGAGGAGTGCCTTTTTAACTTCTATGCTTTTATTGCTCCAGGCAGTCCGGTGTTGTTTAAGTTGGGCAGTAGTTAGTAACATTTCCTGTGTCTTTTGCTTCACTCTATCCAGTTGTTCCGTGACTATCTTATTGGAATATCCTCTGGAGATGATATTTTGTGCTAGTTCTGAGAGTTGTAATTCGGCTTTACTCCTGTCAGAATTGTTCCTAATTACTCTCAGGAACTGGAAATAAAGAACCCCCCCGGGACATGTGTGGCGGATGATGCGTGTGTGCATGGATCAAGCTGTTTTTATCCGTGGGTTTCTTATATAAAGTTGTACCCAATCTTTCCCCTTCCTCAAAGATGGTCACATCTAAATAGTCAATACTTTGAGTGTCATACGACAACGTCAATTTAATGGGGGAATTAAGATTATTTAATGTCCTTAAACATAAAGTAATTGTGAGATAGGACTAGGTCCAATAAAGACGTCAAAAAGTCGGTAGGGGGTCTACCAGTGTGTGCCCTGACAAGTGCTGCTCTACAAGTGGAGATACCTGCGTCATGAGGAATAACCGTGTATAAACTGGATACATCCATTGTCACCAGTATGCTATCCACAGGGATCACTTGATCTGTTAATAATGTGGTCAAGTGTGTTGTGTCTTTCGCGTATGATCCCATCTGCTGTACGATAGGCTGTAGAAAGTGATCCACATATTTTGCTACTGTGGATAGCATACTGGTGACGATGGATGTATCCAGTTTATACACGGTTATTCCTCATGACGCAGGTATCTACACTTGTAGAGTGACCCCATGCTTGAGAAAGGGGCCACGCCCCGAAACGTTGCATCCGCAATAAACGAGCAAGGTTATACCTGCTAGTAGTACCCATGTTGTGCCGGTGTGTTCTGTGTCCACTTGATGTTCACTACCATGACATTGCACTGAATAATATCCATGTCACACAAAATCATCTTCACTTGATGGTATTTATCACGAATGTATAATTTTGGTAACTTAAGGATGTTACATGGCACATGTGGGATTGCACAAAATTAGCCACACCCACCAATGACGTCATACAAGTCGGTTTTGGCGCCATTTTTTCACCTTTAAATTGTGTGTATAGATGTGTAGAGTTCACCTTCCTGAGGACGGCCAGAGTTATGGCGCCGAAACGTCGAAAATAAAATACAAGTTTTTTCACACTTGAAAAGTCCTTGGAGTGCGGTCTGTTTTTGATACTTTATATATATATATATATATATATATATATATATATATATATATATATATATATGTGTATGTATGTATGTATGTATGTATGTATGTATGTATGTATGTATGTATGTGTGTATGTATGTGTATATATATATATATAAATTCCACGGTTCCCTCGCACACCGTCGACAAGTTAATAAACCCGGGTGCTACCTGTTCAGGCTGTTGTATCCACTCAATATAAGATTCAGGTGCACACCGGGATTTAAATAGTTAAAACATCATATTTTATTTAAATACTTTAAAAACAGAACTGGTCGACGTTTCGGTCTCTATCTAAGACCTTTTTCAAGACCCTGTTCACCAGCTCCAGCACTAACTGTATCGGTGGGCCAACATATACCTTTGAATCTAATAATGAGCGTCTAACTATCAGCAGGAAATACAGAGACAGTTGGGAGATACAAATGTTTACAAACACCTGAGAGGAGACCCCATAGTGTTGTTTAAATCCAAAGTGGACGCTCTGATTAAATCAGCAAGAGATGGCATGATGATTAATGATACATTGTGTGACTTTTTGACTAATGAGTTTCCGATATGTCCTATACTGTATACGCTACCTAAGATTCATAAGAATCTATTACAACCCCCAGGTAGACCTATAGTGTCGAGCAGGGATTCTCTATTGCATCCAATAGGCCTTTATTTAGATACTCTTCTTCAGCCAGTGGTACGGGAAACCCCAACATACTTACGTGATACACCCCATCTGTTAGATAATCTTAAACAAGTGTGCCTACCAAGTGATGTACCATGTTTTCTAGTTACCATGGACGTGGTGAGCTTATATACGATAATTCCTCACGAGGCAGGCATTGCAGCAGTTAGACGCTCATTATTAGATTCAAAGGTATATGTTGGCCCACCGATACAGTTAGTGCTGGAGCTGTTGAATTTGGCTTTAACACTAAATTATTTTCGTTTTGAGAACGACTATTACTTGCAGGTAGCGGGGACCGCCATGGGGGCAGCCATGGCGCCCGCCTATGCAAATTTATATATGCACCAGTATGAGCAACACAACATATTACCACGGTGTAGGGGCAAACTCTTGTTCTTACGTAGGTTTATCGATGACATGTTCTTAATTTGGCAGGGTACTGAAGAGGAGTTCACAATGGTGGAGGAGCTCAATAACTTGGATAGCCCTGTTCGGTTTACTTTTGAAATACAGTCCTTAGCGATTCATTTTTTGGATATTGAGATTTTTTTAAAATCTAATCATGTTGAATATACATTGTTTAGGAAGCCTACGGATAAGAATGTCCTGTTGCATTATAAAAGCTGCCATCCACGCCACATGAAAAAGTCTATCCCAACATCTCAATTTTGTAGGGTATTACGTAACAATTCGGTCCAACAGCTGGCTAATCAACAGCTAGATGAGATGTGGGCTCGGTTTAAGGAGAGGGGATACCCTGATGTTGTTCTCCAAGGTGCTCTTGATGCAGCCGTGTCCCGGTGTACAGGGGGTGTGAGTAGAGGTGACAAAAAAACTACTAAGATGTCCTTTACTACAACCTATAATGGACACACAAGTCAGGTTAGCAAAGAAATTATGGATCAGTGGAAGATCATTGAAGCGGACACTGAATTGAGACAAATAATACCAGATCCCCCTAGAATGTGTTTTAAAAGAGGTGTAAACCTGAGGGACTTATTAGTAAAAAATGACCCAATCCAATGTTACCAGAAGAAATCAACTACTTGGCTGAGCGGTCTCAAATTAGGATCATTTCGTTGCCCAAGCTGCACATCTTGCAGATATATGAACTCGGGCACCTCATTTAATCACCCCCAGACCGGGAAGCGTTTCCTTATTCGCCATCACATAACCTGCACCACGACCCATGTGGTATATTTGATTACGTGCCCATGTGGCCTCTCATATGTGGGCAAAACTGAACAGACGTTGCGCCTAAGAATGGATGGCCATCGCTCAGCCATCAGTACTGCATTCAGAGATGGCAAAACTAATAAGCCAGTGGCCAAACATTTCCTAGAAAAGGGACATAGATTGCCTACATTTAAGTATACAGCTATAGACCATATACCACCACTTAGGAGAGGTGGAGATAGAGCCAGATTACTCCTCCAGAGGGAATCATTTTGGATAGATAAATTAAACACTGTAACACCTCTGGGTTTGAATGAATTTTGCCCATTTAACTGTTTCTTAAATCAGAGATAATTACCTGCATAAATGCTAGATGTGAGTTACAATGTTGCAATTCCTACAACTAGGTTTTTGCATTGGATGATTTGTTATACTGTCTGACACGGTCTAATCTTTCTATTTATTATTGTTTTTAACATATGTCACTTTTCGGTGATGATTAACTATTTATGTTATATGACAATCAATTTTTTTACCTTTGGTGCAGGTGTCCTCTAGTCACATGATTCGGTGGGAGTGGTTTGTGGGGTGAGTGTCATATCTTTTATCTATTTAAGGACTTACCTTTGGTACGGTGAACAGGGTCTTGAAAAAGGTCTTAGATAGAGACCGAAACGTCGACCAGTTCTGTTTTTAAAGTATTTAAATAAAATATGATGTTTTAACTATTTAAATCCCGGTGTGCACCTGAATCTTATATTGAGTATATATATATATATATATTTCAGCATAAGCAGCCGCACTCTGATCCGGATCTGTTAGTGTGATGGTGGGTGCTGGATCAAAATTTATCATAGAATTCCACAAAGAACTGAACTCCAACTTGTTCTGATGAATAAAGTCACATTTTATTGTATTCAATTTGCGTGTCCAATGTTTCGGCCCACCTTAGGGCCTTTGTCATCCTTGACAAACATCTGTTTTGCTTATATAAACTAAGCCACAAGGGCAGGTGATCAATGTGTGTGGTGGTACACATGATACGGTGTTTAATTTTGATTCTATGTCCTGTTTGAGGATGATAAAAAACTTCTCCAGGCGACATATATCTACAAGAAATACAATTAGTACATCTGAAGCACCCTGGTTTACCAAGACGCCTGTTGTTTCTGGTAATATCCCACTGGGTCAGTTAGTACCAACAACATTTTATCAAATAATTAGCAATGGCAAAGGGTCGAATTTCAGGTTCAAACACCCATAAACTTGAAATTTGGGGGGGAAAATTAAAGTTTTTCAAATTCGGGTGAATGGGATTGACCCGCAAACTTGAATCAAATTCGATTAGAGTTTATTCACCAAAAAAAACTTGATTTTCAGGATGTCTCCAAACTCCAAATTGATTCCTCGACATCCCCCATAGGCTAAAACAGCAATTTGGTAGGTTTTAGGTGGTGAATAGTCGAATTTGAATTCTTGAAGGGCCAGTACATGATATATTTCGAAATTCAATTTTTTTTAAAAAACGTGAATCAAATTTTAACTATTCCCTAGTCGAATTACACTAAAATAAACTAGAAAGTTTTAATTTTTAAATTTGAAATTTTAATTTCCACTTCGATCCTTGATAAATCTGCCCCAAAAACTCCACTGTGATAGGTGACGGGTGGAAATTGTCAAAACATGGAGGATTGCACCTGCTTATGGATGTTCACCCTGTATTGTTTAAAGTAAACAACACCCATAGTTTGTTACACTTAAAATGCCAAGAAGCTAACAGTGAGGGCACCCCCTGCAAAAGTTTCAGAAATAAACACTTAACAGGTGCCCGGCTAACTTTTCAAATTGTATACACTGGTTCATTTTTAAACACTGGCTAAATTTTCACCTGTAGAGTAATCCATGAGAATTCACCTTTAAATGTCCTTTTAATTAGTATTCAGACCAGGTCTTCTGATCCAGTGTGTTTTGGACCTATAGGAGGTATTCAAACGTTTGAACACCAGCATCACAATAGTAACAGTAGATTGAATGAAGCTGAGACATTCCTTTACTGCATAATAGTGCTTTCATATACATATATGGGACCTGTTATCCAGAATGCTCAGGACTAGTAATGAGCAACATTTTTCACCAGGTTTTGTCACAAAAAAATGCCCATAAAAATCTGTTGCAGTTTTCAGTTTTCAGCGAACTGAAACTGGTTAGATTTGCCAATCACCACTCAGGGCCTAGGGTTTTCTGGATAAGGAGTGTTTCTGTAATTTAGATCTCTATACTTTAAGCCAACTAAAATATAATTTAAACATGAATTAAACCCAGTAGGAACGTTTTGCCTCCAATAAGGATTAATTATATCTTAGTTGGGATAAAGTACAAGATACTGTCTTATTATTACAGAGAAAAGGAAATTATTTTTAAAAAATTGAAATTAGTTGATTAAAATGGAGTCTTTGGGCGATGACCTTCCTCTAATTTGGAACTGTCTAAATCACTAAAAAACTAAGGCTGCTGGCTCCTATACCGAAATTGGGCTATTATTGAGAACTATACACAGATTCTACTTTCAGGAGAATTGTAAAGAGTATATTATGAATTTATTTTAACATATAGATATAAGTAGTTTTATTTACAGTTTTATTTACAGTAGCCTTAGAAGTCCTCTTTTAAAATCCTTACACCCCAAAATGGAATTGAGCTAGTACAAAGCGCACATGTTTAGGACACCTGTAGCACTAAAGTGGATGCAAAATTGTACTAAATGTATTAATAAATTCTGCTGGTTGTGAGGATAAGTGATCCTAGCAACCAAAATCTTTGAGGCTGCATTTTTGTTATTGTTACTTTACAGAGTGCTCTTTATTGTGCCCTTTCCAGTAAAGCTTTTATTGTGACTTCCATATTATTGTTAGGGTAAGTGTGACTCTAGCAAATAGATAGCTGGTAAAATGCTAAACTAGACTTTAAATAATTCATAAACCACAAAAAATACAAAAAGAAAAATATTGTCTACATTGTGCTAAAAGGGATTTTCCCTTTAATTTTTGGAGCAAATAAAGAAGATAAACAAGATTAGAAATGCTTCATAAAATCAATTAATTTCATAATATTAATTCAGTGCAGATCTCAAATAGCTTAGAGACTTAAGGCTCTATTTTTCACTCACTCTAGGATCAATTTAGAACACCAATTTTAATTTTGGATTGAAAACTCATTAATGCAAAGTACACTGAACTACTCTGAAGATTAAACTGACATTAAAATTAGCTAAATGCTTCTTTGACGCAAAGGTAAACATGAATCAAAATGTTTTGAAATAATCTTAACAGAAATTGTGCATATTTATGAGTGTTTTTTTTTAACTTGCAGTAAGATAACATTGTTGGATTAAAAATATATATAATTGTGATTTAATCAATATGTGCTTTACTGGAATATTCATCTTCACATTGAAAAAGATAAGTAAAGCAATATATTGTTCTGTATTTTTTTCTGTAGTAACTTTAATAAGTTGGATTGCAACACAGTTTCAGAAGTCAGAGAAGCCAGAAGTAAACAGCCAAAAAGTGAGTTGTGAATAGCAATTACATTGTCAAGTTGCTTATAATTACTTTTCTTTAACTTTGAAAAATAATGTTTTTGAGAGCTTTAACCGTAGAGATTAAATCAGTGGATTTCAGGCTTTTTTGTACCATGCATCTCTTTGTAGGTCCAACCAGTGGTCAGAATCCTCTTTACTTCATCAGAGTTAAAATATACTGTACATAAAATCGTTGACATTTAAGCCATGCATCCTCATCTGAATGACTGGTGTACAATGGCAGTGCAGTCATGGTACTTATAAAAATTGGTGCGTTAAAAAAGGAAACATACCTTGTTTTTCTACTGATGTAATAAAAACCGCTAACAGGTTTCTCAAATACAGAAATTCTCTATTCATTACAAAACTCAAAGTTTTGCTATAAATACAGTAATTTGTTCATCAAAATCAAATCACAAATGACATTCTTTGTGTAAAATTTTAGAATCCCAGATTGAAAGGTAGAAATCAGTACATACATACTGTATGTAAAAATCTGATTCCATTGAAAACTAACTTCACCACTTATGAGCATAGTATTAGGTCATCATCAGAGTGCATTAATAAATATTTATCAATCAAACTGGCCTTTTGAACCAGCTGGATCAGTTCTGAGTTAGTGTTACTGTTTTTTTTCTCCAAAATCAAATGATTAACCCCTTTGAATCACAATTGTTGCACACATTTGCACTGGGGGCTAGCTGTTTTTTCAACATTACGCAAACTCTCTTTTTTTACAGGGGAACGTTTAAGTTGCCTGGGGAAACTTTTCTAAATCTTTTTGAATGTTGATGTACAGTTCTATTTCTGGAACAACATAAAGTATAAAACAATATAATATAACACACCTTTTACCTGATATAGCGACACATACATATAAATACAAATACAACTGATCTGAGATCCCTGTCAATACCATAAAGTATGTGTATAGTTTTACGGAGATTCCTTACTTGATTAAGTACACTGCTAAATTTTGATAGCACCATACAAGAAATCAGCTATGTCAGAAGTGCCACTAACAAAAGGTTTACTTCATGAAACCATATATTTTTGGAATGTATACATTCTGATGAATCCAATAACCAAATGTTTTTCAATTTAAATTGCTTCAGTCTTTATTGCAAACAACTGTCTTTTCAGAACAGCTTTATGTCCCTTTCTCAAAGTATACAACATTACATCAAAAATTACTACCAATGGTTTTAAAACTTTTAACATCAGACATTATTATTAATAAATATGTATCAATCAAACTGGCCTTTTGAACCAGCTGGATCAGTTAATGGGTTAATGGGTTATTGTTATCTCCAAATTAAATGATTAACACCTTTCAATCAATCAAAGTGCTGCACACATTTGCACTGGAGGTTAGCTGTTTTTTTCAACATTACGCACACTCTCTTTTGTTACAGGGGGACTTTTAAGTTGCCTGGGGAAAACTATACATTCTAAATCTTTTTGAATGTTGATGTACAATTCTATTTATGGAACAACATACAATATAAAACAATATAATACCTAAAATAACTTTTAACATCAGATATTATTAGCATTTCATTGATGCTTTTCTAAGAAACAGGAGAAAGACAGCATAGTGTATAAACCCCTTCGGTACCACAGTTTCAAGAATGCAAATATAAAAGTTCTCATGTTGTAATGCTGAAGTCTTATTTTACAGCCACCACCCCTTTTAATAGGTGGGACATTATCAAGGACCATTGTCTGTGGATGACAAACATCCGATGCACAATGCAGAGATTTCTCATTACCTTTAAGTTTACTTTCATTATACCTTCCAGTAGTTGTTCTGATATGGGATTTTGATTCACTGAATCTAGTCTTAAAGGAAAACAAAATGCTGAATAACTGGATGCGTCAAAATGTTAGACACACCTCAGTAATTATAATGACTTATCTTATCTGATACCCTGGGTCAGTGTTCCTGTTAGATGAAAACTGTTGTAGCTGGGGCATATTTGAAGCTCTTTTGGCATGATTGTCGTCCTCTTCTGTCTTCTCTTCTGGCACTCAGTAGAGTGAAAGTGTTAGCTTTTTGCCTCTAAGTCCTGCTTTTACTGCGGATGCACCTCCAGACTGGTATGACAAAAAGAAGATTGCAACCTGGGTGCAATCTGGGTGATGGAAAGCAACCGTTCAGGAGAAGCTGAAGTGCTGCAGGATCTGGAAGAGGACTGTGATGATGCAGGATATTTTAAAAACACAATCATGTCAAGCTTGCTGCTCTTGTCTTATCTGGAAGCTAGGTAGGCTGACCAATCTTGTTTTAGTCATATTTGAGGTATGTGTTTCTAAATAGATTATGAGATCTGTAACCCAGCAGTTTGATCTGTTTTTGGATTTATCAAAATTGTCTTTACTCTCAGGAAAAATGTCTTCATCCCTGATTAAAATTTTACATCTAGTAATAAATTGACCCACTAGTTGACTGATTATTGCTTTGTCTTTACAGAGCTGAGCAACTTTACATAACATTTGTTGTAATTAAAGATCAAATTGGCAATGCTTTGATTATACTATGTGATTAATTTATTTTGCTTGTCATTATTAGGGTTTTAGCTGGACACCTTATTCTGTAGCAGTAATTTTTTATTAACAAATTGAATTTTATTTCTAAAATAAGGAACTGCTAGTTCACAGCACATTACAATGAGAAAAAAAAATATTATTTAGAATGATGGAAGACTGACACTGTTAGTTTTTGAAGTTGCTAGCATTTGTTAGTGAACAATGAATAAATAATATATATATGGCATATGTTAATGCTTCAGGCCAATTTATTAAACTTCAAATTTATCTGTTAAAAGTTTTTAAGGTAAAAACTAGTGATGGGCGAATAAATGTGCCTGCTGCTAATTCACAGCAAATTTCTGCATTTTGCTGGCGGCAAATAAATTAGAGAAACCCCCACGAAATTCGCCAGCGTCAAAAAAATTTAGATGTGCATCGGACACCCATTGACTTTAACGCCGGCTTCAAAATGTACGCAAATTAACACGGGTGTCAAAATTCGGGGTTTGCAAATTTTCCACCGTTTTGCAAATTTCACGGCAAATTCGCAAATTTTTTGACGAATCAAAACAGGAGAAATTTGCCCATCACTAAAAGAAACTAAAATGTTTAGTGGAAAAAGAAACTAAAATTCGAATTTACTATACCCCAAAACTGTTAAAAATCCAAATCCAAAAATACTACATCTCAAACGTGTCAAGATCATGTAGAAGTCAATGGTAGATGTCTTTGAAGTTGTTTCTGGACATCGTGAGCTGTGCTGGATAATCCTATAAAGTCGGGGTTTACATCCTATAATCTGAAAAATTCCAGTTTTTACAGCAAAATTTCGTTAAAGGGGAGTTTTCTAAATGTCAACCGAACAACACAAATTTATGAACGATTTTGTTTTGATGTTCTGTCGCTCCAATATTTTCAAGAAAAAATATTGATAAATGAGTTAAATTTGTGGAAGGGAGTTTGGTCAACTTTGTTTTCATAAATAACTGAGATTAATTCAAATTTAAGTAAATAACCCTCTAAGGGTTCTTGTAAAGACTACTTATGCCTCAACACTCTCGTCTCTAAAAAGAGTTAAAAAAATTTTGGAGGTCAAGAAATCCACATCGACATGCCATATACTGTGCCAGGGATAAAGTTATTTGCATACAGAAACAAAAAAAAGTAAAGACGGTTTTTAAGAATATAGTCAAAATGACTACTGAATATTTTTTTATTCTATACAGCGTATCTGTCTATTCTATTTGTCATTTTTCAGTGACGTATAAACGTCCAAAGTCATTTACAGCAGAGGTACTGTGAATATATTGTTCAATTGTCTATCATTTTTGTTGAATGTAAATAAATGTTTATTCTCAAGTCAAAACCTGGAAGAGTGCTATATTGTTAAAATAGGATGTCATTAATATTATCCATACATGTCTCCCTTTGCTACCAGTAACAACATTTCTTACTACTTTGTCATAACCCATTTTAATAACAATGTCAAAGAAACTTAACTATCCTACTATGTATCTGAAAACACAATTAATCAATTCTACAACCATGTTAATTTTGTTTTCCATTCATTTTTAAACAATTAAGATTTCATATCTGAGAATAAAAACATTCTTTATTGAAAAAAAGAATTTAATGTAGCAATTTAATGTGACTAAGGTATCACTACTTTATAGTAAAGTAGCATGTAATTATACACATGATATCTAGTATAGGTCAATCTAAAAACAACTGGACTTGCTGAGTAATCAATGAAGACGTTTCACTACTCATCCGAGCAGCTTCTTCAGTTCAACTGACTGGTGTGGGAAGTTCTCGGCATATAAACTCTTCCACTAATCCATTTACAATGGCACATTGTAACTCTTCAAAGAGGTGACATCTGAAGAAACTCACAGAGGTGTTGATTCTGTGTAGTTGTGATAGGATTATCCAATGTGTCATGCAACTCCTAGATACAGGTGTTACTTGTGAGAGTTGCATGAATGGATGTGTGAAGTGTTCTGAATCCGCCGGGGTACAGATGTTAGAACAGCATTGTATGTAGCAGACAGGTGGTGTCGAAGGCCCCCACCTCTGTTCAGAGATGGTCTCTCCACCTTGACATGAATCGCCTCTTTCACGCCTCGTTCAAACCAGCGGTCTTCTTTATCCAAGATTTGGACCTTGCTGTCTTCAAAGGAGTGTCCCTTGTCTTTTAAGTGTAGAAAGACAGCTGAGTTTTGCCCTGTAGAGTTCTCCCTCCTGTGCTGAGCCATTCGCTTGGAGAGCAGTTGTTTTGTCTCCCCGATGTATAGATCTGTGCACTCCTCGCTACACTGGACTCCGTATACCACATTGCTTTGTTTTTCTTTTGGTGTTTGATCCTTTGGGTGTACCAGTTTTTGTCTCAGTGTGTTGCTAGGTTTGAAAAACACAGGGACATGGTGTTTGTTGAAAATCCTCCTGAGTTTCTCTGACACTCCAGCTACATATGGGATGACTATGTTTCGCCTACTATGTGTCTCCGGGTGGTTATTTCTATTGGTGTTCCTGTTGGGCTTGGTTGCTGCTGTTTTGACAAAGGCCCAGTCTGGGTAGCCACACGCTTTCAAAGCTCCTCTGAGATGTTTTTGCTCTTTGTCTTTGGACTCTGTATCAGTTGCCACACATTCCGCCCGGTGGTGCAGGGTTCGAATGACACCCAGTTTGTGTTCCAGTGGATGGTGGGAATCAAACAACAGATAATGATCCGTATGAGTGGGTTTCCTGCAATTCATGTCAAGGTGGAGAGACCATCTCTGAACAGAGGTGGGGGCCTTCGACACCACCTGTCTGCTACATACAATGCTGTTCTAACATCTGTACCCCGGCGGATTCAGAACACTTCACACATCCATTCATGCAACTCTCACAAGTAACACCTGTATCTAGGAGTTGCATGACACATTGGATAATCCTATCACAACTACACAGAATCAACACCTGTGAGTTTCTTCAGATGTCACCTCTTTGAAGAGTTACAATGTGCCATTGTAAATGGACTAGTGGAAGAGTTTATATGCCGAGAACTTCCCACACCAGTCAGTTGAACTGAAGAAGCTGCTCGGATGAGTAGTGAAACGTCTTCATTGATTACTCAGCAAGTCCAGTTGTTTTTAGATTGACCTATACTAGATATACTATGACCTGGATGAATGAAAATCTTCATAGTCATATACACATGATAATATTTTACAGCAACTGCTTACATTTTGAACACAACTGTGTTAAGTTATCATAATGCCACCATTACAGGTAAAAAATACAGAAGGCATATTAGGAATTGATCTCTAATATAAATATGTTTTACCAATATTATTGGGTCAGTACAAACTCATGATACTATAATGTTACCATAGAAGTGTCCAACTATACTAAACACATGGCATTTTTTTTGTAATACAGTTAAAGATAAAAACAAGGGTAAATAATTCATACAGGAAATAATTTGAATTGTTTGTAGACCACATTTTGGGTCTTGCTGAGCCCTTTATGAGACTTGAGAACGGACCCTGTGAGGCCCCAAACGTTGTCCATATGCTACTGTAAGCCAATAAATCACTTTAGGGCACTTCTCTACGCAAATAATACAGAATGGTATTGCAACAATCTTACCTGGTGGTCTAGTGGGGGACGGCAGGGACGCCTGCCGCCCCCCTTGGCGGGAACGCCCACCACATCGCTATGTTAGGCCGCGCCATCCTGCTACTTTAGCGCCGGTTCCTTAGGCCGTGCGTGGCGCGCCTCTTCGCAATTTAAAGGCACTGGCGCAAAATTTGAACACTATTTAAGACTCATTAGGGCTGTGAGATCTTGCCCGTTATAAGTTTATCCTGTGGTGCTTTGAGCTTGTATTCTGATTCTGATCCTGATTCCTTGTTGTGACCCTGCCTGGGTATTGACTATTCTGAACTCTTTTACTGAAATCCGACTACCTCTTCTGCTTAATCCCTTGCCTGCCTGACTTCGGTTGGTCTCTGCCTGCCCCGGCCTGATCTGACTATGATTCTGTCTATGTAACAGTATATAGATAGGTATGCACACTCAAAAGATAATAAAAGAAGGCAAATATGGTATATTTAAAATAAAGCTTTACTTATTTATGCAAATAATACACACAAAGCCACAATAGTAGGCCTGTATAATACAATACATAAGCTTACATGGTATGTATTATTTGCATAAATAAGTAAAGCTTTATTTTAAATATACCATATTTGCCTTCTTTTATTATCTTTTGAGTGTGCATACCTATCTATATACTGTTACGTTGTGGGGTACCCATTGTAGGGGTACCCTTTTGATGTTTGCACCTCTTGCACTGTTTACCTACAGCATTTGCTGAATTGGTGTGCCCTCCACCTATTACTAAATTCTGTATGATTCTGTCTATGCCTTGTACCACAACCTTCTGCCCAAAGACTTTGCATTCAGTTGTGCCCCTTTGTCTGTCCAGAACCCCTCGCCTTGCACCCCTTGTTATAAGACCTGGCAGCATCTGAGTAACTAATGGCTACTCCCGAAGCCAATGGCAGCTGCTATAGGCAGAAGCACGAGCTGAGACCAGGGTGCTTGGCATCAGTTCTGGATTTAGGGTGCCTAAAAAGCATGACATATGTATTCATACTTCCCTGGATATATTTATTAATTTATCTGTCTGTGAGCACAATCCTTTTACAACAGGTTATGTTTGGTGGCATACTAACAGGTGAATGTTTAACATTTCTTTATTACTGAACTGTATTTCTGCATTTACAATAGTAAAATAATAGGTGCATTATATATAAAATGCAACCTTGAACGTAGATTAGTGCACATTGGCTACTCTACTCATTCCCCTAATTAGATGTAGCATATAAATACATGTGTCCTCAGGGCAGCTCATATCAATTCAAGGTTTTCTTCAAGCACATTAATATACTGAAGCTAGTCATACCACTATTTAAGGAAGGATACTTGCATTTGATAGCAGAAACTAGCATTTTTCAGTTTGTATTTTTTAGAATATATATATATATATATATATATATATATATATATATATATATATATATATATATATATATATATATATATATATATATATAACATATAACATTTTTTGGATATTTTTTATCTTTATGTGGTTTCTAATTGAAAAATTGTCAATAAATTTTAGTTGTTTATAAAAACTATGTGGTTAATTTGCTCAATATTTTATTATTGGCAAAAATACATAAATTAGGGTGGTTATTTATCAAAGGTCAAATGGGTTTTATACCCTGAATGCACTCGAATGAAATCAAATGGAAATGGAAAAAACTTGAATTGCTTAAATTATTATATTTTTTGGGAAAAACTCTCTGAAAAAAATCTATTAACATTTTCAAATGACTCCAACATGACCGTGACATGTTTCAGATGGTTTTAGATGGTGTATTTTTTTTTTTAAAAAAATCAAGTTTTGTTTAACCCAAAAATGTGAGTTCCAGTTTGGGCCGGCCTCGCACCCCCCTTTCCGGGTTGCAGGCGGGTGTGGGTTGAACTCTTCTGACTGCTCTCCCCACCCGTGACCTTAAAAATGATGGCTTCCGATTTCCGGGTTGAACTTTTATAAACGCGCGCCTGCTCACCCTGTCCCTTTTGTGATGTCATCGGTGGCGCGGGTCTATAAAAGGAACCCGGAAGTCTGGCTTAGGTGGGCAAGGGTGAAGGGGTGGCGGGCGGCAGCAGGTAGGGAAAAACCCAACCCACACATCACTAAAAACCAGCCTATTTCATGTTTACATGATTTTCTAGTAGATTTAAGGTATGAGTATCCAAATTACAAAAACATCCCTTATCTGTAAAATCCCAGGTACAGAGGATTCTGGATTACAGGCTCTAGATCCTTTAAAATGTGGCTGGTTCACACAAATGTATCATAAACAATACACCCCTAATAAATCTGGTATGCTATGATTGCAATTCAAATTCATTCATCATTGAATTGTTGTGGAGTAAACGTTAATATTATTGGGGTAATGTAATACAAGAGCGAAACTATTTGCACAAATAAGAATAAAAATTAGCATTTCACAATGTAATACTCTTCCTTAAACTGTTATTACCTTGTGAATTTCAATTGCATATTGCCCACTTTTAAGAAGAGCTTGAAGCTGTCATAATCTTTTGAAGCAAACATAAGTTTTTCAGTAAGAAGTTTAATTACATTCACTGTGCACTGGCCCAAACTATAAAATTTGCAAACCTTCTTTCACTGAACAACTCCTTGTCATACTTACCGGGATAGCCCGCCCCAGTGCTCCCATCAGAAGGACCCTCCCCAAAGCTTTAAAAGCCCAACCCCCCACGTCTTGTGTCTTTTTTTCCTTCTGCTTCAGTTTATTTTTTGCTCTAGTTAGAAGCAGTTCTCTTTTTAACCTTGGGGAAGCATTAGGGCTTAATGGAAATTGTCCTGATGATCTTTTTTCCCCCTATGCACATTACCTCAGGTTTGAAGTCTTCAGTGTTTAATCATCTGGATCAGGTAGGCACAGTGTTACTGTGGCTAATATCATTGGTTTTTCCTTGATCCATGTGCCCTCCAGTCTGATTATATCCAGGGCTGTGGCAATTGCTATGCCCCCCCATCCGTATGCCTAACTGGGCGTGTCTAAAAAGATTTTTACGGACGGGAGAGGGAGGTGACAGTTACGTTAATCTGATAATATTTAGTTAGCGGTCTGAGCCTTATGGCTTTCTTTTTTCCCCTATATGGGGGTATTATTTTTTTATTCCGGATGAATTTAGGTTTCAGAGCCAGCTGCCTCCCTCAAAAGACTTTCCCAAGGTTGAGGTAATTTGCAGCCTCCAGGGATAAATAAAAGAAAACCCTGAGGTTTTCAATCTACTGGCAGTTAAAGCTAAATTTAAGCTGGGAATGCCACCTTGTTGCCAGAGTCTCTTAACTCTTAAAGATGTATGAGCCAGATTGGCCATTGGAGGAACTGTGCAGCTGCAATGCTGATATATATGTTCTATGAGCTATGATAATGTAATGTAGCGATAATGCAATATTGTTTCCATGTGCTGGGAGCAGTTCTATGCAATGATGATCTGTAGGTTCTGAAATAGTTCTGGCATTAAGGCAAAACTTGTCTATATGTTATGTGAATGTTGCTAATACAATGTTAGCCTTCTTATTTGAGCACTGGGAATACTATGTTGGGCTGCAGGTTCTGTGCACAGCAGCTGCAGATAATTAGGTAATTACTCTGGAGGTCAGTGTTCAGGTGCAGTAAATGAACAGGTAGATTCCCCCTCCCACTCCCTCCCTTAGTAGCTCAGATTGAGTCTCTGAAACAACAGGTAAGATTCTGTGTTACAACTCTTCCTTTTATAGTATAGGTTTGTGAACTAAACTAACATGTACTTCTTCTACTCTGCTTTCTGACTCTAGCTAGCTTAGAAGCTAAGACAGTGCTGTAAGGGAGTAAGAAACTGTTCAGCCAGTACATGAGTGTGTATGTACGTGAATACTGGCTAGCTGGGATTTGGCAGCCAGAGAAACTGGCCTCTTTACTCTTGAGCAGAGTGCTGTCATTCTGCATAATGTAGGAATTCCTAGTCCTGACACTGCTTAATATTAAATCAAACTGACTGTATATGTGGAAACATTTCAGTGATTCTAGAGCTGACTTGAATAACCAAATACAGGTATGGTACCTGTTATCCAAAATGGTCGGGACCTGGGGTTTTCCGGATAATGGATCTTTCTGTAATTTGGGACTTCATGCCTTAAGTCTTCTAGAAATTCATTTAAACATTAAATAAACCCAATAGGCTGGTTTTGCTTCTAATATGGATTAATTATATCTTAGTTGGGATCAAGTACAAGCTACTGTTTTATTATTACAGAGAAAAAGAATCATTTTTAAAAAATTGGATTATTTGGATAAAATGGAGTCTATGGGAGACAGCCATTCCGTAATTTGGAGCTTTCTGGATATCAGGTTTCCGGATAAGGGATCCTATACCTGTACAAATGAATTTGTTATACATTTCTGGGCCTGTCACTGCATAAGGCAGTAACCAAACTGACTGTATATGTGGAAACAATTCAGTGATTCTAATACTGGTGTAAATAACCAAATACAAATGCATATGTTATACATTTATGGGCCCATCACTGCATAATGTAGTAACCAAACTGACTGGTTCGGAAACTTGTGGAAACTTTCAGTGGTTCTAGAGCTGGCTTTAATAACCAAATATGTACAGGTTGTACACTTTTGGCCTGGGCACTTCTTAATACTACACCAAACTGAATGTAGATGGGGTAACATCGGTGGTTCAGGGGCTGGCTGTAATAACCACATATTAATGCACATGTCATACATGTATATGTATATAAACAACCAAACTGAAGGTAAGTGGTAAACTGCTGAGTGATTGGTGTGGTAAGGTTCTAGGCATTTCCAGAGGGTGCCTATACAGCCTCCTAGGTTTGTATGTAAGCATTGTAACACAAGTCAAGGCTCCAATATCCATGGGTCAGGTTTGTTTCAAATAACATTGATTTAAGTTACAAGCATGTATACAATACAAGCAATTGCCTTGCAAATAAGGCAATTGTGTATTGTATACTTGCTTATGGCAGCAGCCAAGTCAGATATAGGTATTATGAACTTAATTAAGTGCATCAGCCGTGCTGCAGATAAGTATTATACCCTTATATACAGCAGTCCATAATGGCTTAGGGGACTGTGCCCCGGTAAGTATGCCCCAATCAGTATATGGGTTACAGATATAGTAAATGTGGTAACTGATGTAGACACATATCTTGTCCAAATGGATTGGCTAAGGCCAATTCTGACTCATACAAATGCTATGTAATATATGGGATTATGCACTGTGTGTATCACAAAGGGGGTGAGAGAGTAGTGGCCAATTCTGGCTTGAAGGTATATGGCTATACTGCATATGGGCGGCAATGCAACAGTCAAACAGTAGGTAGGTATTGTACAATTGCTGTGTTATAACCATTGACTTGTACAACACAACCATTGCAGTCTATGGGGTCCATATTTTTGTTACATTCATAACAATAGGCTGTTGGAGGAGTACAGATGAAGCCACTTGGATTTGTGAGTTAAATGCGTCATGACTCAGGGGTAATTGAAGAAACTGTGTTATCTTAACTCATTTAATGCATTTAACCTTTTCATTAGCATACCAAAGCTCCATTGTTCACAATGGTGAATGCTTTAATTAGATGGGATGTTGTGACGCAGTTTTCTGTGTTAAATGAGATAAATGGGATATCTGTGTTTAGTTATTCTGTGTCAAACAGACAAACCAAAGTGGCTGCATCTGTAGTTATCAGTCTTAAGGAACTCACTAATTAGAATCTATGTTCTATGACTGGACTTATGCCTGCTTATAAAGAAAATAAGTTATATACTGTATCCTGCCTTTTGCGATAGGATTGGCCTGGGGCTTTATGGATCTAGATATGTATATAGTCATATATTCATTCAACAAGGATTCTAATATCGCCACAGCTGGAGATCAGGCAAGATAAATGTTCTGTATATTCCAATGATAAATCAAGGTCTATTTACAAAACTGGTATTATCAGGATCTCTTTCTTAGGTTACAGGGGTGCAACTTATCTGGTCTCAGTTTGGAAGACAGTGAGTACATCAGTCAGTGCAGATTTTAGTTATTTCACATATACTGATTCACAACTGCTGCAGGGTTTAGAGCCTCGTTATGAGGTATTCTATAGTACAGACCTATTCAGTTGTCTCAAGTACAATAGGGGTCCAGTCAGCTCTGACTATATACTCATGGGCCATATTATATTAATGGGTACCATATAAGGCTGGCTGTAAAATTAGGTATTCTTAATCAATGCAGCTATAGCTAAAGTTTCAGTCTCATTTAGAAAAAAAATGTATCCATAGGTCCATTATAACAGGCTGTTTCTGTCATGTTAACCCTTATTGCAGACAGGAGGCATGCAATTCTGGCATGCAGGGTTTTCTAAAGGTCTATATTACTCTGGGTTTGGCCTTTTACACCACCATAGACTGGCCTGGCTAGTTGGGGTAAGTAATCTTAACATCAAGCTATAAAAATTATCTTATTCACCTTATCCTGTTGGACCAAGGCTGCAGTATCGGCCTTAGGCAAGGCCCGGGTTATGGCGTCTCTTACCAACAGGCTTGGACATGTTAGTATAGTTAGTAGGGGAGTTCCATTACAGAATAATAGGTGGATAATTATTTCCCCATACCTAGATTAATTTATTCTTGAACAGAACACTTGAAAATGGTCTTGATGAATTGTCCAGGTCCCAAGCCAGAGCCCTTGGACATGAAAATAACCCATCTCTAGCAGTATTGTTGGTTGTTATACTTCCCAGAGTCGTCAAATTTCTTCCTATAGGGTAAACTCATGGGAGCATGCCATATGGATTTGATTCTAGGCCCAATCTATGGGATACAATAACTTCAGCTATGTACAGTTCACATCCGTGAAGGCTCGAGGACTGTATGATAGCAAGGTTATGCATGTCTACAATGCTCCTAGATACCTCACAGGGCAGGTAAGGTATGCCCAGTGGCAACACTCCTTCTCCATGAGTCATTTTACGGACCTTTCATTGAGATGTATTGGTTATGGTCCAGAATAAATATAGGTTCCTTAGTATTAAAGAGACATACAGAGCGGGGTCATGTAAAATACTAGTGATTGTATTTTTCCTTCCCCTACTAAATCCTCTTTTGCAGGTACAATGTTTTTGAGACATTTACAAGACTGTTCTTGTTGATGTTATGCGTTTGGAATAAATGTGCTGGTACATAGTGGGAGTAAGACTATGGAGAAGTGTTACTCAGGGTTCCTATCTGCTTCTCTTTAAGTAAATATGTTTTTCTCTTTAAGTGGTATTGTCATGTTGGTTTCACACTCAGTATCATTTACTTTGGTGTGGGTTCTTCCTTATGTTTCTCTGACAGTCCATTTCCTCTGAAAATACAGAGTTCACAGATTTTCCACAAGTTGATTTAGGTCCACTTGTGGGGGTTTCATTCTTCTGAGTTTTATCTGGTATAATTACACTCGGCCAGTTTTCCTTATGTGGAACAAATTCCCTCCCATTGGGATATTAACTTGCTAAGTCCCGGTAAGTATGACATGGAGTTGTCCAGTGAAAAGGGAAGATTATATCATACTTACCGTGATCTTCCTTTCATGGACAACTCCATGTCATAGTTCCCATCCCTTTTTCAGTAGTTTCTAGAAGTTTATTACGAGATACCGGATTGGGGGGTGGGGTTGGGCTTTTAAAACTTTGGGGAGGGTCCTTCTGATGGGAGCACTGGGGCGGGGCTATCCCGGAAAGTATGACATGGAGTTGTCCATGAAAGGAAATCACGGTAAGTATGATATAATCTTCCTTTTCCCTGTCGGAAGAGGTCACTAAACAGTTTCCGGGTTCGCAAAAGCTATATTAAATTCACGCAAAGGCAAATTTGTTGCACAAAGGCATAACTTTTGCCTTACTTTTATTACATTCTTCCATTTATCTGTAAACCCTCTTTGATCTTGCTGCATTGCTTAAGGGCAGTTAACATATCAAGGCCTATTTATCAAAATTTTAATTTGTGTAATAAACTCTAATTTTAAAAAAAAATTACATTTGCTTATTTATTTAAAAAATCCAAATAAAAATGAATTGTCTACAAACTGGGGGGTTCTAGAAGAACGTCATTTTGTTTCTACTATGTACTTTATTTACTGTATATGGCTGAAATGACAATAAAATCCACTTGACTTGACATAAGAGCATTTGAACCCCTCGAAATTGTACTTAAAAAACGTTCATTGAAGAAGTGCTTTACATTTGCCATAGATGGCTCCCATTGACTTACATGAAGTATGCAGCTTTTAGATGGACACTTTTCACAGTTCTTCTGGTCTGGAGGAGGATTAACAGAAAATAAATCTATGTATGAAAATGTAGCAAGGTCCAGATAACTCAGTAGACCCACAGCACAAAGATTTTCTTCTTTCCCTTTATTCTTTACTAGTAACTTGCCTGAAAGCAAAGATCTCATTGGTTAGTACTGTTAGCTGTCCTGGTGAAAAAATTGCAACTTTTATTACATTACACTATTGTTATTTACTAAAACTTGAATTTATCTCATATTTTTTTTAATAAACCAAGCTCAAACAAACTCCAATCCACAATTTTATCTTATTTATAAATAAAATCGCTCAAAAAGTCAGTTGGGGAAAAAAACTCAATACAATTGAGAGAGAACTCAAATTGTATGCACAGGGCCAGGCACCTGTTATAAAAACTTACCCTGGTGGGGTTTGTGGGGGTCGATGGGGATGCCCGCTGCACCCCCTGCCTTGCTTCTGACTATTCTGACCTCTGATTCCTGACCTTTTGCCCAAACATCGACTACCTCTTCTGTGTAACCCTTCTGATTGATATCCCGGTTTGACCCTTGCCTGCCTGACAAGCTTATTCTCTGCCTGCCTCGACCCAGCCTGATCTGACTTCTCTTTTGCCTAACGCCTTGTAATACGACCTTCTGCCCAAAGACTCTCGTTAATTCGTGCCCCTTTGCCTATCCAGAACCTCTTGCCTTGCACCTCTCGTTTAAGTCCTGGTGGCATCCAAGTAGCTGAAGACTCCGTCCAAGGCCAAAGGCAGTCACACTACAGGTGAAGCACGAGCCAAGACCAGGGTGCTTGGCATTTGTACTGGTGTTGGGTGCCGACCATGGCAGCACCATAGGCAACCTGGCCAGTTGCGTCACCTCACATGCCCTGGCCCTCTCAGTCGGGAACAGCCAGCATGAGATTGGAGGTAAGGTGTGTGCCTGGCGCAACCCCAGCTTTGCACCCTAGACATGAGCCTACTCTGCCTACAACTAGTTCAGACCCAGCACATGCATTTTTCTGATTTGACGTCTGTACCGTTTGATTTTTTTCAGGTTATGGCTGACTTCTGACTTTTTGCAGCTTTGAGATTGTCCTAAATCTCCTAAAATTCAAAGTTTTGTTCCTCTAATAAATTTACTTTTTGCCCAAAAAACCTCGACCAGAAAAAAAATCAAGTTTAGTAAATAAACTTAATGTAGAAATTAAGTAATTAATTATGTATTATGAATTATAAACATTATGAATTATGTAAATCAGTTAATGTAGAAAGACCTAAAACTTGCTACAAAATTTATGCAATATCTATGGCACATTCTTTTATTAGAGGAAATAGGGTAAAACTAATATTTGTAAATGATAAACTATTTTGCGATTAAGAGTTTAGATTCTGGGAATCTTTACTCATAAAACATAGAAACAGAAAAAAGCAATTTTAAAAGAAATTATGTCCACAGATATTGAATATAATATAAGCTTCAGTCAATCACCCAGTGATGCATCAAACAAATGATGGACATGGAGAATGTGAATAATGTGAAAAGTGTCACATTAGCGAACACTTCAGACTTAATGAAATGCCTCAGTATTCACATATGACAGGGTTTACAGCATTTGGTCTCATTCAACATTACATACAGAAATAATAGATTTGTGTGCCTAGGTATATATGGACTTTCCAAATGAAACACAAAATGTTTATGACTAATACAGAATTAGTAATTAGAATTGGAATACAGAAGTAAAATGATAATTTAAAATAATAGACATGCATAGCATGTTAATACACATAACTTCTTAATTCACTAACAAAATATTATATGTAATGTTGTTTAAATACTTTGTTTCTACACTATACTGGTATTATTTATAGCAGTTGGAGTTCAACGGTCACCATAACTTCCAAAATGATTGGCAGATAAATTAATAGTGTGGAAAAAACTGAAAGTGTAATATGGAGAATGAATAATGCATCTATTTGACACCCTGCTACTTGTTCAAGGACACACTGCCTCTTATGGAGACACCTGCCATTCTGAAGTAAATTGCATGTGAAATATAAGCATTGTCTTCTAGTAGAGAACTGTTTACTCGTTAATTTCAACTATGAAACTAAACTTGGGAAGCCATAATAAAGCCAGCAATACAGCTTTCACCCTGTAAGTGCCAGCAGACTGTTGCTTTTTGTTTGCCAGGCTATTTTTTTTACATTTTGTGTTATCTCTCCCTTTTGGGGCATTTACTTTGGGGACTTCCAGTTTATCTATAAAAACTATATATGAGGACTTTTAAGACTACCTAAACTTTTTAAATCTGCCACAGTTTTTGTCTAATTCAGCTTCTGTAATAAGAATATAGAACTATAATCACTGAAAAAATTAAAACATTTTCATAATATCAAGATATATATCAGAAACATAGATAATTCTATACATAAACATCATAGTGTGGTCCTGATTAGGGATGTAGCGAACGTCGGAAAAAAAGTTCGAACATATTCGCGAACTTGCGTCAAAAATGCGAACGGTTCGCGAACGTCGCGAACCCCATAGACTTCAATGGGAAGGCGAATTTTAAAAGCTAGAAAAGACATTTCTGGCCAGAAAAATGATTTTAAAGTTGTTTAAAGGGTGCAACGACCTGGACAGTGCCATGCCAGAGGGGGATCAAGGGCAAAAATGTTTCTAAAAAATCCATTGTTGACACAGCGCTGCGTTTTGTGCTGTAAAGGGCAGAAATCACACTACATTTCTAAACCTGTGTAATAAAATGCTTTAAAACGTCCGGCGTCTACATGCCAATCAAGTCGTGTAAAGGTTACAGCCTGTTCACACGCAAAGACGGAACGCGGTGCTTACTGCAACGCAAAAAGACGCAAAGAGCTTTAATGAATGATACCGTCAAGTGAGCAAATAATAGTTTTTAATTACTAGTTGAGCTTGTCACCTCCAGGATGTTCATCCTGTTGGTGGCAATATTTCTGTAGTGGTGTGTTTAGCAGTCACCGTGCTTGTGCGCACGTGCACGGTCAGGCAGAGGTAATTCAATGTACAGTGAAGTGAACCAAAAAACACTGATTCTGCAGTGTGGGCCCAGTTTTGGTCTACTTTATTGATCACCTGCGGTGACCATAAAAGATGCGATTTTGCCACTGTTGCAGAACCCTGAAAAATTAGGCATGTGTACTTTCCTGAAAAATTATCTTTTTTTTTGTCGCAGCCACTGAAGCACAGAGGCCAGAAAAAATATGCCATATAAATGCTGAAAATATTAATTTTTTTTTGTCGCAGCCACTGCAGCACAGAGGCCAGAAAAAATATGCCATATAAATGCAAACAATATTAATTTTTTTTTGTCGCAGCCATTGCAGCACAGAGGCCAGAAAAAATATGCCATATAGATGCAAACAATATTAATTTTTTTTTGTCGCAGCCATTGCAGCACAGAGGCCAGAAAAAATATGCCATATAAATGCAAACAATATTAATTTCTTTTTGTCGCAGCCATTGCAGCACAGAGGCCAGAAAAAATATGCCATATAAATGCAAACAATATTAATTTTTTTTTGTCGCAGCCATTGCAGCACAGAGGCCAGAAAAAATATGCCATATAAATGCAAACAATATTAATTTTTTTTGGTCGCAGCCACTGCAGCACAGAGGCCAGGAAAAATATGCCATATAAATGCTAACAATATAAATTTTTTTTGTCGTAGACACTGAAGCACAGAGGCCAGAAAAAATATGCCATATAAATGCTGAAAATATTCAATTTTTTTGGTCGCAGCCACTGAAGCACAGAGGCCAGAAAAAATATGCCATATAAATGCTGAAAATATTCTGTTTTTTTTTTGTCGCAGCCACTGAAGCACAGAGGCCATAAAAAATATGCCATATAAATGCTGAAAATATTCTGTTTTTTTTGGT
>CM076676.1:68381403-68561403 GCA_038501925.1 Xenopus petersii | reverse complement strand
ATTTGACAGCGTCTGATGCTGAGGTAAGCGCACCTCTTTGCTCACTGTAAAGGCACGAGAGTTTGGGAAACCATTGATAAGAAACACAATGAATAAATAAATCACAAAGCCCACTCAGTGAATTGAATCATTTGCATTACATTACCGAATAACCATGCTTCCGCGTTAGTGTCATGGATGTTATATTAAATGACTTGAACCGTTAGACAACTAAAGATACACAATAGAAAGGAATAACAGTTGTTTAGATATATTTCTATGACAAAAATATATTTTTTTTTACAGTTTATCATTATTATTCTTCTAACAATTGCAAAAGATATGCAAGGGGGTTTGTTTACATACTAGGTCATACTTATTTTGGTGTTAGGGCCACTGTCCCGATTTTGTAAATAATGTGAAATGAATATATAATTATGTGTTCTTTGACACATTTTCTATTGCTTCCATGAAGGGGTTACAGACTGCAATAAGTAAGAGTGTGATTTTGTGGTGACAACCTCACATAACCCTTCTGTTCAGCTGAAAATGTTTAGCATACTGGTCCCTTAAAATTGTATATATTCCAGGCCAATAGAAGAAGGTAGGACTCTGTATCCTTTTTTACTTGCTTGACAGAGCTACTGCTAATCCAAAGGGCACTTCTGATTTGTGCTGAACATAGAGTGTACAATATATGCATTAAAG
This sequence comes from Xenopus petersii, assembly GCA_038501925.1. Lineage (NCBI taxonomy): Eukaryota > Metazoa > Chordata > Amphibia > Anura > Pipidae > Xenopus > Xenopus petersii. The sequence continues at coordinate 68,560,716 of CM076676.1, read as the reverse complement.
CCACAGGCCAACTTTGACAAACTGTTATCTAATATATTATTAAATGCACATTAACAAATGGAATTTATAAACATAATCTAAGTGACATTTTCTGTTTTTTTGCAAAGCGAGAAGAAGGCTTGTCTCATTATATGGCTGTTAAGGCAGATTGGAAATAACATAGTTCTTACGCCAGAACATCAACTAATTTTTCATGCACAATTACTTGTGAGCCCCCCGCATCTTTGTGTTTGCAATTCTATCATATCATTATGGGGTACTTTTGTTTTTGCTTATTCTTCTACTTTGTTCATGTTTTAATTAAAAAGTTTAATTATATACATGATTTTACCTTGTACCTTAATTCTACTTAGAATTTTAAAAAAAGCTTTAGAATATAATTGGTTTGCAAAATAATGAAAGACTTAGGGATTTATTATAATATTTACATTGCTAAATTTTAAAGCTGAGTGAGTGCTAACTGACCTAGTCACTGACACAATGTTGCTTAGTAAACCTTGCATTACTGAACAAACTGGTGTACTACTACTTACTGTCTTGCTGCACATTTGTGAGTTTAAAGATGTATTATACAGTATATTGGTAAATGTGTTTTTGTGTATGTCAAAGATCTGAAGATGATCATAGACAAAGGTGCAATGCTTTTTTTTGTACAGGAAGTATTAATATAATCATGTAGCCACTATAACTTCATAACTTAACACTTGAGATCTTCAGGAAACTGTCTTATTTCAGCTATTATTGGCCAGAAAAATATTACTACTGTCTATGGGCTCTGTTCCTTGGTTCACAATACCAATTGTGGACAGATGCCCTGTGTAGTTTTTTTTTTTGTACTCATGATCAGGTGCCAAGATGGGTTAGAGCTAGGGTTTCTAACTTTTCATTTCAGTGAAAACAGGCAGAGTGGATGAAGTTGGGGGCAGGTCAGTGATGTCAGGAGCAGGGCTGATGATGCCGGGGGAGCGGGACTGATGATGTGGCAGTCAGCGATTGACTGATCGCTGTGTCATTAACTTCAATGTCCTTTCTAATTTGGAATTCCAAAAATCGGGTTGTCCAGGTGGAATCCAAGCAGGTGGCAACCCTAGTTAGAGCATGACATAATCAGAGTATAAAAATTCTTAAAGGAACAATTCAGTTTAAAAATAAAAACTGGATAAAAATATAGGCTGTACAAAATAAAACATGTTTCTAACATAGTTAGCCAAACAGGAAATCTAAAAAGGTTGGAGTGAACAGATGTCTAACATAACAGAACAGAACTTCCTACTTTACAGCTCTTTAACTATATGTTAGTCAGTGACTTTAAGGGGGGGCACATGGGACATAATTGTTTAGTGAGTTTGCAATGGATACTTAGAAGGTCAGATTCAAAAGCAACAGTTATGATCCATGTCTCTGATTGGTCACTGCCTGGTAACCAATAAGTGGAAACCAGGAAAGCTGCAAAGCAGGAAGTAGTGTTCTTGCTATTATGTTAAACATCCAGTCACTCCAGCCTTTACATATTACATTTTTCTATTTACCCAGTTTTTATTTTTATACTAAACAATTCCTTTAAGGCCTAAAAGGTACTTGGCCTTTCACATAGAGGGTTATACTGAACAACATTTGCCCATTTGGTTTTCTGGATAATTTGTTGTATAATATTTACAAACAATAGTAGCAAAGACACGTTAATTCTTTATAATGCAACCATATTAAAAGAACCTTCACTGGCAGTTTAGTACTATATCAATAGCACCCCCTCTCCCAATAGCATTCAGTATTTCTGCATAATCATTCACTAATTTGTAAGTATTGAATGGCGCTGCTAACAATCATGCTGGGGATCTATTCAGATAATAACAATTACCTCCATGGTACAATCGTTTTGTTCTTTCCCAAACAATGATCACAGACGTGACCATGTTCAGCCAGAGATTTGTTGAGCTGTTACTTCTGATTGTGTATATTGATTAAACGGAAAAAAACAAACTCTTGTCTCCTGCACTATACAGACATATACACATTGCAAACAGCTTGCCTAGTCGTGGCTCAGAGCTTACTGTATATCTTAACCATTAACAATATCTGACTGCACAGTTTTGGAATACTCTCAAACAGATGCCCTTCTGCTCACCTACCGTTGGAGCCATTTGCTCTTTTTTCCATTACTGTTTGAGAAGAAAGTATGTTATGCTGCCTAATAGTATACAATTCATAGCCACAGGAAACATTTTCCTTATTTACATTCACATTAAGCACAGGCAATGAGACAAAATAACAAGATTGCTTCACTTCCAGTAACAAAGTCTGTCAGAATTTTTTCACAGTTTTTGTCGACATCTGTTGAGCTGTTTTGGTAAACTAACACTGTGTTATGATCCTGCTGTAGAAAAATGTCAAAACAAGCACTTTAATGGCTTCAAACTACCTGTTAATGATTGTGGCAGAGGAGCCTGCCTAGCAGTCTGGGTCTTCAATTAAGCATCTGTCCAAGCTGGAATGAAGTCCCCTAATTGGTGGAAAACAGACTCCCAGCAGGCTGCATAAGATTGATTTAGCACTTATGCCCTACTGTAAATTTGTTTGCGGGAGTTCTTAAGTTGAATATACACTTGTAGTTGTTTTATTAGTCAACAAACAGGCAAGGCATTGGGAGAAAAAGTCTCACATATTGTCAGTTTATTTTAGGAACTAAAGATGACTATAACGGGTTATACACCCCGCTGACTGTGTGTGCCTACCTTCTAATGTCCATCTATATGGATGCTGTTTCAGTGCACTCTCTGGGTCTGGGATGTTGCTCACCAGTTTCATGTTGCTCTATCTATAGATTAGCCATGTATTGCTTATTTGATAGAGACTAGTTAACAATACTGTTATTATTTCTTACAGTGCATACACTTATCAAGCACTTATTTATAAGGCAATTTCTTTTGCCATAAGGGCTGATAACTGTGACATTTCTTTGTTTCTGAGTAGGTCCGGTTACCCTCTTTCTTTTATGATTATACCAGAATGTGATATACACATTCAAGAAATAATTCAGTTTTATTTATATATTCATTCAGATAGGTGCTATTTCTGTTGCATCCAAGCACAAACAAAAAGCCATGCGTCAAAATGCCGGGTAACAGCGTAAGAGACACATTTACAGTATTTCTGGACAAAGTTGTAGCGACAACAGCAGGTGCTATATGAAATATTGTCACGCTTGATGAACATTTTTCACATTGCACTAGTCTTTCGGCAATGTCACACAGGATGACTTTTATTTCATTGATTTTTTTTCATCTAAGTTTTTAAAAAATCTGACACTTTAACTATTTCCCCATAAAGACAACATCATGAATCATAATTGGTTGAAGATGTATAAGGGGGTACTTAAAACTTCTATAGTTAAAAGCTGCTGGACTTTTACATTATAATGATGATGATGTGCCACTCAAATAGCACCTATAACGATAAGAAAACCCACTGGTTTGTCCACCTACTGCCCCAATTATCTGTGTACTGATAATTATTCAGTCCACCAGTCAATTCACACATGGGGTGGATTCCAGTCCAAGAATACACTCGAGCTTTAAAATCTGCCTCATGTGTGAAGTTATAGGCAGCTTAAGTACCTGGACACAAATGAGTGGAACCTCGGGCAATGATCAGTTCATAATTGCTGCTATGTAGGCCATCGGATCGAGGACTGCAGCAATGCATAAATGTAGTCCTTAATCTGACGGGAAAGTCAAACCTGCCTAAAGGATATCTGGGCAATTTTTGGAAAGATATTAGTTGAATGATCAGTCTGGAAGGGGCTTTTATTGGCACAAAAATTTTATTTTTTTTAATTAAAATGGAGTCTATGGAGATGTCTTTTTCAAAATTCAGAGCTTTCTGGGTAACGGTTTTTCGAATAACAGATCCTATACCTGTAATAATAATACTACTACTTTACTGCAAATGAGGTAATCCTACAATACCATTTCAATAGTTGTGCAAACTTGTTATAGGTATGTCATTTGTTCCTATCCGCTACTAGTTCCTCAGGTTGTCTAATTGGGTCATTGTGTGTTTGCTTCTGTCTTTAAATGGAGTGTGAAATGTATCAGTAATTAGTATTCATGCTGTTCATATTTTAAACATAAGTCATATTTTGCTGACAAAAGCATTTTCTTTTCTAATTTGAAAAAAAATTGCATTTGCTTTGTATAATTCAAGAAACACAAGCCATTAAACATAAAATAATTATAATCAGTGCCGGGCCAGGCCAGCCGAACACCCTAGGCAAACCAGGTGGCCATGTCAGCCTATGGTTAAGATAATATGGGTTTTTTTGATTGATGCTGCCATCAGGTGGAAAACAGCTGTGGTTTTTTGTAAAGACATTTTGTAAAGAGTACATGGAAAGTTAAAGAGTTACATGTCACCGCTTCCACTATAAATCCCTGGTAAAGGCATTGCCTTAAGCACAGTGGTGTAACTATCATTGGGGAAGGAAGGTACAACTGCACCAGGGCCACCCTCCCCATTAACCCAGCAGTGGCAGATATCAGTAAGGGGATAGCAATTGATTCATTGTCCTGATTGTGATTGGAAAGACCTTTCCTCAGAAATGCTTATAATATGGGAAACGGTGATTGGCAGAGAGAGGCATTTTAACGACTGTTGTTTTTCCACCTGATGTCATTAGCCAAAACCCATGTGACATTAGCCTTAACAAAAAGAGCAGCAGTGGAGAAGTTTAATTATTAGCAGGATTGTAAAAAAAAAACATGCCTTAAGTAACGCCATTCACACTCAAATGGAGTTGTACCTGTGCTACTCAAAATTCACCCAAAGAATTCCTGTGCAGTCAGGAATTAATTACAGAATTAATAACAGGAAGTACATGATATTGACAAAACACACTTGAAATATTTTGAATTCATATTAAAATTACAAAAATGTGAACATTTTAGCTGTGATTGCACATGTGACCATGCCAGGTTCAGCTAGATAGATGACACCTTATTAGGCTCTTTGTGTCTATTCACTGAATAACCAGTGATTATATCTTTTTTAAATCAATGTCTGAAAAAGGAAAATAATTGTCAGTGCACAAAAAAATATCAGATTTACTAAAGAGGCTTTCATTAAACTGATGCCCAATGATGAATCCTGCCTTAATTGTCCCCAGCCTTTTGTGTAGATATAAAGATATATTGTGTGGTGCTTTTTTTGTAGAAGTGATTGTTTAATTGTAGATTAAAGATTAATGCAAATCTAATGATTCCATAAGGGCACTTCAGACAATAGCATCTTGCATCAGGCTGCATGCGTTCATTTTTCAATCTGGCCATAAATTTGGCTGGAAATTAAACAGTAAGTAGCTGTGATTGCAGCACCGGTCTCTGAAGACACTGAAGCAATGAAAATAAATGAACAAGCCCTCACACACAGAATGCTTCATTGTGGTCATTAGTCGCTAGATGTGAAGCAGGTGAAATTGACTACTGGAAACCTTGTCACATGTCTGTTAAACATGCCAAGTGAGGGAATTAAGGGACATTACAAAGCTTAGACTAAATCAATTTAAACTATGCAGTGTGTTTTGCATTTTAGATTTCATTTATTCTTTCAGAGGCCTGATTTTTTTAGTTGAATTTACATATGGGTACATTTAGGCAATACATAGTTTGTTTATATATTCAACCCACTCATTCTCGTATTTGCAGTACATTTTTATATAATCTCTAAAATGTTTTAATGTTAGAAATATTTTATTTATGTCACTTCAGCAAAAGGAGGGTACTGTAGAGCTTATAAGCAAAATAAATGTAAGCTATGGGCCTTTACTCTGATACACTGTTATATTGTGGGCCAATTAGAAACTAGCACATTATCAGTTGAATAATTAGAAATCTGCCACCCCATCCCAATGCTTCTTCATAGGGAGGCATTATTTATATACAGCCAGAAATAATCCATTACAACCTGTTATGTGTTGCAGTGGAGTGTGGAAGAATGGTTGTTTGCAATCACTGTAAATAATGCACATAATTCATCTTAAAAACAACTTTTTGGAATTCAGCAAAAAATAGGAAAATAAATGTGATGGAGAAAGAAAAAATGTGCTACATTGTGTTAATAATATAATAATAATAATAATAAGGTCTTAACTTATGGGCCAGAACCCAATAGCAAGTTTCCAGACTATTTACAGTGGGTCCAATTGATGACTGATCACACACATAACCCTTAACCCTTTCAGTGCTGGGCGATTTGGTCACTTGCAAATTTTTATTGCCAGTTTTTGAACATAGGGTCCTTTCCTGGACGGAACTTAATGCTTACCGCGGAAAGTTTTTTTTTTTCAGTACAACCTAAGCTATCAAAATATGCTACTATTTTGATGAAATTCCACTTCTGTAACAAGTTATAAGCTCCAAAAAAATGAAAAAAAATAATATATTCCGTAATATAAACAGATATAGTAGAAACATAATTTATAATGCATGAAATTACAACTGATTTGGAAAGGCCCATGTCTCCAGAATATGCCAATAGCAAATATGTATAGTTTTATGTAAATTTCTGATTTATATAGGTCAAAAACTCCCAGCAGGACACTACGACATTTCCAAAGCACTGCTCCAGAAACCTAAATATTTCCAATTTCAAAAACTCCACTAATTGTGGGTTTACCCTAAAAAAGTATAGATTTTTGGAAAGAGCAGATTCTGCTGAATATCTAGTGAATGTCTTTCTATTCCAAACTACTCAGCCACAATGCTTTCCTAAAGTTACTTGTTTTTATAAATTGTTCCGACATTTTTTAGCAAAAAGGTGCATTTGTATCATTGGTTTATTGTGTATTAATCCCTGGAATGGCAATAATCCTTTGCATTAACATGAGCGTCAGTAACCAGAGTGCTTACACCAGCAGATGTCTTTCATACATGCAGCAGTCAAAACTTAATGGAAGTGTAATGGCATTTCTTCAGCCAATATATGGAATTTGAAAGCAATGGTATTCAAAAGATAGAAAACGAGAAAAAGGACCGCTACTGCTCACCGCGTATCCCAACCAGGTGCTCTGTCGAACAGTGTCCCCACTGCTAACATCCAATAGACTCAGAACAGGCAGATGGCACTTCTGGAATAGGTTTATTGGGGTTGCTGCTGTAAAACCTAACGCATTTTGGCAGTAAATCCCTTAATCATAGGTAACCGATGGTGGTATTCAAAAGAACTGGCACTTTGCCACACAAATCAAGAGTTTCAATACAAGTATAAAAGGACTTTTAGAATATAGCACATATGTCAGCAGTCTAAAAATTGTAGTGGTCTCTTTAACCTACATAGTTTTCCTGTTAATTAGGAATCTGTTATGTTTTGGGTAGCCGAGGATGAGGAGAGTATAACAGTGCTTTATGAGCAGGCTCATGCAGGCCTTACACAACAGTAACTTTCACTTTTAAGCTGCACAGTATAAGTCTGGGCACAGTGACATCTACAGGCCATTTGTATAAACACCACATATTCCCCCTATAGTAGGAAAGCATTTGGGCAAATGTAATAAACAACAACAATGCATCTTAAAGCAATAATATACATTATTCACATCACATAGTCCTTGGTCCATGCAGGTAGTTTTCTGATTCTCTCAGTACGCCTTATAGGTTCACTTTCTTCAGGCCTATTGCAGTTGACATCAGGAGTAGGGAAATGTCCTTCATCAAATGGAGCTTCTCCAAAGTCATATCTAACAGGAGCAAGACGACGTGCATTCAGACAGTTCATATGTGTATGGTCCTCACTGGTGTCTCACTTCAAGTGGTGCAGTAAATTTAGATTGTCCTTGTTTCAGTATTCCTGGTTTCTTGATTCTGACTAAAGATCCAGGCTGAAAGTGTACTTCTTGCACCATGTTTTCTGTCAGTATAAGCCTTGCATTTGGCTTGTTGACGTTTCACAATGTCAGCAGTAGATGATTTTGTAGGCACAGTATTTTGTAAAAGTTTGATGTCTGCAACATGTAACTTAGTGCGCATCTGTCTGCTATGTAATAATTCAGCAGGAGATGATTGGGTTGTTGCATGGCACGTTGCTCTGTAATTATGTAGGAACTCTGTTGTAAATACTTTCCAAGATTTCCCAGTAAGATTTGCTGTCTGTAGTGCTTCTTTCAGACTTCTGTTGAATCGCTCGATTTCTCCATTTGCTTGTGGGTAATACACTGAAGATTTCCTATGAACAATATTCCTCTCTCTCAGAAAGGATTCAAACTCATATGAGACAAACCGTGGTCCGTTGTCTGATATTTAGTGATGGGCGAATTTCGCGCGTACTTCGTGAAACGACAAAAAATTCGCGAAACGGCGCCGGCGTCTCATTTTTGATGCTGGCGCCAGTTTTTGATGCCGGGGTCGGTTTTTTCGTGAAAAAAAATTTTGCCGCCCGCAAATTTTTGCGGCCATTTCACGAATTTATTCGCTGCCGGCGAATTCGCCCATCACTACTGATATTAACTCATTTGGATTACCTTCTCTGCTGAAGACTGTAGACTGAAATGTTATTAATGTAGCTGATGTTATATGAGAAACAAATGCCATTTCAGGCCATTTACTGTAAAAGTCTATCAAGGTTATAGCAAATCTACAGTCTATAGGAGCATCTGTAAAAGGACCAACAATATCAATAGCAAGTTTTTTCCATTCTGAATCAGGAGATGGTACTGGTTTTACATCTGGTCTCAACTTAACTTTGTGTACAAAGTTATTTGCACAGCCCAGTGAAGTGTTCCTTTGTGGTGAAATTTTAGACACTGGCTGTGTGGCAGGCACTGGTGCTGTAGTAATGAGACCATCAACTAATTGTAGGTTTAATGCAGCAAAGAGATCCCTTCCAAGTATAGCAGTACCCTTATTCACAATGTAAAAGTCACATTTTGCAGTATTTGCAAATTGTACAGTCAATGGCAAGCAACCAAGCACAGGGATTGGATCCTTTAAGTAACTGACCAGTTTAAGGGCAGATGCAACAAGCGGATTTTTTGCAAAGTATTTCAAGAAAATATCCTTTGGTAGTATAGAAACAGCTGAACCTGTATCAAGCATCAGGTTAATGGAGTGTCCCTTGTCAGCAGATGCAGTACTGACACTGACCAAAAATGCATGTGGCTTTGGGCATAGCAACTGTCAATTAGACGGAAAGTTATTTTCTAAGCTTTTATTTATTATTTGGGATGCATTTCAACTTATAGTACTGACTATCCGCTAGGGTGAGATTCAAACTTTATTATCAAGAAACCTAACTAGAGTGAAATAAACAAAATAATAAAACAGAAACTTGGCTCATACCACTTAAATGCGTAAAATACATACTTTGCACAACATTTAGATTTCAGGGGCTTCATGTTGGGCCCAAGGGCTGCACATTATGTTTTATGTTGGTGATAGGACAATATGATGCCTATTATGAAGGAAAGATACCGAAATGTTCTTTTGTGCATCTTTTTAAAAATGGTGTTCAATGCAAAGTACAGTATGTTTTCTGAGTGGTCCCTGAATAAAACATGATTGTACAAAGATTGATTGAATGTGAAAGTGTGAATTATTTTACATTATAAACATGCATACAAATATTTCTGAGGTTCAATCATTACTCTTATACAACAGCATTAGCTTTGTACTTTAATGTTAATGCTACACCCCCCTGTCTCTGACCATAACCCTATCATACAATACACTGTGCCAGACATATGTCTAATGGGACCATAAAAAGAGCTTAATGTTTTGGTGTGTCCTAAATTAACCAAATGCATCTGTGCTTTTATGACCTTATTGCCCCAGTGTTCCTATAAGGCAGCATAACATTGTACTTAAAATGTAAAAATAGAGTTTTATTGCTACAAAAATACTGTGCTTTTTTACCTTGGGGAGGGGAGGGTTCAATTCTCTATACAAATATCTGCTGGCATAATTTATCTGGGCAAATAGTTGTATTACATATATTATTAATATATATATATTTATAAAGCACCAACATGCAGTACAATAGTTGGGTGTATACATAAAACATACAAGTTACATACAGATATTGATTGACACAGGAGGTATTGTTAATAATTGAAAAGGAGAAGAGATCTAAGATAGCAGGTATAGACCACTGTAAAAGGTTACTTGACACCCTGGTATTCACATTTAAATAATTTGCTGTATTGAGAAAGTGTTTAGTCCAATAAGTTTTAATACTTGAGGAATATATGAATACAGTTCACTAAGAAGCAAACTTGGATAAAGTTTAAAATGACCATTTATTTAGCAGCTATATTAGCTGACATAAAATGTAAGAGAGGCATTAAATGAATATATTGTGGAGTATATCATTTTGAGGTTAATTAGCATTTTCTCACCATTGTACATCAGCCTTGCAAAAAAAAAAACATGTGCATGGAGAGATTGCCTCTTTTTGAAATTGCATATTTTATTTCTAAATCCTTCATTTACAAAATTACTATATTTTCCCCATCAAAATACATGGCTAATTGCAATGAAAGACTGTTTTGATTAAACATATACTTAATTAGTTATGCTAAGCCCTTCCCAGTGCTTCTAATATTTACAGTTGAATAATTCCTTTAGTACTTTTAATTAAAATACTTTTTGAAGATCTACAGGTTGGCCACGTGTTTAAATACATATAAAAGTTGGCTCTTCAGAGTTTCATTGATTTCCAGGTGCCATCTAATTAATCTTTACTGATTAAATGCTCATTGAATCTTCTGAAATATAAATTAATGGGTGCAGACATGGAACATTAGGCTCCATTTTTCCCTAACATAATTTTATCGTCTCAAAGTAATTTCTGAGGGCTAATTGGTTTGATTAGGCACACAGATTAAGCATTCTTTCATTAACCAAATTCTGTCTTTCATAGACCTTGAAACCTATGCTACTAAAATGAAACTTAGCTGCCATAGAGAAGGCCCACATCCAGAAGATGAAACATGACATATGCATATTATCACCACTCCGAGTTGCTTTAGAAATTAAGCTAGAGTGCTAAAAGTAGTCAAAATACATTGTTTGCATTGGTATCTAACGTATTACAGTTGTTTACCACTCCAAAATCAGGCATACAGAGAAAAGAGAAGGGAAAGCCAAATACAGGTAAGCTTGGGCTTTTATATGTGCTGAAATGACTTTAAAAGCAATGGGTGCAAAAATCAGTAACGTTCAAAATAAACATCAAAGGAAGTCGCACTCACAGGATTAGTGAAAAAAATAAAGAAAAATTTATTGTAGACGCCCTTCAGTCACTAAGTCCTGTGAGTGCAACTTACTTTGATGTTTATTTTGAACTTTACTGATATATATAGACAGTATATATTCACATTGAGTATCGGCACTCACCCAATATTATGCCAATTCCCGGGTGTGTCTTCCAAAACGAATCTCAATAGTTGTAGAAATTGGAGGCACTCACAGATATAGGTACTGGTGAATTTATTGAACTTACATAGTTACATAGTTAAATCGGGTTGAAAAAAGACAAAGTCCATCAAGTCCAACCCCTCCAAATGAAAACCCAGCATCCATACACACACCCCTCCCTACTTTCATACAAATTCTATATACCATACCTATATATTTGATATTCTGTCTGTCCAAAAAATCATCCAAGCCATTCTTAAAGGCATAAACTGAATCAGCCATCACATCACCCGGCAGTGCATTCCACAAGCTCACTGTCCTCACTGTGACGAACCCCCTACGTTGCTTCAAATGAAAGTTCTTTTCTTCTAGCCTAAAGGGGTGGCCTCTGGTACGGTGATCCACTTTATGGGTAAAAAGGTCCCCTGCTATTTGTCTATAATGTCCTCTAATGTACTTGGAAAGTATAATCATGTCCCCTTGCAAGCACCTTTTTTCCAGAGAAAATTCTCACATGTTCCCTCACATCAACGCGTTTTGGTTCCTTTAGGTTCCCTTTGGCTCCTGATGATGGTTATATATATATATAATAGCTCTTCGTAAGCACTCACGGCAAGTAGAATATTTGATTTATTGGCTCATCGACGACATCAGTGCCTTTCGGTCCATCTGATTCGACATCCTGACTACCTGACGGCGGTGGACTGAAACGCATTGATGTCTTTGATGATTCAATAAACCAAGTTTTTTACATGCCGTAAGTGCTTATTAAGAGTTATTTTGTTCTATATATTGTGGTTACCACCCGGCTGTTGCTTCTATTATTGGTGACGGTGAGTTCTGGTTCAAGTGATACGTTACTACGAGTGAGATATATATATATATATATATATATATATATATATATATATATATATATATATATATATATATAATTTTATTTACAGTTATATACCCTATTCTTCATTGTTGACTTTTTCCTCTCTGTACCCTGTATAAGAAAGCAACTTGTGAATAATGTTAATTAATCTGGCATAAAACTGAATAGATTGATTGTTTGTAAATTCCATTAAGCAGCTACTTAAGCAACAGATAGTTTATATCAAATTGAATGACATATTAAAGAATCTTACCAAACTGGAATATATATTTACATAAATATTGCCCTTTTACATCTCTTGCCTTGAACCACCATTTCGTGACTCTATCTGTGCTGCCTCAGAGATCACCTGTCCAGAAATACTACAACACTAACTGTAACAGGAAGAAGTGTTGAAGCAAAAGGCAGAACTCTGTCTGTTAATTGGCTCATGTGACCTTACATGTGGTTTGTATGTGTGCACAGTGAATCTTACGATCTCAGGGGACGGCCCTTATTTTTTAAAATGGCAATTTTCTATTTATGATTACCCAATGGCACATACTACTAAAAAAGTATATTATTATGATAATGGTTCATTTACATGAAGCAGGGTTTTACACATGAGCTGTTTTACTCTTAATTACTTTTAATAGAGACCTACATTGTTTGGGAGGTATAGTTTTCCTTTAAAGCATGTCACTCCACATCACAGGAAGACCTATTAACTAGAAAAACCCATGTTTGGAGCAGTCCAGTAATAGATTTTGTATTGAAGATGATCTCACTTCAACAACTGTGTCCATTCAAATAGTGCACCGTACATACACTGATTTTCAGTTGAAATAAGAACTAATTTTGATTTGCTACAAAAGAAAAAGAAGAGACTTGGTCACTCAATTGCTAGTCAGCAACCAAGAATGAGATGACATTTCCTCTACCTTCATCTACCTCTGTCAAACTGGATTTAAAAGGTCCTAGTAGTTTGTATTTTTCAATTTTGCTATATGTCATTCTATATTTGAGCCTGACAAGTCAGTTCTTTTGCTTCCAGGATATACAGTATCTGAGGAAGTGTACAAACACGAAACGCGTCAGACCTCCGACGATGTTTATAATTAATCGTATGATTAAATAAAGTACATTGCTGTTACCTATGGTCTGGAGTTGAGCGATCTGTGGAAAGGGTCCAGGAGTGTGCTGCTTCTTCTTACAGACTATACAGTATATAGCTATAGATATAGTGTATATATATATATATATATATATATATATATATATATATATGTATAAATATTTCATTCGCTTGTATGAAGGCTGTCATTTATTTTATTACCTATTGAAAATATGGAAACTGAAACCTTTCTTAATAACACAGCTCTGTACTGCTGAAGCAGAAAACAATTTGAAGGAACCTTGACCTGTACACTATGGTGCCTCAGTTTAGTTGTTCTGAAATGGATTGGAAATCGTAAATCACTTCTGGAGTGGACAGTTTATTGATGCAAAGTCTTTCTTCTAGAAACTGGTCAGAGAACATAGGTCACTGGTTTGCCCTTTCAATAACGTTAGGTGAGGTAACATTTATTTACAAATTACGCTGCATATATTTTATATGCAGCACACTGTTTTCTAAAGTTAAACACATTTGCAACCAAAGTTGAATCTGTTGAAACAGCACTTGTACAGTATCCTTTCTCCGCTATGTGAAATTTGAATGTATTAACTTGCTAATTACAAAAAACTAAAGAACCATTTACATTTAATTCAGCATTTTCATACACTTGTGACCCCAATTTCCCAACACATTTCACCTAAGCAATGCTCCATCCCTTGTAGAGCTTTTCAAATTTGCAGTTCAATAATCTTTCCGTTAATTTTATTTTAGATTGTTTTGTAAATTCTACAGATTAAATTTGTGAACACTTAAATTACAGTTAATACTTCAGCCTTTAGTGGTTTTCAGAAGGCATCTCAATAATCTTTACTGATTATATGTACATAAAAGCTTAGAAGTAAGATCATTTGTGCTGACATGAAGCGTTGGAGAGCACTTGCCCATTCTTAGCATGATTGTTTTATCTATTCAAAGTCATTTGAAGTGCCTTGAGTGCTTATTGTTTTGATGAGGCAGGCAAACTTACTCTTTAAGAATACAGTTATATCATTAAACAGAAGCTGGAATTGCTGAATTACTCCATTTCAACAGACATGAATCTCAGTTATATAATAATTTCATAATTCATACAGATTTCATTGTTTTGTGGACTCATAATAATGTATTAAAATGGATCTGTAATGAATGGCTTTCTTGCCGAACTACAAATCCCTAGATTTTTCAGATATCCATAGAATATGGACTATATGGATTTTTTTCTTCTGCTGTTCTGTCTGTGACCATCCCATATTCAATGGGGCTAAACATGCAGACAATGAATCACTTATTACTTACTCTCTTTGTTCTTCACCCAAACAAAGTAAATGGGCCCCTATGTGTTCTATTTCTCCTCATACCTGAGACAATTGTTATGTCCCCTCTGGCTGTTCCACAGTAGAGTAGAGCGCAGTTAAGTGAATGGGTATGGATACTAAGGGGTGCAATTTGGCAATGAATACTTTTATGTTCATGCAAAGAACAAACATGCAATGGCATCTGGATCCTAAGTTGGCTGCTAGCACTGGCAAATGCATCTGTAGACTTAATAAGCTGCCGCTTACTCTGATGATTGATGGAGATGTGAAGTTATTGACATCAGCTCAGATCAAAGGTGGATAGAAAGCTGTTATAATCCTATTGATGAATATAGAATATAGTATAGAAGCACCACACTTCTATCCTTCGCAATCCATTGGTTTGCTCCTGATTCAGCAGACTCAATGCTGTCACACTTTAACAACCCCACCAACTTTCCTCAGGCACATAGTATAGTGTGTAAGATCCAGTGTATGTATAAACATTTATTGATATACAAATTGGTAGGTCAAGATCCATGTATTGAGTACTGACACTTTTTACACAACTTTTTATTCCATTTTTTTAGGTGACTAGATTGAGGCCCATTGACTTCAAATGGTCTGGAGTGGAGTAAAACAATTACACCATTTTCAAAAGTAAAAACACATGCCTTTATAGATAATTCATTTTTATTTATACGTGATTATATGATGAGACTGAATTCTGACTTAGTTTGGATTTTCTGTTATAATTGTGTCATCTTCATATTTCTCCTGTAATGCAGAAAACTTGTGGCAAAGGGCCATATAAGGGCTGAATACACAGTACTGCAGCCATGCAACATGCAATATGTATTAGGACTTTTATAGAAGCAAGAAGAATACTTATGTATCTATATCTAATAAAAAATGAATGGGCAATTAGAGCAGTGCTTAGAAGATCAGGACTCATCAATTTTTATAGCAGTGAGCAAGATAATATGGCAGTAAAGTAAGGTTTACAAGGGCATCATTGATTCTTCCATAATAAAAGCAACTCAGACATTGATGATGCCTGCTGTAATTTCAATGCATAAAAGTATATTTGATATTGTTTTCTTACAAGCGCATGGTCACAGTTCTTTCGGTTACAGTGTTACATTAACACATGCTTAATTGGGTAGCATCCACTTATTCAAGAGAGCCACTAGATGTTAGATTCAGTTGTCTAATTTGATATAACTTCTGATGAACTTGGTTTTACTACATAATAAAAATGCTCTTACTCAGATAAATCCTACCTAACTTACCAAACGGTAATACACTTACCCCCATATGTAATAAAAGTCACTGAGGCTCATTTATCAACACTGGGCAAATTTGCCCATGGGCAGTTACCTATAGCAACCAATCAGTGATTAACTTTTTAAAGCCAGCTGCAAGTAGAACAATGAATGCAGCAATTTGATTGGTTGCCATTGGTTACTGCCCATGGGCAAATTTGCCCAGTGTTGATAAATGACCCCCACTAAGTTTGCCCAGGAGCAGTAACTGATAGCAACCAATAAGATGTTTGCTTTTAAACAGGTGACCAGTAAATGCTACCTGCTGATCGATTGCTATGGGTTACTGCCTCTGGGCAAATTTAGTGCCTTTTATTACAAAACCTCCATACTCTTTTAATACACATTACAGTTATAATGGCATAAGGGCATGTGCAGCATTTTATACCAGCATAACTTTTTAAGGAAAACCTACAGTGACAATATACCAGAAATCCATTCATATAGTTATCACCTACAGACTTTCTGCAGTCAAAGATTTGGTTGGGCCATTCTTAGCACATAACAAAGTTACAGATAATGAAAACACAGTTCTGGTGTTCAGTGATCTTCAATGAAACATTCATGCTCAACTTCACCCTGATTGGCCTTTACTCCCTTTCCACTGATTTTTCTCCCTTACCTGTAGCTATCAGCCCCACGGTAGAAGAACCACTGACTTGGACCTGATGCTACTTGCATGCTTACTTAAATATTTATATATATAAAGACAGGCAAACAAGCCTGATATTTTTTATGCAAGCAATCCTAGAGTGTGCACTTTTATCTTATGTTGTTCATAATTACAAACCCTCATGATGTTTTTATGCATAAAACATGTATGATTTTATACATAAGATCAACTCTGTTATTAAGCTTTGACAAGCTAATTAGCCCAGGCATTGTCAAGAAGATTGTATTTGTTTATAAGGTTAGGTTGGCTTTATACAAATTATTTTGGTTCATTGATATTTATAAAAATATGATTATCATAGTTCCTTAGTATGTGTGTTGCTGATCACTGTTGCTTTTGTGTTTAGACTCAATGGGCACAACATTTGCAATAAAGTAAATAATATAGTTTATTATCTATATTAATTTATGTACTTCTGGAAAATTTATAGGAATGTTTACAAATGTTGCAACTGCAAGCGTGTTTTTGCTTTTCCCTTTCTGCACTGCTGCTTCTGGCTCTTGTTAGAATATAGCAAATGTTATCTCATGCATAGAAAGAGCCAGACAATCACTTTAAAAGCAAGTATGGTGACAAATAACTGTAAAACTACTTTAAAAATGGCATTTATATGTATTTATATATATATATATATATATATATATATATATATATATATATATATATATATATATATATATATATATATATTGAAATAACATTTTCTTTCATTTTGCAAAAGTTTGAAAACTTGCTGCATGTCCTTCATGCCAAAAGTCCTCTATATATAACTGCTAATAACAAAGGACATTTCATTTTTCTGAAGAAAAAAAACCTTCATAACTTGTCTATTCCATTAGCCCTTCTGTCTTTCCTCTTTTCTGACTTCAGATCTGGGAAAGTCACTTCTGCGGCTTATTATTGGGTCCGATTTTTCAAGTTCCTGTTTCTGGATATCTCTGTTTTGAAGGAAATGTAGACACACTGTACGTTTACACATGAAAGTATACTGGAGCTTTCATGAAAATGTTAATTAATTTGGCATATAGACCTTTTTCTTATTGACTGTGAAACTTCTGACACTATTTGATCATCCGAATTCTTTCATCTTGAGGAGCCCCTTGTGAATTCAAAAGCATTTTTAATTAACTTTTTTAAATAACATTATCAGTGCTTTTACTTTTTATGTAGTTCTTGATTGCCCAACAATACTAATTGGTATGACTATTAAAGTGTTTAAACTAATCTGAACCAAAGTGTCTCACCTTATAAGAGCATAGAAGTTATTTGTACAGTTGTTAAATAGATTATATTGTACCCTAGGGCGGCAAATGTTGCTTCAGTACTGAAGGTCAGAGTAACCAATCAGATATTTGCACTTTTTATTCTAACTGAGCTATACCAGTAAAAACTAACTACTAATTACTATGGGGTTACTAGAATTAGATACACTTTTCTTATTTTACTACATTACATTCCTAATAGGATTTTTTGTCACTAATATGTATACTTTATTTTTTATTAGGTCAATGGAAAGGATATTTTAAAAGCTACCCATGAAGAAGCAGTTGAAGCCTTTCGTAATGCTAAAGAGCCAATCATGGTCCAGGTTTTAAGGAGAACCCCTATAAACAGAGCCCAAGGAAGCTTACAGGAAGTTCAGCTAGTGAATGTCAGCACCCAGACAGATATTACCTTTGAGCACATCATGGCTTTAGCAAAACTCAGACCATCCACTCCGCCAGTTCCTGATATTTGTCCTTTCTTGCTTTCCGACAGGTATTATAATATATATTATCATCAGTTATTATCATTATGTGTATAGCAACAACATATTTCACAAAGCTTTACAGACATGACTCCAGTGAAGCCAATTATCCTGTATGTTTTTGGAATGGGAGAAGTAGACTAGAGTGCCCATAGAAAGAACACACAAGCACAAGAACAATATTCAAATTCCTAATAGATACTGCCCTGGCTGGAATTAAACCTCGAGCCCCATTGCTGCAAGGCAGCAGTGCTATCTACTGTGATACCAACCAGAATTTATACTGCAGACTATATTTTAAATGTAGAGTTAATATCACACACAGAGGACAAAATGAATCAACCCTGAATGGTGTCTTTGAATTTTTCTGCGCTGTATCCTGCCAGTGCAAACAGCAAGAGGTGGTATTACATGCTCACATTACATGAATCACAGAATAAAGAGGTCTATATTCAGGTTACAGCTGTGCCAAAGAATCAGGATACACTTCATGCAGCTTTTTCCTAACAAAAGAATCATGTTCTGTGTTGTGAGGGACATTTGATAGGACTAAAACTTGTTTCAGATTCATAATGAAATGAATAATACTGTAAGCCTTTACCCTCTAGACACCATGGTGAGCTCAGGCAGACATATCTTCTTAAAGATGAGGACAAAAATAAGGATCATTATAAAGCAGTGCAGAAAGGCTGTAAACATTAAGGCAAATTATTTTGAATACATTTCTAAAGTATTCCTGTCTGTATATTATAGTTTTTGTACCCACATTTGTAACGAATTACAAAACAAAAATGTAGCAGCTGACTTCATTAGTGAAAGGGCTAAGTTTCTGTAAGGACAAACTAGAATCCTGTAGCTGGCAAAACATTTGCAGCCCTTTGTTATAAATGTATCGCTGGATTTCTTTTGATTTGGTACACAGATCATTGCATGGCATCCAATTTAAGCTATGAAAATGACTACTCCAAGTGAGCAGAAAATGAAAAGAAACATATCCTTTTGTTCTGTGTTTCTTTAGATTAGCAACCCATCCTAACCTCTTGAAACGAGAAAGCAACAGATAAGTTTGTCATATTTTAATTAAAAAAAAGAACATTGTCTCATCTGCCCTTCTTGCACCAATTTCTCCCATATAGCTGCCATTCTCTTCATCCGATGGAGCATGAATTTTATGAAGGTAATGAGTATCTTTCCAGCCTGCCTACTGATGGGGACAGAACAGAAGACTTTGAGTATGAGGTGAGATCAGTTTTTTTTATTGCGCTTGATGGCATCTATTTGTCACCAGCCACAGGAAAAACTCATTAATTATGATGTTTACATATATTATTTGCCATGAATAATCACTCAGTTCCCAGTGCATTTCTGTTTGTGTCAAAACAAACCAAAATATTTATTATGGGACTCCATTGTATAATGATTTTCTGCAATCTAGATATTTAAGTTTGTTTTGTTTTTTGTAGTTTATGAAGACACAGACTTAATTGGCACTCTGATTTGCAAGTAGTGTAAACATGGGTAATCAAACATAGAAAGCTTTCTTTTCATTACAGGGGTGCTAGGAGTCAATCCACATTGTGTATTCAGGTCTTGGAAAGTAACAAAAGCGACAGCTTAAAAACCCAAGAACAACAAATGTGTGTTGTTGCAAGCTTAATAATGTATTAATTTTTATGTAGATTTGTGTATGAAATGAGCTGTGGAAATGTATATAGTTGCCCCATATAATGTATCATGAAAATTAATGGGTCCCTTCATTTAGCTGAGATTTCTAAGTCTTAAACCACTGTTCTTTTTCTTAACTCTTTATAGCTTGTTTTGTGAGCTGTCACAATTTACATTTTGTAGTCAGTGTTTAGAAAATGTTTTGGAACTGTATTCAACCTATGTCACCAGTAGATACAGAGAAATCGCAGAAATACGAAGTTTTAACTGATCTCACTGTGTTTTTAATTGATCTTACTGTGTTCAGCCACAAAAAGAAACACAAGCAAAGTCTGCAGCACAATTGCATGTGACAGCTGTATGCTTATGTAAATTGTCAAGGTTGGTCAGTGTTATTGTATTACCTAGGGCAAAGAATGAAATGTCAGCATCTGCCATAATTCTATATACTGCTTGTAAAACAGCATAAGGCCTCATCCATTCTGACAGCTGCTTTGCTACTACAACACAAAATATAACACCCATGGAAGCACATTTGATTCAACTTTACCACTTAGTCCTGTTATTTGTGGTAAAATCCTTGTTGCAATACAAAGTACTACTCATGACACTCATCTTCTCTCCTCAAGTGATCCCAACAATAAAGAAGTAGGACCTACCACACTAAGAACACACCACTCATAGAGAAGCTACTGTGGGATTTTTAGAAGTGTATTTATCAAATGGTGAACTCTAACTTTCACCCATTGATAAATATGCATCTAAGAATTCCTTAGGAATGCATATAAAGTGGGTGAAATTTTCTTGGGTGAGCTAATTTTATACTTTGATAAATCTGCCCCTTAATCTTTTTTGACTAAGAGCACATGAGCAAATGATCTTCTGTGATCCAGGATTTAGGGTTAGATAGACAATGTCTATTCTGGCAGGTGTCATTAATGACGTGCCCACACGCTGGCTGTAACTAGTTGGTCTTAAAAATAGAAGAAACTAGCTATGTGAGAATAGTTACAATAAAACTCTCTATGCTCCCAATTTCAAAGCTTAAGCTAACTGTAGCTGGGTACAAATATTGTTTCTGGTTGGAGTTGGAGTTTTGTACTCTGGTGAAAAAAATAAGAATTTTGCTTTGGTGACATTGTACTGCAGGTGAAAAAATGCTTATACCCTTTGAAACAGCGATACAGACCTTTGCTGCACACTATAACTGTACCTTTACCTGCTGTTACATTTTTCTCTTGTCAAATTTGTGGGAATTAAATAAATGTCATTAAAAGAACAATTTTTCCCAAATAATGTTTCCCCTTTGCAAAGATGTCCTCTTTGCCAACATTTAGAATTGTTTTTGTGCCATCAGCAAGTAAAATTTGCATTGATGAATGAATAATACTGCATTTAAAAAATGTGAGTTTTTTTTATTACTTATGCAAAGTTGTTTCTGTCTACAATGTTTTGACATTTTCTTTTTTGGGTCTAGTTTCTTTGGTTTATTTTTTGCTTTTTCCTATGTTTTAATATACTGATATCACTATTTGTGGTGTTGCCCTTTGATATAGAAGACCTAGGCCACTTTCTGGTTACCATGGCTACCAATTGTATCCCGAATGTTCATTCTCATAGTTTACACTGTGGCTGGTCTTTGACTTTGAAGTACCTGTGCACTTCCTGGCAACAACTTCCAGGTTATCAAGGAAATCACTGAATCTTGGTTAATTGTTTGACATGTGGGGGCACATTTACTAAGCTAGAGTGAAGGATTCAAAGCAAAAAAACTTAGGCTACTATGACCTTCAACTACGACTTCGATTCGAACGATTCGAAGTAAAAGTCTCTTTAAAAAATAAAATAAAATTGATTCGTTCATTTTGAAGGACTTCATCTTTCGATCGAACGATTTTTCCTTCAATCAATCGATCGTAGGATTTGCGGTAAATCCTCCGAATTCGATTTTCGAATTCGTAGGATTTTACTTCAAGGGTCGAATTCGAGGGTTTATTAACCCTCGATATTCAACCCTTAGTAAATGTGCCCCGTGGAGTGTGTCCACTATCTTTCATCTTTTGCTTTTCCTCCAGGATGTTGAATATTATAAAGCATTAGAAAACTTTTGTATTCTTCATCAGTATGCTTTTTCATTGGCTAAATGTGCCTGTGCATACATGTATGTATATTTGTGTATACTCTCAAAACACATATTGTACAGATCTTCCATTTTATTACAACAATGGGTCTGGGTGATGATTGTTCATTTTGTCATTTGCAAACTGGTAGTTTTTTTCCATTACCAGCAGTCAAATTGTGTCCACCGTGACCAACAGTTAAGTCTCATATGTTTTAAAATCATTCTTTAAAATATCAGATATCAGATTTGTTTTAAAATTATTCTTCAGAATATTGGATCTCAGTGTCTTTTTAGCATTTATTATGCTCTTTGAATTTAAACAGCAAGTTATGAGACCTTTAGCAACATATCAGGTTTGGCAAAGATTTGACATTTGCACATAAAATGCCAAGAGAATCATTATAATGCTACAGTAAATATTCTCTACATTCACTTTAACCACTTTCTTTTATTCATAAAGGAATATATGTGTACAAAGAAACACTTAATCATTTGACAAAGAGAAATGCCTGAATCTTCCTTTAGTAAAGCTGAAAATCAAATAAAGGAGATCCACGGAGACTTGCCTATAGTAAATAAACATTTATTTGATGTCTCTTAAATGTTATTGTTAGGGATTACCTTAATATTGTCTCGTTGCCAAACAGACTTTGCTAAAGCAATAAAAGGTATGTCTAGGATGCCATATACATGTGACTAAATATTCTTTTAAAATCATAATAATTTGTGCTTCCTACAGACTTTGCTGCAATTAGGAATGTCGATAAGTCTATTTATATTTTCTACTCCAGCAGCAACCAAATACTGAACTGCCTATCTTGAATATACCCAACTAGCATTTCAAAGAAATCAGTGAGTCCTTTTTTCTCTCCCTTCATCTGATTAAATCTGGTCATAAGCGATTGATACTGACCATGTAGGACAAACATGTATCTACTTGAGGTCATTCAGATACACCAATCCAACCAAGTGAAAAGAGCAGTCCTCCACTGGTCAGGTTTGTAGACCCCATGTTATCTAATCATTCCCACAGTGCCAACAATCCGGACATGAACGTTCTTACCCAATATGGCCAGCTTCATTATTAAAATACTGGAAGTTCAAACATTTGCATTTCTGAAAATCCCACAAACAGGGCTTGTAATATTTAGATACAATTAGGACACATAGCAGACACATAGCAGAAAATGTTTTAAGGTGTGGCCCAATGTTTAACGTTGAGCTTTATCAACTTTGTAGTTTGACAGTTTTCTAATGGCAATAAAATGTGGGAACAGTTTGCCCATGTCTTCCCACTGTGGACAACTTGAATCTTGAAGTATAGCATATCAAATCATCACCTTTCAATGTGACCATCCAAGTTTTAAGGGGAAAAAAATTAAATGGGCACTCTGAAGATGTCCATCAAGAAAGGAGTTAAAGTGTAATAAAAAATCTTTATTTCTACCATCATTTGTACAACCTAATGCATTTTGTGCCTGCAAGGCACTTAACCATGGGTTACTTAATCATAGACTAGCCTATGAAGTGCCTTGCAGGCATGAAACATGTAAGGCTGTAGAAATGATCGTATCAATGAAGATGTTTTTACTCTTTTACTTTTTTTTGATGGCCTGTTTATGGATCTTCAGGGTGCCCACTGCCTATTTCTTTTCTGCATCGTTATGGTTTGTCCACTCCCATGAGCTGAGGGTCTGGGGCTGGTACACCTGGACCACATTATTACTTTCGTGAGTTTCAACTATAAGTTGTGTTCTAGTACCCTTTGTTTTGGTATACCAATGTTTTCAGACACCAGTAAAACAGCTGTCTAACATACAAAATACACAGAGTAAGGTAATTTCATGTGCATGCTGATCTTTTGATAGTAGATACTGTACTAAAAATCAAAGCACACAGCACAGGCTGCTGACATGTTGGAAAAATACATATATATACAGTATATATCACATGGATTCAATTCATGAAAGCCTATGTACATAATGTTGATATAAACAAAAGTTCATTTCAATCCATTTTTTCTGTCATCTTAAGAGCTACATTTACCATTGCTAAAGCTCATTATCTGATATACCAATAGAGAAAAAGATTGAGAAAGAATACATGCTGAAGTCCCACTACCCTGGCACATTATCTTTATCTAACACATGGAATTGATAAACACAAATGCTTTTTCTTCCTAAACTATCAACCATATCTCTTTAGGTGAGTCTGACATCAATTCGGATTTGTCCGCTCTTTTTTCTCTCTGAAAAGTCATGGCATTCTCAGTCTGCCATCACTGATAAGTGAGGAGACAGTTGGGAATTCAATTTTGTTTGTGATTGCAATCCACTTGTTTACTGTTTTTTTTCCAGACACTTTTTTAAGGCCTTAGCTTCTTTTAGATGAATGCCATTGGTAATCTCTTGCAATACATTTCTCTATAAGGACATTGTATGAGACATTGGGGGGCAGATTTACATAGGGTCAAAGTTAAATCCTTCGAGTTTGAATATTGAAGTCAAAGGATTTACCGCAATTCGTTCGATTGAATGAAAAATCCTTCGATCAATTTTAATCCATCGATCGAACGATTTTTCTTCGACCAAAAAAAGCTTACAAAGCCTATGGGGACCTTCCCCATAGGCTAACATTGAGGTTCAGTAGGTTTTAGATGGCGAAGTAGGGGGTCAATGTTTTTTTTAAAGAGACAGTACTTCAATTATCGAATGGTCGAATAATTTTTAGTTCGAATCGTTCGATTCGAAGTCGTAGTCGAAGGTCGAAGTAGCCAATTTGATGGTCTAAGTAGCCAAAAAAAAATCATTCGAAATTCAAACTTTTTTTTATTCTATTCCTTTTAGGGATGCACCGAATCCACTTTTTTGGATTCGGCCGAACCCCCGAATCCTTCACAAAAGATTCGGCCGAATACCGAACCGAATCCGAACCCTAATTTGCATATGCAAATTAGGGGTGGGAAGGGGAAAACATTTTTTACTTCCTTGTTTTCTGACAAAAAGTCACGTAATTTCCCTCCCGCCCTAATTTGCATATGCAAATTAGGATTCGGATTCGGTTCGGCCAGGCAGAAGGATTCGGCCGAATCCAAATCCTGCTGAAAAAGGCCAAATCCTGGCCGAATCCCGAACCGAATCCTGGATTCGGTGCATCCCTAATTCCTTTTCTCGAACTAAGTAAATGTGCCCTAAGTAACACCAAAATGTACCAGTTAACAGAATAAAATATGTAATAATTTAATATATCAGTAAAAAGTTACATTTCTCAGTATGTTTGGCTCCAAAAACAAGATATGATTTCTAGAATTACTTATGGATTCCCAGTTGAATTGATCAGATGGAGACACTTTACATACATATGAGGCAACTTTACAGATGCACCACGGCACAAAACTTCCCATCATCCATTTTAAAGGAGAAAGCATTAACATTAACTGTAATCTATTTAAAAAGATGCTTATGGTGGGGCATGGAAAGCAATGTTGCCACTAATGTGTATAAATCTCTTCAAGTTTCAAGGATCATATATACTGTATGCCAGTATTTGTTTTTCTTAAATAGATACTCTACCCTCCAGTTTTTATGAATTCCTCCTGTCTAATGGAAAGAAAAATCTGTTAATGGTGCAGTTAACCACGGCCAAAGTTTTTCAACCAATGAACAGTTTTTGGTTGTAATCACTAACCAAGAGGCATTCATTGGGACTTCTGTCAATGCAATCATACCCACTGACTAGGAAAGTTTTAAAAATGTTGATATCATTTTTGTAACATTATTTATTGGGTTTTGACAGTTTTTATCATACATTGCAACTGTTTGCTATTATAAAGGCATATGATATTGAGGCTTAAATAGTTGTAGACAAGGAAACAAACAGAAACATCAAACAACTGGATTGTGTTTAGATTAACATACTTTTTCAGGGTGTGGTCTCTTCATATTTATTTTATATATACACATAATTGTATACGGTGTGCATTTATTTTGGCTCTGTGAGCCATGAAAGCTAAGCCATTTCCCTTTATTGTCAACTGTGAAGAGGTAGAGTTGCATCTGGGTTTCCTAACTGAAAGGACAACACCCAGTCTCACTTGTGAAAAATGTTGATATTATTATCCTATTTAAAATGTACAAATTGAAATGGCAGTATTTCTATTTTACTATATAAACTGTAGTTAGATTACTTTATATAAATGGTATTGTTTGTATACATATAACATTTTTCTGATAAAAGTGATAAAAAAACATTAAGCACCCTCTGGCATATGTTTGGAAACAGTAGAACTAAAGTGAATAGGAAATGGTAGAGAATGGCATTCACATCATTGTGGCCCTCCCTGCATGGATTATCAATGTAAATGTCCCATGTACCATTACCATTACAGCCGCCAAAACATCTAGATCATATTTATTTTTCTATATTGTTTGAAAAGGACATTACAAATTAGCATACATATCTGTACTGATGCTAGAATGGTACTGAAGCCAGTAATCAAATCTTTTTGCATGTTACATATTTTTGATTCTCCCCAATGATATCCTTTTATGTGATAGATGATAGCAGATGCAACATAGTTTAACAATTAGAGAATGCAGTACTTTTAAGAATAACAAATGCATGGAAATAATTCATCAGTAGTATAATAATTCACTATGTCCTCTACAAGAATTTTTTTTTAATAGTAAGACAAATAAATGGAAGGGTGACCCAGCAAGTGCATAGGACAGTTTTTGTTTCTGATTATTCAATAGACAGTTGATTACAGTATAGTTCTATTGTCATCTTATGCAGTAGGGTTAAACACTACCGTTTTTTACAGTAAATTGTCATCTTTATAATAACTTTGAGTATTATGTATTCTGAGACAATTCTTAAATGATCTTTTTTCTATTTTGCAGTTAGTCTTGAAACGTCACATATTAACCTTTCTGGGATGCATGATGCCAATTAAACAGAAAACATTTTGTTACTTGTAATAAAATGTAGGCCCTCACCTCTTTAAATGCTTAGTTGCTGTGGTGAGCAGGACCCTGAATTCCACATGGGAGATATACTGAGACATATTGTGAGATAAACATAAATGATCCAGTGCATTATACTCTTTTAAATATAGAATGATAAAATTATAGTGCTTTAAAAAGTAGTGTTTCAGTCAGATTAAAATAATTTTTTTTTTTGCAAAACCCTACTAATCTCAACCATCAGGTCAAATTCCTGCTGCCTTCTTTCCCAGGCTCGGCAGGGGAGTTGTCGTCCTTCAGCACACTGAACTGTAGGATAGGAACCAATCAGCTAGGTTGACCTGATAGGGTAGGGAAGTCTGTGAGTGTGTGAATGCAGGGCTGTGACTGGCTATCCACCTTCTAGTGTTCTTCTGGTCTGGACTGATAGGACATGTCCACCCCTCATTTGAAACATGGACAGAAACTGTAGCAATTCTATAGAAAGCTCCAATTAAGGTGCTGTATTTAAAGACAGTATTCATTTTTAGCACAAAGTAAAACCAACACAATATATAATTCATTATTACCTGCAAGATGAGGGTTTTTTTTTACTTATTCTATATGTCTCCTTTAAATAATCTGGAAACCACATCAAATAAAAAACAAAAACTCATTTTACCCCTGATGGAATTAAATACTGCAATGTTCATTTATTTACTCCTTGTATTTTTCAAGTATTATTAGTAGTTATTGAGTAGTTTTGAATGATTGTTATTTTCCGTTACTTTAGTTGAAAGGAACAAGCTATGAAAGTAAATGGATTGTATACTAAAGCTTTCTGTGTTCTACTCTAGATTGTACTGCAATAAGAACATCTTGGAACATTATTATCAAAGAACTTGTAAAGAGCAATGTACTTTGTGCCCCAAATTGGCATCTACTTTTCAGAGACAGGTCCAAGCACACTTGAGTGTATCTATAAGAGATTTGAAGAGGCTTTGGAATAGCATATAGTGCAATCTGGCTGCTATGGAAACCACTATTCTATTCCATGCTTCATTCACAGGGCAAATGTTTTCCTATTACAGTTAGTTATGCATGGCCGTAAGTTGAGAAAGCAAAGACCCCAGCACCTTTTATTTTAATCTATTTACATTAGCATTGTCATGAATAATTGCACACTTTGATTCTCCATTATTCTTACCAAGGCATATGTTGGAACACTGTTTAATTTAGAATATAATACAATTTTGCTTTGTATGACGTACCGCATATTTGTGTATCAAGAAAATGGGTGCCATTGTATATTTTTTATCCAAAAAGAATTTGTTGAAGGTTGGTTAAACCTAACAAAGTTTTATAAACACAATCAGATACTAGATACCTCTGCATTTTATAACTTAACTGAAATGTGCTGTTGTTGATTCTGCTCTAGGAGATTGAGTTGTGCCGACTTAACAGTCAGGATAGACTGGGCCTTACAGTCTGCTACAGAACAGATGATGAAGAAGATACTGGCATATATGTCGGTGAGGTAAGGAGAGATTCTCTCTGTCAATATGAAAAGTCACAGTGAGGAAGAAAAAGGTCAAGGTAGCACAAAAACTTAAATTGGAGTAATTATATGGAAAAGTCACATACTGTAGGAGCGTATGTATAGACATGCAAATATATGTTAAGAATGAACTGCTAAACTAATTATACTAATACTACTTATAGTATGGTACTGCTACCATTGTCCCAATTTTAATATCACTGTTAGTCAAATTTCCCACCAACTTTAATTGAAGAATGAAAAAGAATAGCACAAACCCCTGAGAAATGTAATGAGTATGCTTTACTCTCAGGCCAGCAGATATGTGTTATTTCTAGTCAGGAACTGCTGTTCAACTGCAAAAGCAAATGGGTAATAGACAAATAATGGGAGATATTCTTTTTACATACATGAACAAACCCAGTGTATGTTTGTATGTATGTATGTGTGTGTATGAGCATATTTATATATACGTGCAGAGAAAGGGCACGGTTGGCAAAAAGAGGTTTTTTTTGCATTGTGTCTGATCATAAGATAAGATACACTAATGGGTTGAACAGACCATTGTCTTTTTTCAACCCAAACTAAATGATGCAGCCAAACTAGCATTGTGTAACAACTCATCCTGGTTGTCTAGTGGGGGTGCAGGGACGCCAGCTGTGTCCATCTTGTTCTGCGCTTTATCCGGAAAGTGCCGTCATCGGCTGACACGAAATTCAAATATTTAAAGAGCCAGCTATGGAGAAATCATTTCACAATGTAAAGGTCTCTTTATAAGTTCCTGTGTGCTTTCTTCTGTGTATTTGTGTTGTTACTGATCCTGTCTGTTTTTGATTCTCTGTCCAGATTATTGTCCGTTTTGACTACACTACACTATACTAATGCAGGGTATCCCAAACCAAGAACTAACCCCAAGGTTCCGGTCTCGGCCCACTCTTCTGCCGTTAGCAGCCGCCTTTGGATTTAGGTGGAGCCCTCTGCTACTCAGGTGCTGCCAGGTCTTATTGTGGGATAACCAAGGAGAAAGTTCTGAGCAAGCAAGGGAACCAAGTATGGTGTTATAGAATGGGAAACAAAAAACGTAGTCAAGCCAGGCTGGGTCGGTAACAATCAGTCAATATGGTACAGATACAGAAGATGTAGGAATAGTCAGGGTCGTAGGCCAGGTCAAACACACCAGAATCACAATCCAAGAGAGTAGTAAAAACGGGCAATAATCAGGACAGGCAGAAGACAGGATGAAAACCTGGGACAGGCAAGATCAGTAACAACAGGAATACACAGAAGAATTCACATAGGAACTTATAAAAATACCTTTTCATATGCAATTATTTCCCCATATCCGGCTCTTTAAATGTTTGAATGTCGCGTCGGCCAGTGATTAACCCGGATAAACACGAACCTGCAAACTTGGAAGCGATGCACATTAGCAAAACATTGTTAGTATCTTTTATAAATCGAACAACCAAATATAAAGAATAAATTCAGTAGCCTTGCTCTCTTTCTGGCCAAATTTAAAATGCAATTTATAGTGCACTGAAACAGGAGACTTATGAAGTTACAAAAACACAGCAAAAAACACAAAAGCAAATATAATTAAGAATATTCTTCAAAACCTCAAATAGACATTATGAGAAAAAGCTCAGCAAGTAAAAGCTGATGAGGTTCAATACAATTCCCTTGGCAAGAGGTTACAAAAATGATTTAGAATCCATCAAAAGATGAATGCTAGGTTTATCCTATGGAAACTTTTCTTAGTTAGTAAAACCCAGATATTATATAATTTTTTTAATATTTCATTGAGAAGTTATGTGAAAGTAATCATTGTTATGCACTGCATTCTAAAAATAAATGCCACTAAATGAAGTTAAAGGTTAGAATATTTAATACCAGTGGCCTTTAAACTATATTGATTTGGCACTAGCTGCAATTACTGACTATCACAGAAGAAGGGCAGAGCGTGGTCATACAAGACAAGAGTAGGTTGCTGCTGAGAATATTGTAACTAGTTTCTCTAGGCAACAGGTGACATATTTGGCAGTAGCCTAAAAAGGTTTGCAACTTACTGCTATTCACTATCTTTCCCAAACATCAGTTCTGATGTTACAGATTCTAATACATAACCAACAACCCTTCATATAATTTATGAATATAATCTTCCTAATGCAAAGTACATTTATGCTGAGTGTAAATAGCTGCCATTGTTTAGCCCTAAATTCTGTACCTGCAGTGACTGACGAATGAGATTTGTCATTTAAACTGACAGTCCACTTGTTTCTCTCCTAATAATAATTTTGCTATTTTCTCATTTAGGTTGACCCTAATGGTACTGCAGCAAGAGACGGGCGAATTAGAGAAGGAGATAGAATTTTACAAGTATGTATTTGATAAACAGCTGATATTTCAAGTTTAAATTAGGTTAAATAAATATCTATTAAAGCAAATTTGCATACTCTTCAAAACAATAGTCATGGTGACTGCTAGCCTTCCAAACTATTTGCAAATTAATTCGAATTTTCACTGCTTAGATTTAGGCAAATAGATTTGTGAATGGAATTGCAGGTGACACTCTCTCCTCTAGTGTTTTGGTAACAGTCCGTGACAGCTAATTGTTTCCTATGCTGATTTTCTTACTGCTTAAGCTCTAGTTGATTTGTAAGATCAGATATTATACCATTTCATATTCTGGTTCATATAAAATACTTAGGGTGTTGTTTATCAAAGGTCAAATTTTGAATTTATGTGAATTTTTTTTACTCTTATAAATTAAAATGTTATCACAATATGAATAGAAGGTTATTTATAAAAGACAAACTTGAACGTCTAATATTTGATCAAATAGTCCCTACCTGAAAATTCAAATCAAAATCAAATTGAATTTGAATCAAGTAAAATAACACTTGAATGTCAGGAAGGTAATTAACATATTCAAATGGTTCAACAGACCTCTGTCATTGACTTGTAAATGAGCTTGGCAGGTTTTATGTGGCGAATATTTGATTTACAACTGTTACCATGGTCAAGGTGGGATAAATTTCACATTTGAAATTACATTTGAGTTGGTGCTTTTAAATTCAAATTTGTGAGTTTTGACACAAACAAATCGATAATTCGAATTTACCATTCAAACCTTAATAAATCTGCCCCTTAAACTTGTAATACAAGACTGTTCAGCATCTAGAGCATGCTTCTGTTTAATGGGATGTAGAGACAAAGTTAATGAACAAAGGAATCATGTATCCTGTAAAGGAGAATCCCCATTCCATCTCTAAATAAAGATTGTTTGCAACTTAAGTTGGTTTTAAGAGAAAGTCAATTCTAAACGTATTTATTGAAAATGTGACAGTTCTGTACTTTTTTCCCACATGACAATGCCTTGGCAAAATTCAATTGCATTTTTGTGCTGGTATCAGCTTTGAGAATCAGTAATCTTTTGAGAGAAAGTGGAACTATAAGATAACTGTCTGTTCCAAAGCTGATCTTAAATAACACACGTTTTCAAGCTTCGGTATATTTGTCCATCTCCCTGTGTGGCACAAACTGATAGAATAGCATGACCAGAAACAGTGATTGGAGACATTGCTCTGATGTGGTGATAGAAAAAGCAGAAATGGAATCACTCATACAGGCAAGAACAGACAGCTAAGCAAACCTCTATAACATTTGTCAGAGGTACAGTATATGGATTAAGAAGACAACCTACTAAATGAAAAGGCTTTTGTTGAACCATAGCTTTGTGCTGTTCTCAAATCTCGCCATCTTGTTTACTCTCATCATCTTCATTTCTTCTATATGCTTTATTCCCATATATCAATGTACTTGTTCCTTGTTCATTCTTGTTCATTTGTATCTTCAACTTTTGTTTTTGCCCATGATGCTGCTAAGGACAGTAAAACTGAGTTCATGTTTGTGGAGAGTAGTGGAAAGCACATTTTTCCTATTGTGATGCTATTGGGGGTGGGGTCAGACATCACAGAGGCTACATTGGTGAAAACTAAATAGGTCCATCAGGATAGAGAGGGGAGCAGGTGGAGCCTCTGTCTCATATATTATCACCCTCTTTCCTTATTTAATTCCCTCAGATTTTCTTTGTCTCTATCTTAAAATGTTACCTCTACATCTTTACTTTACTTTCACCATCTGTCTTTTTCAATATCCTATACCGTCTGCAAAACACGCATAGTTTGTTTCATGACTGCAGTAAACTGGCTTCATACTTTTGCTGCCTAGCAAATAGATGTTTTTGATCGGATGTGCATTCTCATTTAACTATCCAAAGCTGTACAGCAAACTCTGGGTGTCTGCCAGCTATCCAGTCAATCCCATAAGCAGCTCCTATTGCACTGTGGGAAGTTTACAGCACTTCATATTTCACTTGCAGGTATCATAGAAAATAAGGGAATTCCAGATGTCAACAGAAATGTAATTTCTAGCAGCCGCATGAGTGTGTATTAGAACTTTTAACATTCAGATGACACACACTTGTCTCAAGCACATTCATGGAGGGAGCAGATCTTAAATGTAAATTTTAGGTAGAAAAAAAACTGCACTGACAAGAGAGAATCTGAAAATAAATGGCCCTTGCAATGGAATGGTTGTAATTACAAAAATGATGCATGTAGAGGACTTTTTCACAAAGAGAAGATGAGTCTAACTAAACTCTTGGGATGTTTATTATGATAATTAGACCCTTTTCTGTATGAAATAAAGAACAACCATTTCATCATGTACAGTACTTGATCCCTAGACCTTTGATTCATGAATTATGGTATCTCTGTGTTAGGTCATATTGTGGAAAGTGTCATCACAGCACCAAATAACCTTCTATTCTAACAGAAGTGCACAGCTTTTCTAATTCAGAGCATACTAAATGGCTATTTGCCAATTTCAACACTTGAGTACTTACAGAATTGTTTACCTGTCATTCTTTATGTGCATTTTGTCACATGCTTTCCAATAAAAAGAAATTTGATGCATACATGCAGATTTACAAAAGTTCCAATATATTTCCAAGCAGTTTTGATTTCACTCATTTATTAAAACGCACCCTACTGGCTTGTACATTTGAGTGTGTTTAAAGGAGAATTCAACCCTTAATTTACCAGGGGTAAATTTACCCTTAATTTGCCAGGGGTAGCCTAGCTGCTATCCCTGGTAAATGCCCTAACTCTTTACTTACCTCCCCCCTGTAGATTTAGGGCATCAGAGTTCATGAGTGCCATCTTCTTCTCTTCGTTAATCTTCGGAATGAGAGCTGTGTATCTCAGCATGCGCAGTTGGAACAATCTTCCGTTTCGCGACAACTGAGCATAAACCGAAAGTCACAGAAATTCCAGAAGTGAATGAAGAAGACCTGGATATTACCATTGCGGAAGAATATGGCACCCGTGAACTCCGACCTGAATCTGCACCAAGGGGTAAGTAAAGAGTAAGGGGCATTTACCAGGGATAGCAGCTAGGCTACCCCTGGCAAATTAAGGGTAGCAGCTAGGCTGGGGGGGGGGGAGGGGTCTATGTAGGGTAGGGGTTTTTTTCATTAAGGGTTTAGATCTCCTTTAAGGAGTTAAATTCAATTATTTTCTATAAACTTTGACTTTAATGATTGTCCCACCATAGTAGTAAATACAGGACTTCTCCTTTAACTCATTTAGCCATGGAATTAGTTATTCAATCACTTAGGCAAGTTTAACAATCAGTCTTCTTTTACTATTATACTGGAGCAAACATTAAGTTATTATAGATTCCATCAATAGCAAAATGTTTGCCCATAGAATAGAATGTGAACAGCTGCTTAAACCTGTGTAAACAGTGTGGACTGGGAGGGAATGGGGGTTAATGTAATGGGCTAAGTCTGCATATTCCTGTAGTCCTGGGCACTTTGTAGTCCACATACAAAGGGTGCACAAGGGAAGCAATGATGGTGAATGCTAGTGATGTCAGCCCTTGATCTAATATAGAACAGTATTCTCTGGAGCAGAACTGCAAGTACTAAAGGGATACTGTCATGGAAAAACATGTTTTTTACAAAATGTATCAGTTAATAGTGCTACTACAGCAGAATGCTGCATTGAAATCCATTTTTAAAAACAAGAAATGGATTTTTTGATATCTAATTTTAAAATTTGCTATGGGGCTAGATATTTTGACATTTCCCAGCTGCCCTCAAGTCATGTGACTTGTGTTCTGATAAACTTCAGTCACACTTTACTGCTGCACTGCAAGTTGGAGTGATGTCATTACCCCTCCCTCCTACAAGCTGCTGTAATGTAAATAGAGCCTTGTCTGCTGAGCCTGTCAATTGAACAATAGGCAGGAATCAAGATAAGCTCCCACTGACACCACTTCAGAAGGACTGAAATAAGATAGTCCTGTGATCACTGCCCCCACTTACGTTTCAAAAATAAATATATACATATATATATATATATATATATATATATATCTATATATATATATATATATATATATATATATATACACACACACACAATTCATTTTGGGCACTGGAAAAAATATTTTATATAGATAGTTTATTATATTTGTTTACACAAAAATGAATGGCAGAAACACAGGAGTACACTCCCAGGACTGATGACAGGGAATAGAAAAAAAGGGTAAAATAAGGAGGACATACTTGAAAACCAGGAAAACTTAAGAGAAAGTCTAGGAAGGGTTAAAATAGCTCAGGAGAAAGGAGGCAGTAAGTAGTGAATGAAAAAAGAAGTATTGCAGGCAGGAAAGGAGCGCAGTGTGTGTGAGGTGGATAGCAGAGGGAACTCACAGCTCCTTTACCTCATCTAGTAACCAGTAAAACTAACTAGGAAGGCAGCAAGGAGAGAAAGTTCCCCCCTACAAAGGAAAGCAGAGAACAAACTAACAGAACGGCAGGAGCTTTGATAGTGTCTGTGGGAGGAGGGGCTGCTAGTGCAGCTGTAGAGAAGGCAGAACGTAGAAAAGTGAAAGTAATTGCTTCCCTGCAAACCATGTGACCGCTCTCCTCCAAACATCACACGCATGTGCAGAGAGGGGAGGGGGAGTGTACAGCTAGATTCTCATGTCGTAGTTACATAGTTACATAGTTAAATTGGGTTGAAAAAAGACAAAGTCCATCAAGTTCAACCCCTCCAAATGAAAACCCATCATCCATACACACACCCCTCCCTACTTTTAATTAAAATTCTTTATACCCATACCTATACTAACTATAGAGTTTAGTATCACAATAGCCTTGGATATTATGTCTGTCCAAAAAATCATCCAAGCCATTCTTAAAGGCATTAACTGAATCAGCCATCACAACATCACCCGGCAGTGCATTCCACAACCTCACTGTCCTGACTGTGAAGAACCCTCTACGTTGCTTCAAATGAAAGTTCTTTTCTTCTAGTCTAAAGGGGTGGCCTCTGGTACGGTGATCCACTTTATGGGTAAAAAGGTCCCCTGCCATTTGTCTATAATGTCCTCTAATGTACTTGTAAAGTGTAATCATGTCCCCTCGCAAGCGCCTTTTTTCCAGAGAAAACAACCCCAACCTTGACAGTCTACCCTCATAATTTAAGTCTTCCGTCCCTCTAACCAATTTAATTGCACGTCTCTGCACTCTCTCCAGCTCATTTATATCCCTCTTAAGGACTGGAGTCCAAAACTGCACTGCATACTCCAGATGAGGCCTCACCAAGGACCTATAAAGAGGCATAATTATGTTTTCATCCCTTGAGTTAATGCCCTTTTTTATGCAAGACAGAACTTTATTTGCTTTAGTAGCCACAGAATGACACTGCCCAGAATTAGACAACGTGTTATCTACAAAGACCCCTAGATCCTTTTCATTTAAGGAAACTCCCAACACACTGCCATTTAGTGTATAACTTGCATTTATATTATTTTTGCCAAAGTGCATAACCTTGCAACCTGGCTTTTCATTACAGAGTGGCTGCCTCCAAGCACACAGGTAATGCTGTGCCTGCTGTTAGAGCAGCACAGGATGAATGTGTAATGAGCAGAAATGGAAGCCCCCATGACAAAATACAAACTAAAATAATTTATGCATGGATTTGTGGATTAACATTTTATTTGCCAGACAGTGTTTATGGATGTGTGTTTTTTATAAAAATGCAAAAAAAAAAAAGTTTAAAATGACGACAGATTCCCTTAAGTAAATATGCAGGGGAAGATGTATTAATTGTAATAGACTTTCACTTTGGATACTACTAACTTTTAAAATGAAAGATTATTTAACTGTATTTAGTAAATCTACCCCTTAGCTGAACTAAATCAATCACTCAATCAAGAGTTTATGTAATGGCTTGACTGCAATGTAAAAAAAAATACTAGTAGCCCTGGACTGTTACCCTAAGCCGAGAATAACGAAGTCTTAAATGCCCATTCATCAATTTTCGAGTTATAGTGGTTTTAGAGGTTTTTGAAACCACAAATTAACTCCTTTGCGCTAAAACCACAAATGCCATGTAATTTATTAAAGGATCATAATATAAAAAGAACGAATGAAAAAAACACAGAATGATGCGCTAAAAAAATACAAAAACCTCTAAAAATTTGGTTTAAAGAAAGGTCCAATATGATCAGCGGAGCTTCCATTGACTTCTATAGGGGTTTTTGATTAAAATAAAACACTTACAATAAAGATACAAAAACATAATACAATTATTTAACTAACAAATCAAAAACAAACAATTCATTTTTCATGTCCAACCCATCCCTCCCCATTCCACCCATACAAGGACAGCCAACTATCAAAGTCCATCCCTTTCTCCATATTGACCGCCTCCCCTCCCCACACCCTCAACAATCCCACCAACACCCAATGGGTAGCCAGTCTTGTCTCTGTCCAAATTGACCTCCACTTCCCTCCAACAAACCAAAATATCCACAGTTCACACACTCCCTAACCCCTTCCCCCACCCCAAAAAAAACCAAAGCCCAAACAAAAAGGCGAGGCAACTGCCATAATGAAGACAGTAGCTTGGAATCAAAAGCAGAGGACCAATTAAAATGCCTAGACAAACAAAAAGTCAGTATCATGTTCTTGAAATAATAATATGATAAACAGAACTACAAAATGAGCCTCACTGTAAAAAGGAATCTTCCCATGACTGCTTTGGCCCAAAGGTTCTATAAAGTAAATACCCTACATAATGCAGAGGTGTACCAAGAACAATCTGATTCTAAAAATCTGATGTACCGTAATGCTCCTATTATAGATTTATAACCAAGAACCAAATGTATAGCGACATCACCCGTGCCATAGATGGTCCATTGACTTCTATAGGACCTTGACTGCTTTTACTTGTGAAGTACTTTTCAATAAAATTTTAATTTTTAGAGAAAAAAATTGACTAGTGAAAAAAAAGAAAAGTGAATGTTGCTAAATAGACGCCTTAAGTTTGTGCAACCTCTCTCAAAAAAACAGATTAACTGCTATTCTTCTACAGCTAGCCTCCCCTTTGCCAAGGTTGCTTTTGTGTTAGTGAGTAATTCAGATCAGCATTTTAGGGCCCCAGATTGATACACCTAGGTTTCATAGTTGTTTCTCATGTTTCCTTTCTGTTCCACTCTGGCATAATGACATCAATTTCTGCAATTTGAGGGAGACATTTTTATAGGGTTACACATGACCTATAAGTAAGGATTTTATAAAAATTGTTAGGCTAAATCACAATCAGAAGTGTGTTATTAATTATTGCATCCTGAGAGATAATACTGTAGCTCCCTAATTGGCTCACTACACCTCTATTCTATGACTGATTTTAGCTATTCCGCTGCCATTCTTTCTTCTACCAGCACTATTATCTCAGAGTGACAGTTCCATTACTCTGAACGGAAAAAGATGAACGTCACCTGTCAGAAGCTGGTTAATTGTGTTGCTAGATGTATGTTACTGGGACGCAGGTTAGACGTTTATGAACATAACTGCTTCCTCTGATGTTCACCATCCTTCACAGATCAATACTGTTCTTATACAGTAGTAAGCGCATAATTGAGTGAAGGCATTTACGAACGAGGGCTGAGGATGCGTCCTCTGTGTAACTTTCACTGTCCATATATTTAGCACAAATGAGTTGATATTTGCCCTTTA
The DNA here is from genome assembly GCA_038501925.1 of Xenopus petersii. NCBI lineage: Eukaryota > Metazoa > Chordata > Amphibia > Anura > Pipidae > Xenopus > Xenopus petersii. Next base: position 68,521,896 of record CM076676.1, on the reverse strand, counting down.
TTGTGTTTTGCCTTGCGGAAATGGCAACTAGTGTGCCCATTTCATTTGTTTTTCCAGATTAATGGCCAAGATATCCAGAACAGAGAGGAGGCTGTGGCATTACTTTCCAGTGATGAATGCAAGAGAATCACTCTGCTGGTTGCGAGACCAGAGTTACCGGTTAGTGATCAAGAATATTCTTTATTATCCTGACCTATAATATAGGGAAACCCGTGTTGTCTATGCTATGTACAATGTGGATTTATTAGCTGACTTTCAACATGTAACAGTGTGACTATGAAGATTTTCATTCATCCAGGTCATAGTATATCTAATATAGGTCAATCTAAAATATGTAACAGTGGTAGCTGCAAAATAATCATAAATTGCTGCAAAATAATCCTAAATTGCTATTATTTATCCTAATGATGTGTATTACTATAAAAAGTGCTGGAGTACCGATTCTAGCAGGGCACTATTTTTAAGGAGTTTGCAAGAGTTTCCTCCCACACTCCAAAAACACACAGGAAGGTAAACTGGCTCCATAAAAAATTAACATTTGGGTATAAATGTGATAGGATGCTGTAAGCTACACTGGACAGGGGCTGATTTAAATGATGTACAGTTGCTGTGGAATTTGTCAGTGCCATATAAATGAAGAATAACGTATGGTCAGTTATCCAGTCTCCTACTGGATTTTTTGAATTAATGTGCTGATCAGCTAATAGGGTGGGAGAGGGGGTGCCTCAGGCAGCAGCATCCTGTAATAAGCCACTATATATAAAACATATTTCAGCACAAGCTGTATTAGACAAGTGTTGAACACACATTCCCTTTTGAGTAATTGTACTGTGGACGGTCCATGAACTAGTAAATAGAAAAAACAGAAATAAAAAAAAAAAGCACATATTTTATCCATTAATCTTCTTTTCATTAATCATGTCAAAACTACTATTGCCCACATACTCTCTGATGCACTCTACATGGAATTCAGGACTTTAGTTGTTACCTGTTTTTGTGCATATTCTTTTATTTTGTGGGTCTCAAACAAGGAGCCAGTGTAATTTACAGCTGGGCTTGATTCTATTTCCTAAAACCTATGTTTTCACCCAGGAATAGTTTTTAATTCACACCATAAGTTTAAGGTTTTTGTTTTGATGTAAGGACTTGAATGGAAAAATTTAATTTTAATACCGAATCTGAGCTTTCATTTCAAAATGCAAAAATTCACTTGGCCTAGACAAAGGTAATAAAGGAGCTGCCCTACATGTTCAGGAAGAACTTCTCATGCAAAGGGATGTGATGCCTTGTGTAATGTGTCTAGTGCCTTCTGACAGCTGGCGTGGTTGATTTTTTTTCCCAATATGACATTTTTTTTTCTGCTATGATCTCAGTAGCAAAGTGATAAGAGGATACACTATATTCTAAGGTCATTTTTCAGCTCTTACCTTCTTATCTTGGTGACTTTCCAGAAATCATTAAACAGACTTCTTAGAGCAGTCAAGTAAACTGCCAGATTCGATGAGCACAGATGTTTCTGAACAAGGGATTTTTCACTATGACAGAGCAATCTTTACCGCCTTTAATTAGCTGCACAGAAAAAAGCCATTTCTCCACAGTTTCTTTGTGATTAATGCTAAAATGATCCCTAAAGGAAAGGAAATGGAGAATAATAACTTCTTTTGGTACATCCAGCTCTGTTTCATCACAGAGTGAGAAGATCTTTTCATTCTGTTTCACAGTCTATGTTTTAAGCTAATTATACCCCAGTATATCATGTCCCAACTGTTTAGATGTTTCTTATTTTGGTACCAATAGTACCAGCAGAATATGTTGGCATTTTGGCTACAATTTTTATTTGTACAAAAAAAGAAATAAAGAGACTGTTTTAGAATGTTCACTGCAGCCTATGAATACACACAAAAGTAAAAATATAATCATATTAAATATCCACCGTGGCAAAATATAATCAGAATATTATTCTACAAATGAGTTCACTTGATCTATTCCTAGATTCCCAAGGGCAATCAAAGTACTGAATGAAAAATGTTCTCATCTATTACCAATCAAATACCCAAATAACGATTCCTATAAGAATGTTGCTCAGCACCTGGCTGTAATCACTGTCCCAACGTGTGTTTTGCTGGGGCTTCGTGTGCTCTGGACTGGACATGTAGCTGTTTACATGAATGTATTTTGTTTGAAGAAAATGATGAGGAGAGATGTAAGAGATTAGGAACAAGTAAGCCCAATTGTTTAAGAGCTGGATGAAAAGCACCAGTGCTGAATATATTATCATTCATTTTCTGCTATAAAGAAAAGTATAACAGGCCTGTTTTTCAAAAGAATCATTATGATGAAAGGATCTGGCCAGCCATTGCTATTAGGGTTTACACCAGTGCTATGTACGACTAATAATATAATGTAATGTACTAATGTATTCTTTACAGTTGGATGAAGGGTGGATAGATGATGAAAGGCATGAATTCTTGGAGGAGTTAAACAACCAAAAACTGGAAGAACAACATAACGAAGCAATGCAAAACAAAGCTTATGAAGGGCAACAGGTACAAATGATTAAACATCAAATTAGACATTTTTAGTCTTCTCTGTGAAGAGGTTTTCTTTAAATAAATAAATAAATAAATAAAATGGAATGTAATCTGTTCAAATATTTAAGGAATAAAATGGAAATTGAATATAAGCATCATCTCACTGTAATAACACTTTCTAAATACAATCAATTAAAAATTGTGTATCGTTTAAGAAATATTCAAGTTACTCTTCAGTATCTCCACAACCTGTCACTCTTCGTGCTCTTTTCATGCTGAGGTCTGGGTCAGATTTTGATTGACAGGTAGGTCTAATAAGTCTTTAAGGGGGGCTTAATTTCATAGTAGAATAACTCAAATAACCAACTCCAGCACAAACAAAAGATAACAAAACAACAGAATTTGGCAAACACCCTGCATGCAGAGAAGCAGGATTTATATCAGAGCCGTTTAGTTTTAAAGAGTGAGCATCTGGGTTAAGGTTGCAATCCCACCCAAAGGATGTATTAGACCTAACAGTCAATCAAAAACTGACTCCACCTACTGCATAAAGACAGAATAAAGAGAGACAGGTTGCCTAGAGGGGGGGGAGTGAAGAGTAACTTGATTATTTCATAAATGGTACAACATTTTGAATTGTTTATATTTAGAAAGTTTCTTATTTCAGCAAGATGAAGCTTATATTTTCATTCATAGATCCCCTTTAATTTAGTAATTCTGCAGTATATCAGTAGCTTAAACACATATTTCTCCCTATTTCTCTTATTCTGTTTGATGACTTTTTTACATGCTTAGATACCACTTTTGCTTATAGTATATATAATTACCACACTTATTGGTATGATATAGATCTATTTACTCTCAACTGAAACACCTTTGGGGTCAATGGGGAAGGAGTTTTTCTTCCCTTTCCTAATGGTTTCAAGTAAACGGAAAACTGATGAAATCAATAAACCTTGATGAGCTTTGTTTTTCACTGAGATGCCAACCCTCTATAAAGTCCAGCATTCCGTGTTAGCCAAATGTATGGCTGGCAGAAAGTGGTTATGACAGAGAGCCTGAAAGATGTAGGCACAGATCTTAATCCTTAATCAACAAATCCAGCTGGCTACCTTGTAATCTTCTTCTCCACAAAGAGCTTACTTTCTGATTAGACTCTGGCACATCAGCTACTGGATTCTCATTTTTTCTTATAAAGCAAAAACAGAATGTCTTCTGCAAACACATACAAGCGTGCCCTGTCTCAGATAGTTGCACTTGGCTTCACTGAGACATGCTTAATTGAGAAAGACATTTCAGATCAGTGATTTGGCCTATCATACATTCATTTCAAAATAGGCATTAGAAAGCAGGTTATAAGATTGTAAAACGTAAATAACCCCATCAAAAATGTTGACCATGATGTTAGACCCTCAAAATTACATTTAAATAGGGCAATAAAATTCACTCTAAAATGGGACATAGAAGGACTGTAGAAGGTTAGTGTGGTTTCAGGTACCTGAAATAAGGTAGATAATAACACTTAAAATCATATAAAACCATCTTTTATTTATTATTGAAAGAGTAGGCTTCTGGAGCATATGCAAGAAAGTGATAATTTCATTATCAGAACGTGAAACTACTGTAATTCCAGGCAATCATTGCCTGACAAGTATTTGCAGACGATTTGGAAGAATTAATTTTCTGTTTTTGGGCTACTTAAAAAAACACATGATCAAAGCACCTGAAATCACCCCTTGTACCATTACCCTACAAGTGTATTGTATCTAAACACTGTGCAAATAACATTTGACATTAAGGCCTAATCCAAAAAATACAAAGAGCCAAAATGGACATAAAGTTGCCCACATATTGTGTATATATATATTAATTTGAAAGTTGTGGTGAGTGAGAATACGACTCTTCAGCTTTCTCCTATAAATTTTGAGCAAGTGCATACAATGACATAAAAAAACCTGGATTTATCATCAGTCTGGAACTGGTGGTAATTACAAGTTTTCCACAGCAGGTTGCATCAATAGTTTCACAAGTTGCGGCAAGTGAATCATACGCCACTATTGCCAAATGCTAGGGGAAAAATGCTGCATTGCAATTAAAAAACATGAAGATTTGAAGCTAAACTTTGCAATTTGCACTACATTTGTAAATGAGCTATCAAATGTAATTAAGGCATTTTGGAAAAACAAGGTGATATTTAAAATCTTGATCTAAAGATTTTTACAGAAAAAGAACAAAAGCACTAAAATAGCCCACTTGTCATGGTCATAAATCTACAGAAGCGTTAATAGCTAAATTATAAAATCTATGGGGAAGAAAACAACATTGAATACAACCTCTCTCGAGACAACTTTATTAATAACTTAAGACATCAAAGAAAGTTACCCTGTTAATAGATTACACATATTTATTTACATACCCGAATGAGCATTACCATATGGCTTGTAAATATTTCAATGTCCTGTATAACAATTTATATCATAATAAATAATCACTAAGAAATAAAAACCTATTGGGGAAATGTTACATGTTTCAATAGCACAAAAAAAGTTTGCAAAGACCATTGCGTATGTTGTGAACATGTTTGCATTGTTTTTGAACTACTGCAGACCCCAACGACTTCTTTGCAATTTTTGCAACCAAATGGCTTTTGCGAACATTCACAGTGTATGAAATAAAGAGCAGGTGTTAACACTAACCTTTGCTTAGTGATGTAGTATTCACCAGTGAATGATTTGACATTGTAAGCAGAAATAAACATTCATAAAAACACAATTTTAACAATTGCTTGCAATTTTTAAGAGGGATACCTTATACAGTGTGTCAAAGATAACAATTTCAAAAATTCATTAGTGATAAAAATTCATATAAATCGGCCATAAGGAAGGAAACTTCACAAAACAAGATGAAATGTAGAAGAAAAAAAATACTTTGACCATCCTGGAATTAATAGGATTGGTTTGTCAAAATATGTTATAATAATGTTTAATTATTGACATAGAAAAATGAGCCAGAGCCCACATAGAAAATTGGTTATAGTGTCATCCATCAAAAACTGCCAGCCGATCAATCTGGTCACTTTGGCTGGTGATGGCAGATCTATCATTCATCTAAGGCAAATAGTCTTTCATTGGAAAGACATATATTGTATGTAGGAATTTTGGTATGGGTTTGCAAAGAAACATCAACCCTTAAGAGCAATGGCAAGGAGAAGATGTTGTCTAGGAAAGTAAGCAAGAGACAGACAGTGGGTAGAGGACATAGAGAAAGTAAGGGCTATGTTACACCAGGACTTTTCTCTACTAGTGTATCTATGCCGTGGGAGAAAATTCTGATCCTCTCCCTATGGCCCCAACACAGTGCACAGATGGTACATAAATGCAAAAGTATTTATTTTTGCCCCAATATCTGCCCTGTTTGTGTACTGATGTGCCAATGCCATGTCTGTCTGTCTGTAAAATATATACACTCACATAGAGTGACATGGCCCTAATATTTCGGGCCATAGCTTAATTAAGGACCATTTGGTGCCCAATATGTTGCTGTGCCGACTGCTGTAATGTGCCTATATTGTCAATAAAGACAGTTTAATGGAAATCAAATTTCAGCCTGTTCTATTGTAGAGTTTGTATTTATGACTGGTGGGAGTTAGCTAGTGAGAATTGTGCATTTGAAAAATATCCTAGAGGCTGTGCTACTAATACGCCTAATGCTACAGAGCAACAGATGTGGCAACTGCATTTTGTTTTCGGAATACTGTAACAACTGTGAAACCTTTTCACAATCTTGCTGTTATTGCTACTATCTAAATAAAAATATTTGATCATGTTAACCTATTTCATATAATGTTTTTTTCCTTCAGCAAAAGAAGCCAGAAGAAGAGGATGGCACTACAGATACTGCAACCTCTTCATCTAACAACCATGAAAAAGACAGTGGCCTTGGACGTACTGATGAAAGTCAACGTAACGATGAGAGTTCTGAAGTGGAAAATACAGCAGAGTACCAAACCAACACATCTCTGCTGGTGCCAAGAGATTTAAGACCAAGCCAAGAAACATTAGAAAGCATTGAACTTCACTGCAATGAAAGTTATATTTCTGGAGAATACATTGATTCTGATTCTCTGGGCAACCCAGATGAGGATTGTGAAAGGTTTCGCCAATTGTTAGAACTTAAGTGCAGGATCAAAAATAGAGGGGAGTATGATCTTTACTATTCCAGCAGTACCATTGAATGTAGCAGATCAGAACATGGTGGTGTAGAGTATGAACTACAGCTCCTAAATGAAGAACTGAGAAATATTGAACTTGAATGCCAAAGCATTATGCAGGCACATCAACGACAAAGTAACAGGAAGCAACAGGAAGATAATAATGATGATGAAGTGAGAAACAGTAGCACCAGCATAAACTTGCAAAAAGAAAACCTCAGTGATATCACAGACCATCCTGAACGATCTGATAAGGACAGCTCCAGTGCATATAATACAGCTGAGAGCTGCAGGAGTACTCCTCTAAATATAGATAGATCTCCTGACAGCTCCCTTCAGAGGATCATTAGCATAACTAATAAAAAAAATCTTAGAAGCACTATTGTAACAAATCATTTTTCATCTGGGATAAACAGCATCGAAAATTCTCCATCCAAATCTACAGCTAGTGGGCAGAAAATTGTACATGAATTTCAGGATACAAAGTTACAATGCAGTCAGTTGTCTACACAAAAAGATCAAAGCATAGAAGAGATACACTACCTTTCACCTTACTACAGCTCTGAATACAAATTTGGAAATATACCAGTTCATGCAAGACATTATCAAAGTTACATGCAACTTATCCAACAAAACTCTGCTGTAGAATATACACAAAGTCAGTTAAACCTTGTAACTATGTGCAAGGAAACGCAAAGGATAACAGAGCCAAGGATGGAGTGGAAGGTTAAAATCAGAAGCGATGGAACAAGGTACATCACTAAAAGGCCAGTACGTGACAAACTTTTGAAAGAGCGTGCCTTAAAAATCAAAGAAGAGCGTAGTGGTATGACTACAGATGATGATACAATGAGTGAAATGAAAATGGGGCGTTACTGGAGCAAAGAGGAAAGGAAGCAGCACCTTATGAGAGCTAAGGAACAAAAGAGAAGAAGAGAATTCATGATGAGAAGCAGGTTGGAGTGTCTAAAAGAGAGCCCTCAAAGTGGCAGTGAGAGCAAAAGGGAAGTCAGTATTATTGAACTAAGTCATAAAAAAATGATGAAAAAACGGAACAAAAAAATTTTGGACAATTGGATGACAATCCAAGAACTCATGACACATGGTGAAAAGTCCCCTGAAGGAAACAGAGTACACAATGCCTTTCTATCAGTCACAACTGTTTGATTGTGGCTGTGAAGCAGTATGCTACCTTACAAGGTAGACTACGATTGCCTCGTTAAATGTGGCACTTTTATATATTTTGTGATGGTTTATAGTTTTTCATTTTGTAAACAAAATTATCTGGAAATTTTACATCTTGATTTTCATATCAAAGTGCTTTCTTTTTATAAGTTCAATACTTGTAAAGGTACTCAGATATTCTTTTTTTTTTTTTCAAGAAAATTGAAATAGAAAAAGCCATTGTTTTTTTACTAAAATGCACCTAATGTAAGTTAAACACTGGATTTATTTCTCTAACTTTTTTCTACCTGCATAATTCTCTAAATACAAAAACAAATCTGTTTTGTATACTTCTTTTTTGCAAACATGCAGCTAAACTTCCTATGTAAACTTTGTAATTTATCAGAAGTTATCCTAATGTATAATAATTTGCCTTTTTTTTTTTTTTTTTTTTTATTTGTACATGGAATTTCGTAATTGCAATTGTATTTGTCCAAGTGTAAATTAGTTATATTGCCCAAATTTGTAGTGGCATCAGTAATGTAGTCATAACTGTGAAAATGGCAGAGAAATAAATTATTACACATAACTGGCAAAACACGGCTATGGGAGTCTAATGTAGTTTAATTTGTTTGCATGTTTTTTGCACAATTAGTATTTTATCGTTTTCCTTAACCAAAGCAACCCCATTTAAAACGCTACTTTTTAAAGTTTTTAGAATTTGTCTAATTTGCTGGAAGTTTCTCACTTTTCCAGAAATTCTGCTTAATTATATCAGCATAACCACACCATTGTTTAATTGGTGCAAACAACAGAAACTGTATGTCTGTAATATGTTCACGCATAGCTTTGTACAATAGCGCCAGTTCGGTTGTACAAACAGCCCATAATACCTTTGCTTTCATTTTCTAGTAGTCTTATCCGAATGAATCTGGCTAGGAAAGACTTAAAGGGGACCCGTCACCCAAACAAAATTATTCCAAATCCTATTTTATCATGTTAGTCAAGCAAAATGAACTTTAATTACACTGTATAAATTATTTGAATATTGTTTCCATCAGTCTGGGAACTCATAATTATATTAACCAGGAAGGACACTGTTATTAAGGCAAGTCTTGTATCACCTCAGAATCTTGTTTGTGCACAAGGGGACAGCGACCCAATGTCCATCCCCATGCCCTGGTTACACAATTAAATCGTTAAGAGAGCTGGGGGAATGTGGAGAGTGCAGTGACATCTAGGAAGTGCTGAATGGAAAGTGAAAGTAATTGTTTGCCCCACCTCTATGCCTAGGCATAGAGGTGGGGTAGGCAATATTTGATTGACAGCTGATATTTTTAAATGAGTTTACAACAGCTATGAATGCTTTAATAAAAAAAAGAAATTGGCTTTCATATTTAATTTAAAAAGGACTTTTAGTATACAGATTTTTATGTCTGGGTGATGGGTCCACTTTAAGGTGATCAGTGCAATATAAATATTTTAAATATTTTAAAAGCTATGCAATGACATAAAAAATCCACACTTATTATTACAAATTATCAAAGTAGCTTTTAAAATATTTAAAATATTTATATTGCACTGATCACTTTGATAAGGTGATGTCACTTCCCTAATTGGTTATTCACCATTGGCTATTTAAACTTGTTGTAATGAGAGGTGTGATTGCCTTGAGAAAGGATCCTGAGAGGACTGAAACGTCACGTTGGCTACATATGCACATGTGAATATATTGTTTTTTCACTGAAACCCTGGTGTTGCTGGTCATTTCTGCACTACATATCATTTTACCGGGCACCCAGGTATAGAACTAACAAGCGGTGTGCCACCCCATTGACTGTATATATATACATATATATATATATATATATATATATATATATATATATAGATAGATATATATATATAGATATATGCTTTGGTGTCCGCAGTTTTTCGCAGGCGAGGTGTACGATCAATTGGAATGATACAATCGATGCAGGGATCAGCACACTTTAGTAAAGGTGAATTAAAGCGTTTTTATTTCTAACACAGCATTGTCCAACATTTCGGTCCCACCTGGATAAAGGTCCTTGATAAAGGTCTCCAGGTGGGACCTAAATGTTGGACAATGCTGTGTTACAAATAAAACATTTTAATTCACCTTTACTAGAGTGTGCTGATCCCTGCATCGATTATATATATATATATATATATAGGTGCAAAGAAAGGTAGTAAAGTTGCGCTAGTGTTACTTTGTCAAGCAAAGCGAAGTTACGATAGCGATGCCTAATTTGCATACAACGTCAAGTTAAAGTACAATGGACGTATATGTAGCAGCAAATACATTACACTACACAAGCCTGAGAAAGCTTCATAAAATAAAATAGAGTTGTTATTTTGCCCTATACATGTGCCCACTGTATAGTTTAGGTGCCATATGTTAGGAAATGTAGGGAGAAGGAGGGTACCCCCAAAAACATTTACGATCTTTTTCAGCCTATCACCCTTAAAAAAGTAAAAGACGCCAGCGTCTATCTACTCTATTGCACTTCACCTGGTCTGAGGTGGCAAAGGCAAGTCTGGCGCAAGAGGTAACATTCAGTAAAATCTGCAAGTTAGTGAATTAGCGTAGTTATGTCCCTTTGCCATATCGCAACTTCACCTGGCATAAGAGTCCGAAGTAGCACTAGAGTAGGTCCACTTCGCTAGCAAATTTACGCCAGCAACCATTACTAAATCACCGAAGTGACAAAATTTTCGCTAGCATTAGCCACTTCGCCCTTTAGTAAATTTGCCCCATAGGGTTCCAACACAGAGACATTTACATCAACATTATTAAATTTTAAAGCTGATTTTATTCCATATTTATTTTGTTCTCAGGTTACTTACATGCTTCACCTTGGATTTTCGGGCTTTTATTTTACTTTAAAAGGATACTTTCATGGGAAAACGTGCATTTTCAAAATGCATCATTTAATAGAGATTCTCCAGCAGACTGCTACACTGAAATCTGTTTTTCAAAAGAGCAAAATGATTTTTATATATTTAATTTAGAAATCTGACATGGGGCTAGACATATTGTCAGTTTCCCAGGAGCCCCAGTCATTTGACTTGTGCTCTGATAAACTTCAGTCACTCTAAAGTTTATCAGAGAAGTCTTTATTGCTGTGCTGCAAGTTTGAGTGATATCACCCCACTTCTTTTCACCCCAGCAGCCTAACAACAGAACAAAGGGTAAGGTAACCATATAGCAGCTCCCTGACACAAGATAACAGCACCCTGGTAGAGAACAGCACTCAATAGTAAAATTCCAAGTCCCACTGTGACACCTTCAGTTACATTGAGTAGGGGAAACAATAGCCTGTCAGAAAGCAGTTCCACAGAGCAGCACTGGCTCTTTCTGAAAAGACATGACCAGGCAAAATTACCTGAGATGGCTGCATACACACCAATATTACAACTAGAAAAAATACACGTATTGGATACAGGAATTAAATTTTATGTGGTAGAGTGAATTTTTTGCATTGTAAACAGTGTCATTTAGAAAACAAAAGGACACCATAAATATCATGGCAGAGTCCCTTTAAAATATTAACGACTTTTGAAATGACCTCAATACCTCAAAAGTAATTTAATTTGCTTTTAAAATATATGCAGAATGTCAAGACAGAGTCTTCTGAACATACAGGAGGAATTTAAAGAAAAAATCCTATAGATAAACAGTAAGTAGAAAATCTGTAGATTTGATAATTTTAACTTGGTGATCCTGAGCCAATATGGTCAGTTGAGAAACATGGTTGGTCAAAGGACCACATATACAAATGTGAATGTTCCGAATGTGATTTTTTTTTATACATTACTGCTTAGTAAAGCTACAAAACACTGGTGTGCACAACATTTTTTATTGGGGTAGAGATTTTATACATGACGAACAATGAAGCAGGCACTCAAGAAGGCAAGACTTCCACCAGGCAAATGTTCATGTGAAGAATTTATTGTGTCAAGCACCCTGACGCGTTTCATGTTCCAAACACTTAATCATAGGCTAAAATTCTAGAGCCAAACCTCAAATATTTATACACTAGTGACCCAATCAGATAAACACTCAAATTATCAATCCACCCAATCCCAAATGACTTAAAACAGGTGCATCAAATGAAACTCCAATCCAGTAAAATTAGGTAAGGATCAAAAAAGGGGTCAAAGGTGAAAGGTCATCAGTGGCCATTTCTATCCAACCCTAGCTGAATGGAATGACATATTGATACACCCGAAACAATTTAAAGTGCTAGTGCCTTATAAATACACAAATACATAAATACTAAAAAACAGGTACAAAATAGTGATCCATACGTATGTACAAAAATAAACACAGAGTATAAATATATACATATGTCAAGAAGGAGCAGTTAATTACAATTCTTAGTAGGTTCATAACTGAAAAGGGTGGAAAACCCGCCTATTAGGTTTTACTTAAACTCAAAAATTAATGGATAAACATACCATATAAGCATAGAATATGTAAAATAAAAGGTAAAATAAATACTGGATCTCACAGGGAGAATGTTATAGAAAATTACACAAAATCAACAGCACTAACTCAAAGGCTCAAACCCACGGGTACATTGAGGTGTTTCTTTAAAAATAACAGGATACATCATATTCACTATTTAAACCCATCGGAGACCTGGTGGCCAAGACAAAAATCCACTTAGTCTCCAAATAAAGCAATTTTTTGAGATGGTGCCCTCCTTTCTGGTCAGGTATTAGTCTTTGAATACCCTAAATCGAGAAGTGGTCCAGATCGCCATTGCAGCAATACAGAAAGTGGGTAGCTACCCTTGTATCAATTTTGTTTCTAATGTTATTGATATGTTCTCTAGCCCCTTCTTTTAAAGTTCTACTTGTCTGACCAACATATTGGATGCCGCATTTTTTACATGTAACTAGATAAATGACATGATGAGTATTACAATTAATATATTGGTTCATACTATATTTTCTACCCGTGGTATGTGAAGTGAAAGTATTACTGGTAGTAATGTAATTACATGTTATGCACCTATTTGCACCACATTTGAAAGAACCCTTATTTTCTAACCATGTATGTTTCTGTGTATTGCCAATTCTACTAGGGGCCAGTGCATTTCTTAGGGTTCTAGGTCTTCTAGAAACAAATCTACAGCCTCTTTGCATTATGTCATCAAGTATAGGGTCAGTTTTCAATATCGCCAAGTTCTTTCTGATGACATTAACAACTTCATAAACAATGCTCTTTTGAATGCTTTCAGGAGAGTGGACATATTATAGCCACGAACTAAACGGTCTCTCAGCTCACATGATTTCTTAACAAAGTCTTCATGGTCTAAACATAACCGCCTTAATCTTCAAATTGCCCTATAGGTATATTCCGAATAAGATGTGGAGGATGAGCCGATTTTGCTTTTAAAATTGTGTTACCGGTGCATTCTTTTCTGTATAAAGAAGTAGTTATAGTACGTTCATGGGCTTTGAGGACTAGATCAAGATAGTATATAGAAATGTCATTCTTGCAACACGTAAATTTGAGTCTTAGATCATTGTTGTTTAAATATGTGAAAAAATCATTAAAATTATTCTCCCTGGTTCCAGATTAATATAATATCATTGATAAATCGTGCATAGTAGTAGATGTAATGTTTGAATGGATTGCCATAGTTGAAAACAAATTGCTCCTCCCACCACCCCATATAGAGGTTGGCAAATGAAGGAGCAAATTTTGCCCCCATCGCTGTGCCACACCTCTGTAAGTAGAAATCTTTATCGAAAAGGAAAAAATTGTGAGATATTGTATGGCAGTTAATAGAAACTCTTTCAAAGGTAGAGTAGGTGCTGTATTTGTCTAAATGATAAGCTATAGCCTTCAAACCCAAGGTATGTGGGATACAAGAGTAAAGTGATGAAACATCAATAGTAACCCACATGTATGTAGGCTCCCAATGACAGTTTTGCAACTGTGTAATCAGATGTGAGCTATCTTTTAGATATCCCGGGAGTCTGATGACTAGTGGTTGTAAGAAAAAGTCTACAAGTTCGGAGAGTGGTTCTCCTAGAGACCCCATCCCTGCTATTATAGGTCGCCCTGGTGGGGGACATTCATTCTTATGAATTTTAGGTAAATGATAAAAGATGGGGCATATAGGTGACTGTACTTCAGATAATTTTCAATGGTTGATTTAATGACAGATTTTTCTTTTGCCTGATTAATCAATTGAAAAAGTTCACTTTGGAATTTTTTAGTGGGATTGTTACTGAGGTGTATATAGGTAGATTCATCTTTTAGTTGGCGTAAAGCTTCATTCACATAATCGGTACTGTTCATGACAACTATAACTCCACCTTTAGCTGCTGAATGAATGACAATTTCTTTGTCATTTTGTAACTTGTCCAAAGCTAGTTTTTCAGTTAGGTTAAATTATACTTTCTGTTTTTATTAAGGGAATTTGTTGTGAGTTTAAGTTTGGTAAGATCTCTCTCTACCTGTTTTTGAAATGTTTTTACAGTGTCATCTCTTAAATGTACTGGGAAAAAATCTGATTTTGGCCTGAATTTTCTAACATCCACATCTAGATTAGCACCTACCCTACCTGCCTGTGAATAATTTTCTCGTTGTAGTTTATTATATATATACAAGAGACCCGAATATCGCAAAAAGCTTCTAGAGATTTTATACATATTATTCTGCCTCCAGTAAATCGTGGTAGAAATGGGATTGAAATTACATTTAGCAGTAGCTTACTCACAAGAACACAACCTTTAGATGAGCTTTAATTCCTTGACCTTTATTGTAGATTGGATGCAAGAAATTTTAATCCAAAAATGAATCCTTGAGTTAAAAACAGAACACCTTCTCACCCTAAGATGAACAAGGTACAAATAGCTGCCACTCTGAAGGGATATAGCTGCTGCCCTATGATCACATGACTCACTTGAAATCAGTGGTAGTGAGGTATTGTCTAGCATATATAATCAGTATGTAAATGAGTGCAAGGTGGCAATCTGATATATAATTGCAATCTACATCATTTCTCCCTGAAATTGAAGCATTGCAATGTACTAAATTACTAAATTCTGACAGTGTTATTTTCATATTTTCACTGATAAGAGTATTCTTTAAATAATGTATTCCAGGCACAAAATGTATCAACCATTAGACCATGCAGAATATATAGGATATCAAATAAATGTTAACCTCAAATCTCTCCCTAAATGGCCTACAAGCTAGGCTTTATGGAATATCTTGCCTTCAGGCTTATCCAGGCTCTCACAGGGTGGCCAGCCACACAGTTTTCAAACCACTATCCTACAGGCATGTGAACAATTTAGCCTGGTAATCAATGAAATTTGAATTTTCGAACTCTTGGCCAACCTATGGCTAAAAAGATAAAATTAGTACTGCTTTACAATATTTTCAACCACCCACTTTAAATATTCGTGGGTGTCATATTTTTCCCTATCTTTACATACAACTGTTTCACACATTTGTTTAATGTAGGGTCCACTACAAATGAACAGGACCACATATTCATGAGGGTTAGTCACAGACTGGTGTCTGGTGGTAACAACAGAACAGGGTTCAATACAAACAATGAAATGACAAGTAAACCCTAGCTCCATTTGGGGGGCCAATATGTTAGGGACCATCAAGTGAATTTAATTGCTGCATTTTTCCTGGGGCTGGCACTCCTCTTTGGACGAAATGTACTGGCCCTGGGATCTTTCTATAGCAGCACCACACTGCCATCTTACCCTGTCTTCAAAGGGATTTCCAGCATTGTGCCTGACAAATTGGCACAATCCAGTGAAGGGATCAAAAGTCCATACAATATACTTATTAAGTAATTTTATTCATACAAAGTTCCCAATCCCCTAAAGAGACAAAAACATGCTAGACCACACTGGAACCCATTAAAAAATGCTCACAGAGCAAAATTTTAACATAACAAAGAGACAAGTGAACTAATACTCAGCACTTATAAGTACTTTATATGAATTGAAAACCATGACCTAAAGGTGGAAATTGAATATATTAGATACCAACATTTTTGAGTGAAATAATTTTTTGCTAGAAGGGTTGGGACCCTCAGTATCAGAGGAAAGTACATTGGTGCATGAGAGCAGGGAAAAACAGGGATTTTGAACTGTTAATTTTCATCTGTTTATACAACTGTTTGAAACCACCTAATTATAAAAATATTACTACTGATATTACTATTGATATTACTATTGATGGATATTACTATTACTATTGATGGATGGATGACTCAAGAGAAAATTCAAAAGAGACTAGTACATGTGAAAGTAAACAAAGGTCCAGGGCTAAAATGGATTGAACCAGTGACCTGGTATTATCAGTGCTGTCTGCATTACAGCAGACAGCAAAGGTCCTGGTTCAATGCTATTGGTATCCTTGTATTTCCAAGTAGGCATGCCTGTTTCACCTGTTAATCTGCTCACTGGTGTTCTGAGTTAGTCATTATTCTGGCTAGATAACCCCATGCACTACAGTGACTCACTACCCTTTATAGATCAAGCTTGCTTGGTCCTAGGTGCTTTGGTCCCTGTGTTTGCTGTTCCATTGACTCCTGCTACATACTCCTGTCCCCTATGTGACTTCCTGGTTCTGAACCTGGCTTGTTCCTGTTATCTGGTTCTAATTAGGCCCATCTGACTACCTCCAGCTCCTTCCTTACCGGTTCTTTCCCCAGAGTATACATTTGGTACCCTTGGCTGCCCCTGTGCAGTCCTGATGGTATCCGAGTAGCTGAGGGCCAGGCCGAAAGCCAAAGGTGGCTGTTATAGGAAGGAATCCAGTAACTACCATGTGGTATGTGTTTGCCATACGTGATATAAGAACTTGTATTGGATGTGAGTGTACAGTATAGATAGGTCTGCATAAATAAGGCAAAAAATCAATCAATATTTCAATATTTTGTATTAAATATAAATCTGTTTCCTCGCCTTTTTTCTTCTGTGCCTCTCCCAGAGCTTGCTATTTTATTCTGAGCATTTGTACAAAAAAGTTCCAAACATCAGAATCTGCTTCAGGTACAGCACATTAAAGCTAAAATGTTCCACCCGACAGTTTCATTTACTTTGGCAAGAATTCCTAACACCTAACTTATCAGCCCTTTCTTCTAGGCATTAACTTGTTAAATGACTCTTAATTATACATAAGCAGATGGAGATTTGAATTAAAATTACCTTACACTCGAGTGGCTTTAGTTCATTATAACATATCTTTCCCTTAATCATTTAGGCAGTCTCATCATCGTTCATATAGGAAGTTATTAAAGCATTGTAATTTCCATATTTCATCTGAGAAATCCGCCATTAAATGGCATAAATGCACATATGGTCTGACTAATACCACAAGTGAGTAAATTATTCATATCAGTTGCAGATTTTGTGCTTTGTCATCTACTTTTTTTAAGGACTACATATTTGCTTGTGCTTGATAATTCACCTCATTAAGTTTCTATTGAATTTTTTATATACAGCAGTTTTGCTCTGACCAACTATTGCTGATCACCAAACATTTACTACTGCAATGTTCTTCCACACACTTAACAGAAAATATATGCACAATCCAAATAAATGTGAACCTTTTTTGACTTTGTGCAAATTGAATATAATGTCGGTTTTGCAAACCGGGGAAAGATTTATTTTGCATAACATCCAATAGTGAAAAACGTTTCCACATTTATTTGTACAGTGTATGTAACAAAACTTCTTACTGAAAAATGGTGTTATTTTTGCACATAAAATACACCTCTTTTACTGGTATTAGAAAATGTTTTTAATGTAATAATTGTCTAACAATATACTACATTGCAAAATGCAGATTTTTGTTCTTATGTATGCAAACACTTTTTCCCTTTATGACTTTTTATTACATGTAGGGGTTTTTTAGGCTTCCACGTTGGAGTGGGGTTAGTATTATGATAATATATTCTATAGCATCTGATAACTGATCTGAGGATCTGAAAAGGGCAAGGGGAATGTTCACCCCCATTTGTGGGCCAATATTTAATCAGGCTCTTCTTTGCAAAAAAGCAAAGTTACAGGTATAAAACATGGTCATAACAACCACTTTCCTTTAGTTCTAAGAATTTAATTTTTCTTTATTTTCATTCTAATTGGTCTTTGGGCAGCTCCCACCTTCCATGGATGTATGTGCCCATATAATGATCAACTCCAAAATGTGTAAGCCCTTACATTCAAAGCATCAGGAGAATGGCCTGTTTTACTCAAATATACTGTGTTCCGATATTGTAAATCAGTCAGGCCCTCAGCATTCTGGGGTCGCCCATCAGTCAAAGGGTTTGATTCCCATAAGGGCAACATTTTTGTATTTTTACTCTTACAAAAGTTTTACAAAAGTTATTACTGCTTTGAAGTCTGTTACTACAGTTACTACAGAGATAAATGTATTGATTTAGATTCTTTGTTAAGGTTAAGAATTTTAGGTTTAGGTCGAAGACTAAATGGTTTGGAGTGGATTATATTCTACTGATGGTTTAAATAAGGATCGATATATCCACTGTATTATAGGAATAATAAGAGTTGATACCAGTTACACAATATCTTGCCTGTGCCACTGCTCCTGTCCCATTTAAAAGCTGATGCAGATGCAAATTCCGTAACAATTGTAGACAAAACAGGCTCAAAAAATAGCAAATACTTTGCTACAAGGTTTATTCAACACAACATGTTTCGAGTAGTTTGGCTCTTTCTCAAGTGGACAATTTTGATATAATTTTGATACAGGTGACTCTTTAATGCATTTGGACACAAGAGTCACGTGTATAAAAATTGTGTCAAAATTGACGCACATCAAATAAATTTTGACGACAAAAGTCAATGAGCATCCGAATAATTTTGACTCGTGACAATTTTTCTGCGCACAACAATTTTTACACGCGCAACTTTTTTGTGAAAATGCCTTAAAGTCAGTGGGCAAACGAATAATTTTGAATAATAAATTTGCCCATCACTGTTTACAGCATATCATGTAAGGACATGAGTGTTTAGTAAAGGAAATATATGATGCCTACCTGTGAATCTGGCATTATAAAGGTTTCTCCCCCCAAACAAACTGTTAAATAACAGGCAATAAATGTACTAATGATATACTGCAGTCTCACTGATATTAAACTAAAATTGAGTTTTTTGTTGTAATCACCTTCTATGCTTTACAGTTCTTCAATTTTATTATGAATTAAGTCACCAGGAAGTCTCATGCGATTTTATTTAATAACCATATCATTAAAAATCACTGCACAATTGCCCTTTCAAAGTCCACTCTTCATTGCTTATCTGAAAAGGTTCAGACAGTTTCTGGGTTATGTTTATTGGACTCAGTCTGGCTCATTAACAAATTATTTGGCAATAAATCAGCAGAGCCATAAGAAAAAACTGTGGTGAGATGTGAAAAGCCCTGTTTCTTGCACAGGTCTTATTTACCTTGCACACAGTTATTTTGCTATTGAAAACATTCCTATATTTATTTTCCAGGATCTATTAAGCTCTAAACATCCGCTTTTAAATCAGCTAATTGAGTTTTCCTCTCTTTGTCATTGAGAACTTCAGTCAGATATAATTAAATCCGAGCAGATGACAGGAGTGGCATTTGGAAGAATCATCCAGTGGTTCAAATAGCAGTTATGACAGAAATGTCAACCTGATAGCACCATTGCCTTCCCAGTGCATCCTAGGAAAGAGAAGAAGGACTTTTATTATAAATGCATTGCAGATAACCTTTAGGAGTTCTGCAATACCTAATACTACAGATGAAATTTCATTATCTTCGAATGGCTCACAGCTGCTTACCTTTTAGAAAAAAAAATTTACATCCATATTTTCCGCAAAGGAATGATGAAAACTAAAATATAATTTTAAGCCTCTGAACTCTAACTGCCTGAACTCTAACTGTGTTAGTAAGATCCTTTAACTGACACTCATTTTGTTTTTCTGACTCAGCAGCAAATAATGTAATAGTTTGATATATACATGTTATACTTTCTTTGCATGTAAAATATGGTTTTGCAGCAAGCCTTGATGGTTCTTTTATATTGTGTTTAGTGTCTTAGAAATACTGCAAATTTGTTTCCCTTTTCTTCCATATACCAAGGACCCAATATAGTGCTCCGAAACAATATGCTACTAAATTTATCTTCTAGATAATGGCAGTTCTGAATAAAACTGGGGGAACTGCTTATAATTTATATCACAAAATATTATAATTGGAAATCTTTTAAAGTGAATTATGGGTAGGATAGGCCTTAAGAATACAATAATTAAGATCTATGCTGAACTAGTACTGTGACTCATTATTTCTGTGCTGAAACAAATTTTTCCAACATTTTTCTATGTCTGTGTTGTTTTCTCCAGTTTAATCCAGGCAGCATTAAATGAACCATCACCAACAAATGGAAAAAGGAAGAGTGAGTAAAGAATACATTAAGAGGCAGATTTATCAATGGTCAAATTCGAAGTAAATAAAAATCAGATTTCGACCTTTTTTTGTGTACTTTGACTAGGGAATAGTCCAAATTCGATTAAAATTTGAAAAAAAATTAGAAAATTTGAATATCGAAATTTATCATGTATTGTCTCTTTAAAACTTCGACTTTGACCATTCGCCATCTAAAACCTGCTGAATTGCTGTTTAGCCTATGGGGAACCTCCTAGAACCTATCTGGAGTCAATTGGTGGACTTTGAAAAATCAAAGTTTTTTTTTTAATAAAATGCTTTGAAGATACAGCCTATTCACCCGAAGTTAAAGTTTTTAAAACATTTCAGTTGGCCTTTTTTTAGTCTAATTTCGAAGTTCGAAAAAATTCGACCCTTGATAAATCTGCCCCTAAATGTGAATAAATCTTAAACTTTGGTATAAATCCATGCTTTATAGTTTACATTATTAGAACATTCATGAAATCATCACAACTACAAAACTCACAAATGTTACATATCCAGATGCAGCAAGTAAACTATAACAAGCATGGAAAAGGCCATTAATATTTATATGCATATTTATCTTATCTTGACCTTTCCATCAAAATAACTAAAATAGTTCAAGTAATGTGAAAGCACTCAGCTGTGTAGTGGGTCATCTGGATCCACATACATTATAGGGAGTGTGTTGGCTTTTAAAGTGTACATTTTTGTTTAGTATACAAATGTTGCCATATCGAATGTATTAACATATATTATATGTGGTTATAATTAATGGCCCATTAAAGGAGACCTGTCACCCTCATATAACTATTAACAAGCTGTATAATAAAAGTCTTTTGCAAATTAAACATAGAACCCAAATTCTTTTTTTTATTACAACCCATACCTGTTGCAACTTGCAGCGTGACCAGATTCACCAAAGTGATCCTATTAGGTAAGTATAACCCAATCAGGACTGTAACCCCCTCCCTTCCATTTTTCCAGGAGTACCTGCCTATCTACGTAGGGAGCAGTCGGAGTTACTCTCACCTCCGTCCACCTATGCTGCCCTACGCGTTTCGCCGACTCAGCGGCTTCTTCAGGGGCATAGGGCACACTGCAAGTTGGCACGAGGCCATCCACTCGTCCACCTGGGCAACATTGAATGTTTTTAAGGACACAGTCCAGCACTGACGTAGTTAACGCAGTGGGTCTTGTTTGGTCATGGGAAGTCTGGCACACTAAGGGTGTGTGTGGTTTTTAACTAATAAGTTATTAAAAGTTATGTTTTAAGCTATGGGGAACTAGTGTTAAGCTATCACCAGCACTGTTGATAGCGGTCTGAACTGGGTTGCTGGGAGTTGTAGGGCAAGTGTTCAGGCTATCAGGACACTTGACTCTCACTTCAGCTGTTTTTTGATTGTGATACATTGTATTCAACCTTGCAGACCAGCTATCAAGTAAACATTGTTGCGCAGTGGATGCTAAATTTAGTAATCAAATAATATGATATAAAACAAATTGGGATAATTTCTTAGGGCAAAATGTCCCCTTTAAAGAAAACATAGGTGTAATTTAGGGATTTGCTATAAAAACCATGCAAGGGGCAAATTTTTTGTAGTGTATAATCAGATTTGTACTGTAATTTATAGGGATGTTAAAATGGTCAAAACTATGTGGACCACCCTTATAATTATTGAAATTGATTTTTTAAAGGGGACCCGTCACCGAAAAAAAATATTCAAAATACTATTTTATCACATCAGTCAAGCAAAATTAACTTTAATTACACTATATAAATTATTTAAATATTGTTTCCTTCAGTCTGGGAATTCATCATTATAGCAAGCAGGCAGGAGTCATTTTGTGGACACTTTTGTTAAGGCAAGCCTTGAATCATCTCAGAATCTTGTTTGTGCAAAAGAATGGGGGACACAATGTCCATCCCCATGCCCTGGCTACATAATTAAACGATGAAGAGAATGTGGGGAGAGCAGTGACATCTAGGAAGTGCTGAATGGAAAGTGAAAGTAATTGCCTAAGGCATAGAGGAGGGGCAGACAATATTTGATTGACAGTTGAGATTTTTAAATGAGCTTACAACAGCTATGAATACTTTAATAAAAATTGCATTTCATGTTTAATTTGAAAAGGACTTTTATTATAAAGATTTTGGCGCAAATTCACTAAGCGCGAAGCGCCGAACGCTAGCGTTAATTCACTAGCGTTTGGCATTTTTCGCTAGTGTGCAAATTCACTAACGAACGCTGGCGTAATTTCGCTAGTGTTACTTTGCACCCTTACGCCAGGCGAATTTTCGCTAGCGACGTAACTACGCAAATTCACTAACTTGCGCAGTGTACTGAACGCTACCTTTTACCCTAGACCTCAGACCTGGCGAAGCGCAATAGAGTAGATATGGATTGTTTCAAAAAAAGTCAAAATTTTTTCTAAGTCCCAAAAAACGCTGGCGTGTTTTCTACATGATGGGTGATAGGCTGAAAAAGATCGAAAATATTTTTGGGGCTCCCCTCCTTCCCCCCTACATTTCCTGACTCATGGCAACTTACCTAGACAGTGGGCACATGTGTAGGGCCAAATAAAAATTTTATTTGCTGATTTGAAGGTTTTCTAGGCATTTGAAGTGGTAATACGTGTTCCTCCATTGAAATTTGAATTTCGCGCCGTATGTAAATGAACCATCGCTAGCGAAACTTCGCTTTTTTCAATTCCTCCCTCTTTTGTAGGCCATAAGAGGGGGTCCTGTAAATTCTGTTATTTGAGATGCACATGTTTGAAATACATGCCAGTGTTATGTAAAATCATATTGATCTGTGCACTGGCTGCTGTGTAATGGCTTACAAAGGTCAAATGTTTACAGTCACTTCCTTTTTTCATTTCTCTCAGTAGTGATTCTCTAGGAAGCCAGGCGGAAGAACACAGAGCCCTGATCTAAACTCAACAGACCATCTGTGGGATAAATTGGAATGCACAGAGAGAATGAGTAGAGGGCAAAGGCTGTTAGTGGCAAAGAGAGTACCAGCTTAATACTGATACACTTGGTTTTGCAGTGAGATGTTGGACAGTCAGGTATCCACATACTTTTGTCCATATTGTGTATCAGATTTCTGGGGTGACATAAAGATCTCATTTTATAGAGGGCAGATATTTGACATTACTTTGCCATTATGGTGAAATTAATATGAGGCAAACACTATAAGAACTGCATGGAGATGACCTAGATTAGAAGTACATTATCTTAAAGGGATACTGTCATGGGGGAAAAAAAAATTCCCAGCTGACCCTGGTCATGTGACTTGTGCCTGCACTTTATGGGAGAGAAATGCTTTTTGACAGGCTGCTGTTTTTCCTTCTCAATGTAACTGAATGTCTCTCAGTGGGACATGGGTTTTTACTATTGAGTGTTGTTTTTATACCTACCAGGCAGCTGTTATCTTGTGTTAGGGAGCTGTTATCTTGTTACCTCCCCATTGTTCTTTTGTTTGGCTGCTGGGGGGGAAAAGGGAGGGGGTGATATCACTCCAACTTGCAGTACAGCAGTAAAGAGTGATCGAAGTTTATCAGAGCAAAAGTCACATGACTTGGGGCAGCTGGGAAATTGACAAAATGTCTAGCCCCATGTGAGATTTCAAAATTGAATATAAAAAAATCTGTTTGCTCTTTTGAGAAATGGATTTCAGTGCAGAATTCTGCTGGAGCAGCACTATTAACTGATTCATTTTGAAAAAAATCTTTTTTCCCATGACAGTATCCCTTTAAGTAAGGAAACTGTGAGTACTGTGAGTACCACATGACAAGAATACAGCTGCTGATGAACTATTACAATGTGTAGGATGAGTTAAAATTGACCGGAATTGGTCCCCCCCACATAAAAATCTTGAGATTGGCCCGGCCAACACAGCAGCTTTATTGAATGCCATTAGCTCTTAAATATCATGTAGACTTTCCTTCTACCGTTCTCTTCTAATGTCAGTTTTATCAGTTTCTTTGTGTATCTTCAGTTATCTATTAAATTTGCAAGGGGTAAAGGAACTTGCACCAAATTGTAAACGATAAAAATTTAACAGCACCACATGTCATGGGTTTTGATTGGAAACTAATTTCACATTACTTCCAGAATGGGAGAATAAATACAGGGAGTAATTTTCAATTGTGTTTCAGTTGTGTGAATTTATATTGCCCATGCGAAAAGAGATTGAGTTGATGTTTCATTCAGACCAAAATAAACAGTTTTTACTGCAACTCCATTGTTGAATTTGTTCCAGCAAACATATGTTATTCTCAGAGCTTGCCCCTTTATCCAGGAAATTATTGGATTGACCTGCTTTTCTTATTGTAAATAATGTGATGGCCATTTGCAGTATCTTGCCCTTTTAGGTATTTGTCATTTTCTACCACTGCTTTGACCTTCATTAAAGAAGCAGGCTGAGAACCCGACACTCCAGCTTCGATGAATATTTTATTGTGAAAGGTCCTTGAGACTAAATTGTAGTTTTGTGGAAACCTCATGTTAAAATTACAACGTTATGTATTGTGTCAATGAAGACTTTTATGCAGGTGAGGAAAAGGTCATTACTCATCATCAACACTGGATCTCCACATCTTAACTGTGCATTCCATTTATTTGAGTTTCAAGAAAGAACGAAGAGAACTTTACAATAACATGTAGCTCCTTGAAATATTTGATACTACTTCTCAAACAAAATAGGTACTCTGTTTCTGCTTTCCAGCAGCACTTTTGAATATTAAATATATTGTTTCCTGGAATAAAAATGGACACTGTTCCTCTACTTATTGTGTACTATGACTGATATAGTATTATTTCCATTGTAGACATGAGCTAGGGTGACACTAGGACTGAAGGAGACATTTATGTGGCTATCACATAATAATGGTATTTTTAATCAGATGTATAAAAATGTAATTCTTATGACTTTTTTTCTAAAATATCTTGCCTCCACATATCAGCCATTTGCTGTTTGTTCTATCAACCTGAATTTTTATTCTTTCTTAACTTCCTTATAGGGGTTGACCTTTTCTGTGTGCCAAGAACAGCAGTTTAATCATATCTTGTTAATCTTTTGCCCCAAATGTCACTATTGTGAAAATGAAATGATCTTTTTTTATGTTTACTTTAAAACAAAAAAAAGTATGTTGTGGTAGAAGAATTAGGACTGAAGTAGCAGTGACAGACATAGGACTGATGCAGAAACAGATTAAGGCAAATCAACTTAAAAACAATAATATAAAAAAAATCTGTACTCAATAGCACAAAATAATGCTCACAAAATATGATCAAAACCATTAATATGATAAAAATAGCAATTCTTTTCTATAAGAGCAAGAAAAGTTTGTTTGTTGTACCAGTGGGGAATTTATTAAATAACAACTCCAGTATGGTTAACTTGATTTTATTGGCCCTATTAATATTCACTTGCTCATTTCTACTACTCTCGATGAGATGGCCCTTCTGGAGTAAATATGTCTAATCAAGCCATTACATAACAGTATTTATGATGACTGCAGCAACTATAAAAACACTCGTATAATTTCTGATATTTTTGGCATAATGAACAGTTGATTATAATGCTAAATTATAATATTTTATCAGGATGCTATAAACTTTGGAAGTGCATATTACTTCTAAATAAATAAAGTTATAGAGCATTGGAATTGATTCTAGATTATATAAAACTCAACTGCAGTAGCTTTAATTATGAGAAAATGCTGTAATTCTCAATTAAAGCTGCATACATTGGATATCTGAGCATTCAATTAATTCATATACAGCTGACGATTTTACAAAGGTATAATATGATGACACAGAAACTCAGTTTGCCAATTGCCCAAAAAGATTTCCATAGGCAAATAGCAGATCTGCTTTGGCAAACCACATTTTGTATTCAGGCAATAAAACTACACTCCAGTAGGGTCAAAGTCAAAATACAGAATGAACTGTCAATAGAGCTTGCTGATAAACTGCACAGGTAATATGTAAGGAATTAAGGTACATCTACCCAACATTTTACATATAGAATTTTTCCCATGGATGCTTCAATTATTAAAATATATCGTTATTAAAATATATTATAGTTAAATTGAAATGTGAAATTCATTTATGTATTTAGCTCATTAAATTCCTTTTTTATAGTTGTCTCAACATTTGTAAAGGGTAACCTCTCAGAATCCATAAAAAAAGACAAATTCTACAGGAATAATTCTATAGGAAAGTTGCTGGCTTAATCTCTATACTTTGTATTCATGCAAGGCATTTATAGGAAGCTGGGCATATACATATATATAAGCTTTGATGGAGAATGCTCCATCAAAGCTTATTATTTTTGGATTCGTTGAGCAAAGAATTCTCATTCTTGAAAATGTTTTTATTATTATGTTCCACCCACCTATCTACTGTTTGTTATAGTACAGGTTCTGGAAACCTGTTATCCAGAAAGTTCTGAATTATGGGAAGACTATCTCCCAGAGACTCCATTTTAATCAAATAATGCTAATTTTTGAAAATAATAAAACAGTACCTTGTACTTGGTTCCAAATAAGATATTATTAATCCTTATTGGAGGTAAAATCATCCTACTGGGTTTTGTTAATGTTTAAATTATTTTTTTGTAGTAGACTCCTTATCCATAAAACTCTAGGTCCTGATAACAGGTCCCATACCCGTATTATAAGTGCCATTATACCAACAATGAATTGTTGAATCTGAATGTTCATATTATTTTGTAAACTAATGTGCTTACAATGGCGGAGGAGGAAATTGTAGCCAAAGACCTTTTAGAGGCTGTACATTTTGGTGTGTGATATCATTTTTAAAATTTACTTTTTACTGTAAAAATTTCCATGCTGGCTGCCACTATGACTAAAAAGACTGTGCAGTCTTAGCACCTATTTATAACTGTAAACCAATATGCCGGTCAAGTATCTTTATTACAACTTCTGCGCAACTCTGTGATTTATTGACTTCCCCATAGAAGTAGATTTTCTAAGTGGGAATAAATGATAATTAACAGAGAGGTAGTCAGACTTCAACTAATTGGTGAAAATGCCCTTTGTATTTTATAATGTCTCCAACACAAACTTGAAAATGAGTGCCTTGGTAATAATTTACAGACAAGCAGTTCTTAATGGGAAAACATTTGAAATCTATGTGGACTTGAATGCTGATGATCCTATTAACTGAGTATGGCTTATTATTTTCACAATCTGCAATTAAATGAACAGTTTTTGTGTTTCATGAGCAGTTTTACACTTCTAACCTATTAATGTATGAATTTAAATTGTCCCCTGAGGATCTGTGAGCGAAAATTAGAGGCATTCCACCTTAGTGGCAGATGAAGGGACATCATTCTATTTTATATTAAATGATATTATTGCATGCAAAGAAATGCTATTGCTATTCACCTTGAAAGTGTGCTTTATTTAATTTAGTCTGATAATTCACTTAGCACCATATTGCTGCCAATTTATTTAAAATAGTGAGAAATTATGAAAGATGATAAAAACAGGGTTAAAGTTAGAATGCATTACTAAATATGTTTCTGTTTCATGTGAACTCAACCAAACACAACAATGTTATGTTTTTCCATACAAAAGGCAAAAAGGAAAAAATATATATTTTTACATTTTTTTTGTATATATATATATATATATATATATATATATATATATATTATTGTCAAGCCGCCGGGAGCGCGAAGAGGCGCGTCTGCTCCCGACGGTGAAGAATCCAAAATGGCGGCGCCCAGTCAGCAAACACGCCAGCGCAAGCACGCCGGCGTAAGGACGTCAATGACGTCACTTTGGTGCCAAATTTTAATATAAAAGTGCTTCCTGGACGCCAGAATGGTGCCCAAGAATAGGATTTGCTATCTAGAATCCTGGGTTCCTGTTATTTGCCTGATTCCTGCTCCCACCTTGTTTCCAGCTTCCAGCCTGTTTCCTGTCTTGGTTTTTGACCCTCTACCTGAACTCTTGTTATTTGATCCTGATCTGCCTGTAAACTCTTGTTTGGACTTTGACCTTCCGCTTGATTAACCCTTTGGATACCGCAACTTTGATCCCTCAAGAGGGCTTCCTCCTTGATCCTGACTACCTCCCTGGAGGGAGTTCCCAGCTCCTTGACATTTATATGTACAGCAACCTAAGATAGTCTATAATTCATGCATCACAATGATTGAATGGTACAGTATTAAAAATAGAGCA
The DNA here is from genome assembly GCA_038501925.1 of Xenopus petersii. NCBI lineage: Eukaryota > Metazoa > Chordata > Amphibia > Anura > Pipidae > Xenopus > Xenopus petersii. Next base: position 68,493,290 of record CM076676.1, on the reverse strand, counting down.
CTTGTTGTAAAGTACAGCACAAGTAGAGCACCAGTTTGGTAGGATGTTTGTAACGGTCTGTCTGATTGGATGTCTATTTTAACTTCAGCAATACTAGACATAGGCAAATAAGGTCTAATGTACAGTGAAGTCAAAGTGAATGTTGCCATCTGATGCTGGAGGTGAAACCATCAGTCCCCTTCCAGCATTGGACAGCCAATTTAAAGGACCAATCAGATTTTGCCATTCCATAGGGCACAGTCTAAAAGTAACAACTCAGCAGTACAATGTAATGAAGGGCAGAGTTTTCATATGATCATATAAAGGAACTCCTTGGTGACTTATTGTGTACAAAAATCCAACATTTATATATAGTACATTATTCATTATATAAAAACTTATCCTGATGTCAGAGTTTACTATTTATTTTATATATTTTCTAATATATATTATTAGTTTAATGAAGGAAACACACTTGTGGAATAAAATCAAAGGTTGCCTGTTTTAAGCTTTTGTTTTTATAAAAATGCGCTTGTGTGAAAAAATCCTGCACTCATTTAAATTTTCATGGATGCAAAAAACAGTGAGTTAAAAGAACTCAAGTGTTTTATTACATCAATTCACCCTGTACTTAATGGTCAGACTTGTTGAATATCAAACTATGGAATCCATAAGGATTTCCAGCAGTTCAATATTTCCCCCACTTATTAAAACATTACATGCGGGTTCAAGGATTCAAAAATTTTCCTTCAAACTGGGATATACAGTAAATTGTAAAATATGACGTTCGAGTTATTTTTTAAAGAAGGAAACTATCGTTAATAGTTGATTATAACATGCAGACATTTTAGTAAATCCTAAAATCTAACACTGTATTGTTGTAATCCAGTTTCCTGCTACTGACACAATCAAAATTGCTATATAGCTGCTTCTTCATGAAAATCCATTGATTGTCTGTAATCAGTGTAATGTATTCCTGCATAAGCACTTTAATATTCATTTAGAAAGTATCCCTAATTATTGGTTTACTGGTCTAAACTGTCCTGATTGTCCTTGCTTTGTACTCACCTTGTTGATGTAATGTTGTGGCATGTATTTTTCTTTTTATTTTGTTGAGATCCAAAAAATTAGATTTTTCAAAACTCAGTTGTGAATACTTTTTAAGATCAGAATGTTTCTTTCAAATCACAGCAAAAATGTGATCTCAAATTATTGGATCTCAGTCCCTAGGAACAAGTGGCCACTATGAAGCACCAGGGGCTTTAAGAATTGAGTGGGGACCAAAGAGGAGGCTGAGCTTGAAAACAGGTATGACTGGTGCTTGGCAACCAGAAACACAGTCAGAGCAGAAGGTAGGAATTGACACACACATGGTAAACAGGTAGACAAATGGCAAGGTAAAGGCCAAGGCAAAGAACAACAAGAGTTAACAGAGTGTGGATATGAGCAGTAGTTATGGCCAGAGTACAAGCAAGGTCAAACAGGGTTGATTGTTAACAGGAACATCTACTACTTTCAACGTAGACTAGTAGAGTTGATCACTACATGGCACACTTCCAAGCAAATACATTAAACCCAATATCGATGACCACCCAGAGCACCAAAACATTTCCTAATCTAAAACTATTTAAAAATAAAAACCTAAAAATATTTAGGTCTCTGAGAACTACAGAAAAATCTGCTAAATGCAATGTTTTCTGGCTTTAAATAAAAGATGCAAGTCACTTACAGAGTTCATTGATGTCTTATGTAATGCCCAGTTGAGAACTGGCAAACAACATAGATGAGATGTTTTAGTGGGCATTGACAGGATATTCAATTTTATATTTCCCGAAACCAATTAAGAAACTATTATGCTCTTAACCTAAACAGACTGGGTATAAAGAATGGACCAAATTCCCCATAGGCTAACATTGGTGCTCGGTAGGTTTTAGGTGGCGAAGTAGGTGGTAGAAGTTTTTTTTAAAGACTATCGATTGGTCGAATAGTTGAAAGATTTTTTAGCTCGAATCGTTCGATTCAAAGTCGTAGTCGAAGGTCAAAGTAGCCAATGCGATGGTCGAAGTAGCCAGAAAAATACTTCAAAATTCGAAGTATTTTTTATTCTAATCCTTTACTCAAGCTAAGTAAATGTGCCCCTAAAACTTATTTTGAGTATCAGAGCTTTAAAATAAAAATATCTTAGAAGAAAATGTAATTGAAGAATTTGTTATTGAGTAAATTGAAAGAGTTGATTTAAGGTGTGAATCCCTGTATACATATAAACTCATTGTGACAGACAAATGGTTTTTAGGTACAACTTTCCTTGGTTTATTGCAGATGAAAAACAGGTATATTCAAGAGAGTTATTCAATTGAACAGAACAAAACATCTGTAGTGGGACTCAGGGAATGTTATCTGACAGTTGAGGCAGAGGTTATAGTAACATACATGACATAATATCCCAGGCTAGAAAAACAAGTAATAAAATAATGCTGCAATGTAACCACCTGTATATTATCCCTGATTAAGAGATGCTATTTTTAATTTCTTAATATTGTTGGGCTTCCGGATAATAGGTCCCATATCTTTACCGAAACACACTAATAAACTACTAATAATAAACTAATAAGAATAAAACTATAAGGAAAAAAACCGTATCAATTAGTGAAAAAGGTTTACTAAGCATCTACCACAGTTTAATGTTTTTTTTCTAAGTGTGACCCTAGTTTTTTTATTTGAAAAAAAAATGGAGTAATGTTTCTTAAAATCATAGTCCTAATGAAGATTATTTGTGTTTGTCTAGATATTGCAAAAAATTGATATGTCACCAGCCGAAAACTGATGCCTTTTGTTCACAAGCTTTTTATTAATAGTTAATTTGAATGCATTTTAATAAATCTGAATAACTGACTGATGGCTGTGAATTCTGTTCATCTGTGCCTTTTGGGACATTTTGGAATGAATAATCTTTTTCTTGAAGTTCTATTTTAATTGTTCATTAGAAAAAAATTCTGAACATGGGAGCAAAGTTTGAATAGGAAGAAGTTATGCATAAACATGGGTTTATATCACGAATGGTTCATTATGAATGTTAGACAAGATTTAGCATTTCATCCCAAGTTTGTTATGAACAGGCTTGTTTTTAAGATCTGAGGGAAACGTGGGGTTTAAATGGCTATAGGCTGGGAAGATTGACAGGCTGAAAGGCCAGAGTTCTAGCAGTTGCAATCACCCACGAGAAATCTACACTGTTGAAAAGCTGATCATCCCTTTTATCAGCCTAGAATGAAAATTATTGATGGACGATTTATGCATTTTGGGAATATAAAAAGATTATATTCTTCTCTCTCAGATGGCTTCAGTGAACAGAGCCAGTGCCATATCACATAGGACAGATTGTGATATCTATGACAATGTTTTTCTCTTTTTTGGGGATGCATTTACCAACTATGAGAATGCACACTTGTGTGCACAGGGAAGTGGGTGGGTCAGAATAAGTATTATTTTTATAGGGGTCATTTACAATCCAAAATGCAGTGTGTACAGTGCAAAGAAAACAGTTAGAGGGGACCTTGGTAGGCACTGAAGTAAAATGCTATATGTTCTGCTACTCAAGCACCACTTAAAAAATCAAACGTAGAAAAATATTTGATAATCACACTGATAATTTTTATGTAATTATTAACAAACGTGTATTAAATAATAACAAACCAGTGCTTATGCTGATATTGCCCCTGGCACTGAATCATAAACTCAAGTTTAAGTATCAAGGGTTATCAAATGTATTAGTAAAGGAGCTATTGAAGCTCCCAAATAGGCCTAAGTGCCAGGTTAGGTGCAAAGTTAAAAAAACAGGCACAACCCGCCATGTTTTTTGCACTTTTGTGCCCTGAACTTTGCTGAAAAGTCACAAGTCATGACCTCATGAATAAAGGCATGTTGTAGGAGGAGCATGCAGGGTGCAGAATGTAGTTACCCCTCTCCCATCCAGTAACTTTGCATCATTCATTTGTGCAAGTTAGTGAGCATCATGCCACTGAGTTTACGCATTACCAGCTACCCTATGGCAGGCAGTAGGTACAGGGTTGTGTTGCTGTGCTGTCATCTGCACCTTGTACCAGATTCTTAAGGCTGCATGAGGTTCAGAGAGAATGTCTGCCAATGGGGCTAAGCCCAGTACAAACAAAGCTGTAGCCAGGTGTATAACAAATACTTGCTACTGTGCTGGAAGGAATAAAGGTCACAGCTTTATTAATCATTAACATTATAACCAACAACCTCACACATTATGCCGGCTGTTGAACAAGTCAACAGGCGTGAAGTGGGAACATGATCAACAGGAGTAGGCTACTTTCCCCCTGCGGCTTAACTCACCAAAATTGTATCCAGATATTCTGATAGCAGTGCAAAACCCCTAAAACTGTGACAAAAGACAATAGTAAAACATATCAATAAGAATGGTCAACAGTACATTGTATTAACCATAGAGAAACATTGGAAACACTGCATCCTAGCTAGAGGGTGTGGGAGGTTAGCTGCCTTGTCTAGGTTTTTCTGTACCCAAGTAAATTGGTGGGTCGTAGTATATTAGAATTACTGGCTGCCCGCTAAAATTCATCCAAAAGGACTAGCATATGTATGGAAAAATCCAGGTTTGGCCACAGCAGCCACGGCCTGCCCCATCCCCCTTTGTATGGGTATTGGGATAGTTGATATGCTCCTACCACAATTTTTTAGAGAACAAGCACAAAGGAGTGACGTTTTGCTCGCCTTAGTGCTCCTGAACATGCAGAGGCGAGTATATCTTTAAATGTTTAATACACTTTTTGATAATAAAAATAATAAAGATTTGATTTTCAAATATTCTTCTACAAAATTTTGGGCCATAAACGGTATTACATGTATGCTGTTCTTGATTTAAGATTTTTCTTATGATCTACTGATCTTTAACATAGTAAAAAAAGTGTTAGCTTAATGGTAGTCAGGAGAGAAACCAGATGGACATCAGTGTAATATCAGTTTGAAAAACAGAACATCACGATGATAAATGACATGTCTAAATAATTTACTTTAAACTGTGCCAGCAAGGAAGATACAGCATCCCTTATTTAATAGCATCTATTTTAAATACAGTCACTGGCATTCCCTTTAGTATCTCGTGATTGGATGCTGTTGCCCTTCAGCTAGCACAGTTCATAGAGGTGTGTTTCACTTAAGTATTAATTCTGTGTTTGTTTGCAAAATGGGAAAAATTCTTAATAACTGATTCAGAATTTGAAAGTTGAAATGATCCTGTGCTTAAACTGTACATTTATACATTGAAAAACTAGTTTATAATTTGCAATGATGTGTTTAAAGGTGAAAAAGGTTATAAAAAAAATGCCAAATGCTTTTCCTTTTATGTATCACAGCCATTTGGAATGTGCACTGGTTTCTAGATTTGTGTTTTGCATTACTATAGCTAATGTTTAGATGATGTGCCAACATTTCTGGCAGATACGGGTGACTTCATTTGCTGCTAGTTACCTTTTTTCAACTTCACGTATATTTATTTTAGAGAATAATTTAGGAGCATGGATCACTTACGGGCAAATTGTGTGCTTCATTTTAATCAAATTTTGCTGCATTAATTTTAAACTTTGACCTATTTCAAAATATATAATATATCATTTAGTTGAGATTTGGGATCCCAATAACCTCGAGCCATCGCCTGAGGTTGTCTGAAATATTTCTGTTGGCATACCATCCTTCATGCAAGATTACTCAGGAAGAGAAGATGCTTCATTGGGGCTTATGGCAAAAACAATTAGCCCATTTGCTAAGAAATAGTGAAAGAAAGATTCAGAGCACAGCATGCGGTCTATGTAAAATTACAAGACATCATTTGTCAGTATCATTTTCTTGTTAATGACTTTTTACAAACCTTTATCAGCCTGCGGCAGGAATCGTATTTATGGTAATTATGTGCCCTCCTGGTGTTGCAATGCCTTCACCCTTTGTACAGTATCATTTTTAATCGGAATGTTTCTGCAGAACCTATTCCTGAGACCAGGCATTAATATGTGTCTTTGGGAGGCTGAACATTGCTGTGGCCATTATTGTAAAAATAACAGTACCAACATGTTGGTTTGTTGTTGTTTTTGCATTAATATTGAACAACATGTTATACTGAACAAAACACATAAGAGGTAATTTTACATGAACCCAAATGCAAGTACTAGAGCACTAAGGAGTCTCTCTGCACCTTGTGCTGGATTAAAAATTTAGTGCAAGGTGCTAGTGGGAACAAGGCAGTCCTCTCCTTAGTGATAACAGGGCTCTTTGCAGCCTATACACACTTGTCCTTCTTTGTGGTGTTGTGTACCTAGATCCTCCCCTGTCATGACAGCTTTGTATTCATGAGAGAGCTTACACCTACGGGTGCTACTGGTGGGGCAGGATGCAAATGGCTAAAAGCATAGAGTGTTTTTTACACCCTGCACACCAATGGTAAATTAACCCTTTATAGCGTGTTAATGTTATGCTACCAATATATTTTCTAATATGTTACTCACTGGAACATGTCCAGGGATCAAGTTTAGAGGGCAAGTTATGAATTTACAGTATTGTGGATCAATATTCACCCCAATCCTAAAAGTAGCAAGAGCAAACACTAACAATATCTTCTCTGCTACAAATGAATCCTGGATGAGCAGCTTCTTTTGGTAAGTCTTTAGCATAGCAATTATGTCTCTGCAGTTCAGCTCCTTATAATATGTAAACAGATGCATCAGACCCCCTAAGACATAGAATATTTGCTCTTTTTTTGATTCTGCTTAATTCTTGATTCTGCATTGTTCTTGATTCTGATTCTGTAGATAGGAAGTCCTATGTCCCACAAACTAAAAATGAGAAGCCCTATTGTATAAAGTTTTTCTAAAACAGTTTACATGGTTTGTGAGTGTCCCTAACCCAAAAGTATCTAAATGGAATAATTATTTTATGCAACCTAACCCAGAGGGATCAACATCAATTCACATATTATACCGTATTGAAGAAAAACATACTAATTGCATTCAAGCTCCTGTTAAGGCCTAATGAACATTTTGTTTATGAAGAATGTAGCCATGATTTTTACATCACTTTGATAAACTAGACAAATTAAATATTCATTACTTTTTACTTCATTAGCTAAAATTTTTCTTCATTATAGTAGCCGTAGATAATGACTTCTTAAGACTTCCACCTCTTTCATATATACAGTATATATATATAGATATATATATATATATATATATATATATATATACTGTATATATATATTTTATATATATATATATATATATATATATATATTCTTTTAACTTATATATTAATTAAATGGTACTGTACACATACAGGCCCCATTAGCTTCCACAAGCTTTGACGTTTCCTGTTCATTTATTTCATTGCTAATATTATTGTGATGCTTTTTCAGTCCTTTGATGATCAGAATCAGTATAATTGTGCACTAGTCATGAATGTAACTAATACCTAACAGCAGTGAGCTCCTGTTCCCCATCAATTTATGTCCTGTGCCCCACGGAATAAAAAAAATTACCCCTATTGTATCACTGGAACAAGTGGCAAGAAAATGCAAAGTTGTACCACATGTGGCTCAAAACACAAACAAACACCCTAGTTTTTATGTTTTTATTTTTATTTAGAAATTGTATTATTAAAATATATTTTCTTAATGCTTTGTCAAAACTAGTTCTTTTAATTGCAAACTATGTATTTTGGCAGAACAAAAAACCTGACCAAGCTAAAATCCTCTGCCGTATTTCCTTTGAGTACACAGCACATACATATTATGTAAAAGTTTTTCTTGGCCCTAGAAAGTAAATCTACATGACCCTTCCTGGGTGGATTGAATTGGATCCACTAATGGGAGCTTTGCCTTTGGATGCTATGCCTCCTTTAGAGACAAACCTTCTTTTCCTATATCAGCATAATTGCAGCCTACAATCCCAGATATGTGAACAGAACAATTCTTCTGCATCTAAAGAACATAAAACCTATATAAATACTCAGAAAAAAATGTATAATTTATTCAGGACTTGAAACCACCTGATATATAGTGATTACAAATACTTTTGAACAAAATGCAAAGGGAGGCTTCTCCTGGATTAAATGTGTGCCAGCTACTTATCTGTCTCTTTCTGGTGAAGATGCTGATGCCAATTTACATCTTACTGAATAACTGCTTTTGTCAGATCCAGCTGTGAACATTTGCTCATCCACAGTACAGTAGAGAGAGCAGTATTCTCTCCTAAACCCACATTTAAAATTCATGTTCATCTGTATATTGGTCCAAATCCTGTTCACATCATATTTGGCTAGGATTCCTGCTGTTACACCTCTCCATATCAAGCACAGCACTTCATGTTCAAATTTACAGAATACTCTTTGCATTATAATCAAGTCATATCTAAAGCTTCGTTTTCCTTTCCTTCACTGACTGCACTGCCCAGAAAAATATTAATCTGCACTTTCCCAATAAGCCAGGAATATTTTTAGGTACGCTAATTTAGCAAAAACTTAGCAAAAGGGAGATGAAGATAAAAATTTGGATCTTGAATTGATACTAATAAAAGAGCTTTCTTATTTAAGCTTTGTATGTATAAGCTTTGGTTCATGTTTTTTCCCTTGCTTATAGGGAGCTGGTGTCTCTGCTTGAATTACAGTTTTTGTATGTATTATGGCACATACAGAATGGCATTTTGCTCAACACATTTATTCCTTACTCAAAACACCCAATATTGTTTAGAATTCCTTCACTCATAATTAAGGCAATTACATGAAAATGCCACCACAGGCAAATTATACACAATTCTCCCCTGGCAACATGCATTGCGCAACCTTGGAAAAAATCTTATGAAAATCTCCCACAATGCTATTGGAGGAGTGGAAATATCTAAGTGTGCTACAGTACTGTATGTACTATCTCCTACAGAAAGGAAATAACAGGATAAGAAGTTGTAAATAGGTGTCATATGTGTATATTTGTCTGCTGAAAAACATTTTATCTTTTTACTGATTGGAGAGGTCTAATATGTGCTTGCTAAAAAATATATTTTCAAATACCAACTTCAGCAAAACAAATGTTAAATGTATACAAAATACTTATTTTCCGCTACCTATTTACTCCTCTTCAGCTTTACTGTTTAACTGTTCACTGTACAAAATGCCTGAATAGTTTTCTTTACAAGCACAAGAGCAAAGCTGAACATGTATTGTTGCCATTCACAAAAGGCACTTAAAATTTGCAACCAATAAACTGCATGCTAATACAGGTCTGCTATACAGAATGTTTGGGAATTGAGGATTTCTGGATAAGGGATCTTTCTGTAATTTGGATTACCAATCCAATAGGATTGTTTTGCCTCTAGTTATGATTAATTATATCTTAGCTGGGATCAAGTACAAGATATAAGATACTTTTATCATCACAGAGAAAAAGCATATCGTTTTTAAAAATGTTAAGTCTATAGGAGATGAACTTCTGGATAAATGGTTTCCAAATAATGGATCCTATACCATTAATGCGACATGCCTGGAGTGACCCCATTGTAACACAAATCTTGTAAAATCTTGCATGCAATTTTCCAAACATTGTATTCTGTTTATGCCCTATGCCTTGTAAAGCAAAGTGCACACGCGGTTTGGTCTGAATAAATAATGCTATACAAAAAGTATTTAATGAAGGTATTCTCAGAAAAAGACTCCTTTTCTGCTTGCATGATAAAATGGCATTCACTAAGAATGAAATATTCCGTTTCACAAAGGTTCGTTAAGATGTCTGAAATTAAGAGAAATGTTTTCTTATCTTGTGTTTAACAGAAGATATCTCAGACTATTTTCCAATTCACTATGCATAACTTGCTACCATGTGAGTCTGATGTAAATAAGAATATCTCAGGACAAAGACAGTTATATCTGCAATTAATATCAACTGTGAGGCAGTTACACAGCTTGAGGCAAAACCAAGGGTGGTTAACGAATGCATAGCATTCAATACAGCATTAAAATGCTTGTATAAGTTCACATGTTTACCAGAAACTCTTGTTGTGCTGTTTATTAGGCTGTCCATGTCTTCAGAGACCCACTATGTATTCAAACATTTTTTAATTCTTCAAAATTGGTCTTAAACATGGGGGGATTATTTACTAAAATCCGAATTTATCTCATTATTTTAAGTAAAAACCATGACCAAACTCCCATACCTGATTTGACCTTATTTATTATTTAAAAAGTTTGAATTAATCGGTTTAGGGAAAAACTCGAAAAAAATTGCAGTAAGAATCATTTTCAGCTAAACCCAACGCCGATCACAATAACTTCCATTAGGATAGGGACCTCTGCCATTGATACAACCTCGGCAGGTTTGAGATGGGAATTTTTGGATTTGGACTTTTTGCAGCATCAGGCTTTAATAAATCTTGGATAATTCAAGCTTTAAAAAAAGCAGAAAAATTTTAGTTTTGCCCCAAAAAGCCTGACCAGAGTTTAGTAAATAATCCCCTTACTCACTTCACTGCAAATATTACACAAAAGGGGGTTATTTATTAAACCTCGATTTTTAAAAATTAAAATTTTAGATGGGAAAAAAACTAAAATTTTTGGAGATTTATTATTCCCCAAAGCTGAAAAAAGTCTGAATCAAAAATCCGGCATATTAAACCCGCTGAGGTCATGTTGAAGTCAATGGCATTTGTCCATTTCACAATTTGAAGTTATCATGATCTTCGAATCACTGGGTTTTGTCCGATAATCCAAAAAATCATGAGTCTTCAGGCAATAACCCCAAAAAATTTTGCAAATTGAGCATTAAATCCCAAAATTTTGGTTTTCACTTGATTTCATCGAGTTGTTCTGAACACAAATTTTGGAGTTATTTTATTGATAAATGAGATAAAATTGTGGGTGGGAGTTTGGTCGAGCTTGGCTTTTTAAAAATATGAGAGAAATTAAGTTTTAGTAAATAACCCCCTAAACAAGTTGAATGCAACAAGTTTTGCAAATTAGTAGTACTTTTCCACTGAGCTATTTAAGAGTTGTAGAAAATGTTCTTGAATGTTTTGATCAAAACATTCTCATTAAAATTCTCCATCCTGAATCACACTGGGAATACCCCTCTCCAGGCTTTGATCTGCTGATAGAATATCTTGATGTTACAGTGGCCGCAACCTTCATTTACAAAAGTGAACTATTTCCTTTCTACAAATACACATAAGAAGTTTCATGAGATAAAGTTGTCGTTATCAGCATGGGGGGCTGGGGAATTTTAAAAACACCCATTAACTCCATTGGCCGTGGCATCAAATTGAAATAATTGTAAAATCATTTTATTTTTTCAGCAGATATACAGAGCACCTGCTAGTGCTACTTCATTTTATAAAGAGAGATTTAATTTGAACAAATGTGAGAATTCAACAAATCAAGTTGACATATTTAATTGTAAATAATTACATTATAAAGGTTGTAGGTTAAGGCCAATAAGACTAGTGAGGTCCTGATGCTAGTTGCAGTGCTTTCTATTTATCAGAGGAGGTTGCTGAGTGTCTGACAATACATTACAGAAAGACTTAAAGGGGAAGGAAACCTAGTTGGCGCAAAAACCCTTCCCCCCTCCCATGTGTTGCCCACCCTCCCTCCTCTCCCCTGGCCTACCCATCCCACTGGGCAAATGCCCCTAACTTGTTACTTACCCTTCTGCGCAGGTCCAGTCCAGGGAGTTCACAGACGACATCTTCTTCCACGCGAACTTCTTCCTGCTTTGACACCAAAAGTACATCGTGACTTTTGGTGCATGCGCAGTAGATCCGTACTGGCCAAATGCTCCTACTGCGCATGCGCCACAACGCCGTTCAAGGCAGGAAGAAGATCGCGTGGAAGAAGATGTCGTCTATGAACTCCCTGGACTGGGAGTCCAACAATGTGTTGGTGTCATCAAGAGCAGGTCTATTTCTTCTTCATCCCTGGCTATATTAGTACCCAGAGTTCACTTAGGGAATACTGCAGAGCACAGCTAGAAACTTACAAAATGTACTTAAACTATGCTGCCACCAGGATGACAATTTATAATAAGGTTTTGACTCCTATATTTAATAAAAGGAACTAAATTTGCCCAGGTGCAATGACCCATAGAATTAATCAAATGTTTGCTTTTAAACAAGTGACCAGTAAATGCTGTTTGCTTATTGGTTGCTATAGGTAACTAGCCCTGTACCAAACTTTTCACCTTAAGTGACTAGCCCTGTACCAAACTTTTCACATTTTATTACATTTCCCCAATATATTACTTGTTTTGTTGTCTTCAGAGTTCATTATTTTTGGAAATATATCTTTTTTTATATCTTTTTTCTTTAAAAAAAAATCCTGTTACACAAACCTGTTAGTACCACAAGGGCACTAGTAGTGATAATTATTACATAGTGGGGCTAGGATTCATGTCAATATTAATGGAAAGCTTGCCACTAATGAACCACCTAGTACCCTGTAAAATTAACTTGCTTGAAAAAAAATGTGGTGCAGAATATTTGGTTAGAACATGGCATATAATACAATTTTAAATTAGAGATGTAAGAATCCCTAAACCTGTGGATGCTTTACGAATTAATTTTCATTCAAAAGGCTGGTTTACAAATAAACATAGTGATAAACACACATCAGTGCTCATGCATAAAGAATTGGACACTATTATTCTCTGGGTTGCATTAGTTACCTAGCACAGCATATTCAATCAAGTGAACCATTTGACGATTCTGTTTGTTACACTATATCAGAGTGTTCAGGATGTTCATGAACTTGCCTTGGGCAGAAAGAAACCTTTCATTTGGCACAGCTGCTTTCTTACATGGAGCACCTTTCATATTTAATTTCTATTCCCTGGGATCATAGGACCATTTTAGTGAACCGCCTTTGCAAGGTGATGCTAAACAGGTTATTGATTTTTCACAGAAGCCTTCCCCATTTCTTATTTTCTTTATTTTTATTTTCACATACAGTTCAGTAAAGTCCCCCCTTATTGAAATTTAAATTCTGTACATTTTTTCTTTATACGGGAGACTGTGGAATTGCCTGTGTCATTCCTGTTCATGCAATGAAGGAACAACCAATGAAAGAAAATATGTCTACTAGAGATATGACATCCCTTATCTGTAAACTCATTATCCAGAAAGCTCCAAATTACAGGACAAGACCTTCACTCATAGGCTCCATTAATTATAAATAGTGATGGGCGAATTTATGCACCAGGCACAAATTCACGGCGAATTTGCGTGATTCGCCGCCGGTGAATCAATTTGCGAAACAGTTGCAAAAATTTGCCGGCGTCCAAAAAAACGGGTGTCTGCGTTAAAAACGGGTGTCGGCGTCAAAAACGGGCGTCGGCGTCGCAAATTTTTCACAGTTTCGCGAATTTTGCTGGAAATTTGCAAATTTTTCAGCGAAGCGAAACGGCGCAAATTCGACCATCACTAATTATAAAACCATTCCTTGTACTTGATGGGAACTAAGCCACATGAATCCATACTGGTGGCAAAACAATCTTATTGGGTTCATTTAATGCAGGGGTGAACAAAAGGTAGATCGGGATGTACCAGTAGACCTTTAGTTGGTAATCAGTAGATCTGAAGAGACTGTCAACAAACTGCTTGACTAAATCACCCTTCTGTTTTATTCTTTTTAATTCAGATATTCATTCTGTTAGAGCTACACAAGAAATAGTTGTTGTTTTTTAATATAGTAATATAAATTCTCTTGTATATCAATATAATATTTAAGTAATATTTTAAATGGAACAGAATGCTAACAGTGATATTATGGATTTAGATCATAATGGGACAACATCGCTAAAATTAGACCCCGTGTAACTAAAGTAGGGGCACTCCTGATTTAATGTTTAAGTGATTATTAGCAGACTTAAAGGGGACCCGTCACCCAAAAAAAATTATTCAAAATCATATTTTATCATATTAGTCAAGGAAAATGAACTTTAATTACACTATATAAATTATTTGAATCTTGTTTCCTTCAGTCTGGGAATTCATAATTATAGAAAGCAGGCGGCAGCCATTTTGTGGACACTGTTATTAAGACAAGCCTTGCATCATCTCAGAATTTTGTTTGTGCACCAGAATGGGGGACCCAATGTCCATCCCCATGCCCTGGCTACACAATTAAATGGTGAAGAGAACTGGGGGAATGTGCGGAGAGCAGTGACATCTAGGAAGTGCTGAATGGAAAGTGAAAGTATTTATCTGCCCCGCCTCTATGCCACAGGCATAGAGGAAGGGCAGACAATATTTGATTGACAGCTGAGATTATTAAATGAGCTTACAACAGTTATGAATGCTTAAATAAAAAATAGAAATTGGATTTCATGTTTAATTTCAAAGGACTTTTTTTATACAGATTTTTGTGTCTGGGTGACAGGTCCACTTTAAGGAAATATCCAAATTTAGGAAAACCACAGGTCCTAAGCATTTATGATAATTGATCCTATACCTGTATATTCCTCTGCCATTGTTATATAATTATTTGTATACAGTGGCTTACCTTCACCTGGCCAGGTCTTCCCACAAAAAAATCTTTGGGAAGGCCTGACACGCACTCAACCTCTCCACACCACCACCGTCAGATGCAAACAAGCAAGCAGATGACCATATAGCAGACCCTGCAGTCCAGGCCACCTTGTACCCCACCCCATCCCCAGAGTCTACTGTGTGGTAGTTGTGCCACTGTTTGTATACAATCCTAATTAGAAATATTTCATTCCACATGAACAGAATGTGGAATTTATCTGATACTGGAGCCACAAGTAACCAATGGCCCTTATAATTTCTTGCAGGTCATGTTTACAAAAATGATCTGTTCAGAAAGTATTAATATCATTAAAATGACTATACTACCCAAAATATTATACTTGATTCAAACTCTCCCAATCCAGCTACCTAATTGCTTTTTGAAAGAAAATGAACAAGACGATTATTAGATTTGTCTGGGCCAATAAACGGCCCTGACTAGCTATTTACACCCTATATATAAACTGAAAGCTTATGGATGCCTAGGCCTACCTGAATACGAATCAAATTACCTGCCAGTATCCTGTCTAGAATAATAAATTAAAATATCCCAATTTTATTTAAACAATGGAGAATATTGGAAAATGATTGCATTAATAAGAAATAAGAAGTTATAACCTGGATCCCCATACAACCTGTAGTTCACAAGTACAAACCCATTATGTAGAGAAAGCTGATATTTGGCTTCAGAAGATGCATTGTTTACAAACACATGCATGGAGATATATATTCATCTGTATGTTTTGAATACAAAATAACAAAAATTATCTTTTTGCATAAGGCATTCATTTTTGTGTGCCTTTTTTGGAAAGACAACTTTTGCATGATGAGAACTTTTGTGCACATACAAACAAGTGCATAGCTGCATACTGAGTGAACTATACCAGTTGGGCAGGTATGGACACCATAGCTATGGTTAGGGGCAAAGTCATCAAAGGTCGAATATCGAGGGTTAATTAACCCTCGATATTCAACTGGGAATGAAAATCCTTCGACTTCGAATATCGAAGTTGAAGGATTTGCGCAAATACTGCGATCGTACAATCGAAGGAATAATCGTTCGATCGAACGATTAAATCCTTCGAATCGAACGATTCAAAGGATTTAAATCCAACAAAGGTTTATCCTTCGACCAAAAAAACTTAGCCAAGCCCATGGGGACCTTCCCCATAGGCTAACATTTTAGGTGGCGAACTAGGGGGTTCAAGTTTTTTCTTAAAGAGACAGTACTTCGAATGGTCGAATAGTCAAAGATTTTTAGTTCGAATCATTCAATTCGAAGTCGTAGTCGAATTAGCCCATTTGATGGTCGAAGTAGACAAAAAAACACTTTCGAAAATCGAAGTTTTTTTACTTCGAATCCTTCACTCGAAGTTAATGAATTGGCCCCTATGTGTCAACAGACAATTTTGCATTCGTATAGAATTGTAGTATATCTCTCTAAATGGCAAATCCTCTCTTTCTTTATTTTATTTTATTATTATTTATTATTATTTATATTAAACCACAAGTAAATCAAATATAAACAACATGTTTGTGTGATCTTATTACACATCCTGATTTCTAAATTTGTTGCTACTCTATCTAAATTTGATGCTCTCAAATAAACATAATTCATATAAATAATTGAAGACGTCATATATTTTTAAGAGTTACTGGACTAATCCAATATTTAAAAATTGACCTTCTAACTGCTACAAAGAGAAGATGAAGAAATGTAACTGGATTAGTTTTTTTCCTTTATATTTAAAAGACTTACTCATATCCATTGGAAGACGTAATTACAAACAAATTAAGGGATTTAGTTTTATCATAATATGTAACTTTGATGAGATCACCTTTTTAATTTCTGACCACAAATGAGTTATTGTAGAGTATAGCCACATAAAATGGAATATATCAGGATCAGGGCCCAGTATCCCTTCTTGTATTGGCAAAGGAGTGAGAAGTACAACAGGGCAGATTTCTTATGACCAAATCACACAATATCAGGCTGATTGGTCTCTTCAGTCTGCCTGTGTACATTATCTTTACTTTTAACTGCTTATGACATTTATGCATAATAATTGAGTGGTTATAGATATTTTCAAATTACCACTGGAATAGTACTCTGTGATATGCATGAAATTCTAAGATATTCAAAAATGCCTAATGTTTTGATATATTTTATTAAACATATGCATCTTCACTACTTGGGTCTCTTATTGTATCTAGATTACATGTTCTATTCATTTTTTATATTCTGATTCAATTTTTAACTTTCTAAATGCAAATTGCATCTTCCTGCCTGATGTTGCTTTTGTATTGCATTCTGGCTCATTGTTCCAAAAATTAAGGTGAACATTGGGTATACATCAACATTCTAAATGTGATGCTTGAAATTCAATCAAAGGCCTAAAATTCTCAAGAAAAAAAAACTTGAATAAAAATGGATATTTCATTAGTATTCAAATAACAACTGCTGCTTTCAGTATAATGGAAAATTGTGAAAAGAACTGAAATTGCCTTATCTTCCAAACATAGGTCTATTTTGCATTGCTTTCATCATCATTTGACAGTAGATAAATTGAGTTTATTTGTAGTCCCTCTGGTGAGACAATAACAGTATCGTTTTCCACAAGGAAGAGAAATAAATACATTCATACAAAGCTGCAGACATTTCAGATGCAGGATGCAAATGCCTGCCTCAAGATCATTTTTAGTAGGTAATCATAGCTGGATGATGCTGTTCAATCTGTGAATAGACTAAATGAAAGAAGTGCTGATAAAATAAAATACATTTAGTCATAGTGCTGTGCGCAAATTCACCATGAAATAACAAATATCTGCAACTGCAGTTAAGCAGGTCCAGGATTTACATCTGAAAGGTGAAATCAAAATGATTTTTTCCAGATATTCATGCAAAAGTCTATTTTACCTTTAAAATGACAGTTATGGTTTCATAATTTGTTAAAGGGGTAGTTCACATTTGTTAGTGTGATGTAGATATTCATACGCTGAGACAATTTTGCACTTGGTCTTTATTTTGTATTAAAGATTAAAGATTAAAGTGTGGATCAGAGATTGGTCGATCTTGGTTTAATAAATTTTTTTTTTATTTTAATAAATAACCAACATAATGTAACAGTAACATATTCTATTAACATCGAGGTATGATTTTCATGGTATTGCTTTGTTTCATGTTGGCTGGCTTACAAGAGGCTGCATAGTCTACATTGCTCTTACAGAGAATGCTCTCTGCACAAAAGGATCTGAATTTACGGTGAAACAAAAAAGTTAAAGTTCTTAAAGTCACAAGGAGCTTTTTGCCACCCCAGTAAGGTGCCACCTGAAAACAAGGTAACACACCCTTGTTACCAGACTTATTAACAAAGTTTGATGTATGTAGAGCTTAGAGTTGGGATAGAGATAGGTCCCCAATTGAGGCACAGGCTTGCAATTCTATATAATCACCATACTGACGTGCCACTCTGGACAGTTTTTGCTATTCTTATCCTTCACCTTCCCTAACTCTTGATATTTTTATCCCAATTCTTTATTTTCCTTCCTTTTCCCATCTGGTCTCCCATATCTTCTTCCTTACAATTTCTTTTTATGCTTCACTATCCCTATTATCAAATTCTCTCCCACCCATCCTTTTTTGCTCTCCTTTTCTCCAACCCCCCCATTTTCTTGACAATATCCTATTGTTTTTCAACTCGTAAGACCCTCTTCACATGCCAGTTGATGTAGAATCATATAGTAAAACATTACATTCAAAGCAAAGCCTGCACCCCATAATTTTACTTTTGTGCTCTCTTCCCCTGTGCTGGGAGGCACACAGATTCTATTTACATTTACTGCACTTAATTTACAGCACCTGCACTGAAAATGATATTATTAAATTCCTGGTTTATATTCATTATGCATCTAAAATTGCTTCAGTTAGAGAAGAAAATGTGAGGAGGGATATTATGAAAAAATAGCTAACAAAGATATTTATACTCCATCAATTGCTCCATCAAATGCTACTCATTAGAAAAAATATATTAAATGTAGTAGAACTAAAATATCACGCAGAGAGTAAATTATAGGAATGTGTTATCTGTACAAAAGCGGGATATGTATTATATGTGAGATTTTGTGTTTGTATAAATAATGCATTCAATACAGCTACCTGAGCATATGCAGGATGGTCATGCACTCATAAAAATGAGTTCCAGACCAGCAGCCTGCCATAGAATGTTATAAATACGTCACATCTATCAAGTACTTAACCAATTGTTTTACATTTCTAATTTTACCTTTGATATATGTCACACAATGTGTTGTCTGGCACCCCACAGAATGCATGAACAGGGTTAAAAAACAAAATGCTTGGGCTAAGCAAGTGCAACATTTATAAGTATGGCAAAGTCTGGGAATGTAAGCAACGCCCTAGCAGGGGAAGCCGAGAGCAGACCTTTATCATTCTGACTCAAAATTATGAATACAGTTTTACCCAAACAAACAACCAGTATGGTACTGTAAAGTTTGGGTGCCCAGAAGCACAAATTGAAACAAAAACATTATTTCATTAGTATAGATATCAATATAGGATATATGAAAACAAACAGGGAAGCTTTTCTTGCCTCCATCCTCAACTTACCCATTTGCTTTAAACATGCAACCCAGGCAGAACTTCCCCCTGTCACTCACTAAATTAAAATGGCAAAAACAGTTGTGAGAAAGTAGAGAAATCAAATCTGGTACCATGTGATTAATAGTCAAGTGTATTGATCTTTGTCACATCTGGGGGCAGATTTACATAGGGTCGATTATCGAGGGTTAATTAACCCTCGATATTCGACTGCCAAATGTAAATCCTTCGACGTTGATATTCGAAGTCGAAGGATTTAGCGCTCAAAGGAATAATCGTTCGATCGAAGGATTTTCCTTTGATCAGAAAATTGTTAGGAAGCCTATAGGGACCTTGCCCATAGGCTAACATTGGCCTCCGTAGGTTTTAGGTGGCCGACGTATTTTTTAAAGACTTACTTCACTTTCAGGAATGAAATTTTATATTGAAGAGTGAATTATTTGCAGTGTAAAAAGTGTAATTTAGAAATAAAAACTACATCATAAAAATTATGACAGAATCCCTTTAACATCGTTTAATACCCTTGCTATTGAATTTATTTATTTTGTCTGCGTTCCATCTGGTCATGTTTTATGTTATTTTAGCTCCATTTCTCATGTTCCTTGTTCTAATTAGGGATGGGCGAGTTTGACCTGTTTCGTTTCGCCAAAAATTCGCCACCGGCAAAATGTCGCTGACGCGTGTCTTTTTATTTTGACGCACAATGCCATACAAGTCTTTGGCCGTATTTTTTTTGGCGAAACAAGGCGAAAAAATTCGCCCATCCCTAGTTCTAATATAAAAATATTTGCAGGCTTGGGCAATGTTATACTATATACAGCTTGTGTTTTTAAAAAAGTAATCAAATTAAAACATTGAAGTGACTGGGTTGATTTTTATAAAATCCTAAACAAATGGAATGCCAGCGAGTCATGCAGGATTACAGCTTAATCCTGGATAAATCTGGTCCCATATTTGAAATTTGAAATAAACTAATATACTCTATGTTTTCCAACCAAAACTTAAAGCATACAAATATCCATGTCTGAAAATAATACCACCATTGAACTACCATCATTACAGGGCATACACAAGACTTTATTTGCACTTCACCCGGTACATTGAACTCTTCTGCTCATTGTTTAATAGGTAACAAAGCTTGCCATACTATTACATTCACCACCATGATTTATAAGTACAGGCCGAAGTTAAAATCCTGAGATAAGAATGCTCAATGTAATTATTACAAAGACATTTTGACATTACAGTTAAATAATCACAAATACATAGGTCAAAACATAAATTTATTGCAGGCATAGCACTTAGCCTTGCAGTGCACAAAAATTATGTCCACTATTAGTGTAATGGCAACAGCAACTGTTAGTGCTAATGCGGGAAGCATAATGTTGAAGCAAATTGAGCAATCATTATAAATAACCAGTTGGTTGCTTTTACCTTGACAGACATTACTCATTTTTCTTTTAAGTTCATAATTATTTCCTGCATCTATGAAGCTAATGGCCACATTTCCCTACTATGGTAATAAATATTATGTCTGTATTATTTGCAATGCCATTAATAGTTGGTATGTGCAGCTTATGTAGAAAATAATATATACTTTTTTTACTATATATTCGTGTATCACTGCATAATGATCCTGCAATCAAATTAAATCAAAGAATACATACATCTGCATGTTTAAAATAGCATATTCTTAAATGGATTCTTTACAATAATATTACATTTGAGAGACAAGATAGCATCCCCAAACTAATTACAATGTCACTGTTTATACAGTGAAGTGCAGGTAAGAAAAGGTGAAAAGCCTGAGGCAATATAATGCTAGGCATTCTGACATAGTATTGAACTTTCTGCTCTACCAACCCAAGTCTCAATACCCTGATTTATTCTAAAGTCACAATATATTCAGTACTACAGTATTCCAAATACCTACACTGACTCACTAAGGAGCACATTAGGAAGTCAGGCTGTGCTCTTCCATAAAAAAATAAGAACCAACCTCAGGATATCAAGTTCCAGGATGGCACAGCAGAAATGTCATTATAGTATTCTTTTAATTGTTCCCATACTGTTAAAATACACTTTAGCCTGTTCCAATATTTATTGAAATGGAACTTACAAAAAACAATACAGATCCACTATCATAACACAATCATGCACTGCTGTTGTTGCCCTCTGTTTCCATCAATACAGGTAATTATGGACACCACAGGGAACTTTTACCCATAGGCACTATTGTTTCAGAAAAAGATGATAAATGTTTTTAGCAACTGTTCGTTTTTCAGTTATGGCTTATTGTAGATTTATTTCTATTAAACAAACCTAATGTACTGGATGTACATAATGATGTCTCTAAAAAACTGAATTTCTCAAAAGTAGGATCCTGCATGCCTAAATTCATCCAAATGGCACCTATTATTATATTTAGAAATCACTAAGAAATATGTTGGTTTCCTGTCTGCCTGTATGCTTTTTTGTGTGGGAGGAAAGTGGAGTACCTGATGGAAACCTGCACAAGCACAGGGAAAGCATAAAATCTCCTTGCAGATAGGGCCTGTCCTGTCACATGATCTACACAAACTGCAGTACCCAGTTCATAATCTCTGTTAGACCTATGTCACAGGAGTAACTCCAGTCAAGTGCAAGGGCTGCTTATCTCTCAGTTTACCACAGTAGCTTTAAGATTCAGTGCTGCAGCTGGTCTTGGTTGATCCCTGCTAGAGATGGCGCGAACTGTTCGCCGGCGAACTTGTTCGCGCGAACATCGGGTGTTCGCGCTCGCCGGAAGTTCGCGAACGTCGCGCGACGTTCGCCATTTTGGGTTCGCCATTGTTGGCGCTTTTTTTTGCCCTCTCACCCCAGACCAGCAGGTACATGGCAGCCAATCAGGAAGCTCTCCCCTGGACCACTCCCCTTCCCTATAAAAACCGAAGCCCTGCAGCGTTTTTTTCACTCTGCCTGTGTGTGCTGAAGAGATAGTGTAGGGAGAGAGCTGCTGCCTGTTAGTGATTTCAGGGACAGTTGAAAGTTTGCTGGCTAGTAATCGTTTTGATACTGCTCTGTTATTGGAGGGACAGAAGTCTGCAGGGGTTTGAGGGACATTTAAGCTTAGGTAGCTTTGCTGGCTAGTAATCTACCTTCTACTGCAGTGCTCTGTATGTAGCTGCAGTGGGCAGCTGTCCTGCTTCTGATCTCATCTGCTGACTGCTGCAATAACAGTAGTCCTTGTAAGGACTGCTTTTATTTATTTTTTTGTTGTTTTACTACTACTACTACTACTACTACTACTACTACTATAAGAGCCCAGTGCTATTAGTCTAGCAGTGTTGGGGAGTGGGACTGGTGTGCTAATCTGCTGCTCCTAGTAGTTCAGCAGCACCAACTGTAATTTTTTTTTTTTAATATTCATTTTTTTTTTATTTTACTTTTTTTATTTTACTACCGCTGTAGTAGTGTATAAGTTGACCTTTTAGGCATTATTTGCCCTGTAGGCATTTTTTGCCCAGTGTGTTATTCAACCAACAGCCATCTAGCTGTGTGACCTTGTTCACATTCTGTCTAAATATCCATAATATTACCGTCTCCAGAAAAAACACCGGAGTGACTTTTTTCAAGCAGCCATAATAAATTTTACGTAATCCGTATCCATCGCTGTAGTAGTGTATAAGTTGACCTTTTAGGCATTATTTGCCCTGTAGGCATTTTTTGCCCAGTGTGTTATTCAACCAACAGCCATCTAGCTGTGTGACCTTGTTCACATTCTGTCTAAATATCCATAATATTACCGTCTCCAGAAAAAACACCGGAGTGACTTTTTTCAAGCAGCCATAATAAATTTTACGTAATCCGTATCCATCGCTGTAGTAGTGTATAAGTTGACCTTTTAGGCATTATTTGCCCTGTAGGCATTTTTTGCCCAGTGTGTTATTCAACCAACAGCCATCTAGCTGTGTGAGCTTGTTCACATTTTGTCTAAATATTGATAATATTATCGTCTCTAGAAAAACCACTTGAGTTACTTTTTTTCAAGCAGCCATAATAAATTTTACGTAATCCGTATCCATCGCTGTAGTAGTGTATAAGTTGACCTTTTAGGCATTATTTGCCCTGTAGGCATTTTTTGCCCAGTGTGTTATTCAACCAACTGCCATCTAGCTGTGTGACCTTGTTCACATTCTGTCTAAATATCCATAATATTACCGTCTCCAGAAAAAACACCGGAGTGACTTTTTTCAAGCAGCCATAATATATTTTACGTAATCCGTATCCACCGCTGTAGTAGTGTATACGTTGATCTTGTGGGCATTATTTGCACAGTGTTTTCTTCAAACCGCCATCTAGCTGTGTGAGCTTGTTCACATTTTGTCTAAATATTGATAATATTATCGTCTCTAGAAAAACCACTTGAGTTACTTTTTTTCAAGCAGCATTCTTATATTTTACGTAATCCGTATCCACCGCTGTGTATACGTTGACCTTGTAGGCATTATTTGCACAGTGTTTTCTTCAAACCGCCATCTAGCTGTGTGAGCTTGTTCACATTTTGTCTAAATATTGATAATATTATCGTCTCTAGAAAAACCACTTGAGTTACTTTTTTTCAAGCAGCATTCTTATATTTTACGTAATCCGTATCCACCGCTGTGTATACGTTGACCTTGTAGGCATTATTTGCACAGTGTTTTCTTCAAACCGCCATCTAGCTGTGTGAGCTTGTTCACATTTTGTCTAAATATTGATAATATTATCGTCTCTAGAAAAACCACTTGAGTTACTTTTTTTCAAGCAGCATTCTTATATTTTACGTAATCCGTATCCACCGCTGTGTATACGTTGACCTTGTAGGCATTATTTGCACAGTGTTTTCTTCAAACCGCCATCTAGCTGTGTGAGCTTGTTCACATTTTGTCTAAATATTGATAATATTATCGTCTCTAGAAAAACCACTTGAGTTACTTTTTTTCAAGCAGCATTCTTA
The DNA here is from genome assembly GCA_038501925.1 of Xenopus petersii. Lineage (NCBI taxonomy): Eukaryota > Metazoa > Chordata > Amphibia > Anura > Pipidae > Xenopus > Xenopus petersii. The sequence goes on along the minus strand of CM076676.1, from coordinate 68,469,127 downwards.
TATTTTACGTAATCCGTATCCACCGCTGTGTATACGTTGACCTTGTAGGCATTATTTGCACAGTGTTTTCTTCAAACCGCCATCTAGCTGTGTGTATTATCGTTTCCAGAAAAACCAACTGAGTTTTTGTTGTTGTTGTTTTTTTAAAAATAATGCCAGGCAAAGGCAGGCCGCCACGCAGAGGCCGTGCTAGGGGCCGTGCTGCTATGCAATTGTCAGGGAGCCGAGAGCCCCCTCTGGGGAGTAGTCCGGATCTAGGAGGAAGCCCCTCAGGAGGGATCAGGGTCGTGGTATCCAGGGGTTAGGCAAGGGAATAGTCAAAGTCCAAGCACAGGTCAAAAGACAGGCGGAATACAAACAAAGTCCAGGGCCAGGCAGGGGGTCAAAGGCAGGCAGCGTATCAGCGAAGTCCAGGTCCAGGCAAGGGGTCACAACAGGGAATCAAGCAGATATAAGCAGGGAAACAGCAAGGAAAACCCAGGAAACAATTAGGGAACGGAATCCTATTTTCGGGCGCCATCTTGGCGCCTCAGGCGTCCTTTTAACTTTGAATTTGGCGCCCTTGCGCCAGCGTCAGCGCGACTGCGACCGTCGCGCCGTGCTGGCGTCACAACGCCGACGTCGGAACCCACGTGGGTTCCCTGGGCGCCGCCATTTTGGATTCTTCGCCGCCGGGAGCGGACGCGACTCCTCGCGCTCCCGGCGGTCTTGACAGTACCCCCCCCCTCACGGGGGGCCTCAGGACCACCGGGACTTGGTTTCTGGGGAAACTTGGAGTGGAAGTCTTTTACCAAACGAGGAGCATGCACATCACGGTGTCCCTCCCAAGAGCATTCTTCGGGGCCAAAGCCCTTCCAATGGATGAGGTATTGAAGGGACCCTCTGGAGATTCTGGAATCAAGGATTCTCTCCACCTCGAATTCTTGTTGACCCTCCACAGAGATGGCAGGAGGAGGAGACTGGACATCAGAGAAACGGTTGGAGACGGTGGGCTTCACCAGGGAGACGTGGAACACGTTGGGGATTCTCATCTCTGGTGGGAGTTGAAGTCTGATGGCTACAGGGTTGATAATCTCCAAGATGGGGAACGGACCCAGGAACTTCGGACCCAACTTGGGAGATGGCACCTTCAAGCGAATATTCCTGGAAGAGAGCCAGACACTATCACCCACCTTGTAGGGAGGAGAGGGCCTTCTACGGCGATCCGCGAAAGTCTTGTGGACTAGAGCACTCTTCTCCAGATTAGACTTGGTTGCAGCCCAAATAGCAAGCATATGGGCTGCCAGATCATCTGCAGCCGGGACGTCCGACAACACGAAATCCTGAGGAAAGGCTTGAGGGTGCTGTCCATACACCACCATAAACGGAGACCTTCCTGTGGAGGAATGACATGCATTATTATGAGCAAACTCCGCCCACGGGAGGAGGTCAGACCAATCGTCCTGGCAAAGAGACACGTGGTTCCTCAGGAACTGTTCTAAGGCTTGGTTCACACATTCAGCTGCCCCATTCGTCTGCGGGTGGTAGGCGGACGAAAATTGAAGGGTTATTCCCAAGTCTTTACATAGGGAACGCCAGAACTTGGCGGTGAACTGGGTGCCTCTGTCGGAGACGATCTCCACCGGGAAACCATGCAGGCGGAAGATGTACTTAATAAAGAGTTGGGATAATTCCACCGCAGAGGGTAACTTCTTCAAAGGGATGAAATGGGCCATTTTGCTGAAGCGGTCAATGACAACCCAGATCACAGTATTCCCACCGGAGGGAGGAAGTTCGACAATAAAGTCCATAGAGAGGTGCGTCCACGGACGAGAGGGAACCGGTAAAGGCTGTAACAACCCGCTGGGGCGGGAATGGCTAGGCTTAGAAGTGGCACAGACATTACAAGCCGCCACAAAGTCCTTTACATCCTTGCGGATTTCAGGCCACCAGACTAGGCGCCTCAAGAGTTCAAGGGTCTTGGCTGGACCAGGATGTCCTGCTTGCCTGGAACAGTGGGTTTGTTGCAGGATGGCCAGGCGAAGTTCCGGAGGGACGAAGGCCATGCCAATCGGAGTATTTTGAGGAGCCAAGGACTGCCCAGCCAGGATCTGGTCGGCAAATTGGGGATACAAAGAGGCAATGATCTTGACTGGTGGGATGATTGGTTCCTGTCTCTCAGGGTCACGGTCCACCGGAGTGAAGCTACGAGACAAGGCGTCGGCCTTCCGATTCTTGGAACCTGGGCGATAAGTCAAAACAAAATTAAATCGGGAAAAGAAAAGGGCCCACCTGGCTTGTCTGGGATTTAGCCTCTTGAGGGACTGTATAAACTCCAGATTCTTGTGATCAGTGTAAATCTGGACAGGAATTTCAGAGCCCTCCAGGAGATGACGCCATTCTTCAAGGGCAAGCTTGACTGCCAAGAGTTCTCGATTCCCGACATCATAATTCTGCTCTGCGGATGAGAACTTCTTGGAGAAATAAGCACAGGGGTGCAACTTCCCATCAGCGGGGTGTCTCTGAGACAGGATGGCTCCGGCTCCGACTTCAGAAGCATCAACTTCGATGCAGAAGGGTAGTTCAGGATTGGGGTGTCGGAGGACAGAAGCTGACGTGAAGGCCTCTTTCAAGGACTGAAAAGCTTCAATGGCAGATGGAGGCCACAAGCTGGGTTTACCCCCTTTCCGGATGAGGGCCAGGATAGGTGCAATGCGGGAAGAGAACCCCCGGATGAACTGCCGATAGTAGTTAGCAAATCCGATAAATCTCTGGATTGCCTTGGTACTCAGCGGAAGAGGCCACTCCTGGATGGCCGACACTTTCACGGGATCCATCTCAAATCCCTCAGGAGAGATAATGTATCCTAGGAAGGGGATCTTGGACACCTCGAAGACGCACTTCTCCAACTTGGCGAAAAGAGAGTTCTTCCTCAGACGAGAGAGTACCTCCTTCACCTGGGAGCGATGGCTTTCTAGGTCTTTAGAAAAGATCAGGATGTCGTCCAGGTACACGACTACGAACCTTCCTAGGAGATCCCGGAACACATCGTTAACAAACTCCTGGAAGACGGCAGGGGCATTGCAAAGGCCGAAGGGCATGACGAGATATTCATAGTGCCCGTCACGAGTGTTGAAAGCCGTCTTCCATTCGTCACCCTCACGGATGCGAATGAGGTTGTACGCCCCCCGGAGATCCAACTTAGAGAAAATCTTCGCCCCCTTCAGCTGGTCGAAGAGCTCTGCAATCAAGGGCAGTGGGTACCTGTTTTTTACAGTGATTTTATTCAGGCCCCGATAGTCTATACATGGCCGAAGGCCTCCGTCCTTCTTCTCCACGAAGAAGAACCCAGCCCCTGCTGGAGAGGTAGAAGGGCGGATGAACCCCCGCTGGAGATTTTCTTGGATATATTCCTTCATTGCGGTAGTCTCTGCAGGAGAGAGAGGGTAAGTGCGGCCTCTGGGGGGCATGGCTCCTGGCAGGAGTTCGACAGGACAGTCGTAGGAGCGATGTGGAGGAAGGAATTCCGCAGACTTCTTACAGAACACATCGGAGAATCCCTTGTAAGTGGAGGGCAAAGTCTTTAGTTCCGCAGTGGAGACATTCACCTTCTCGAGGGGTTTTGGCGGAAGGCAATGTTGCTGACAAAATAAACTCCAACGAGAGATCTGCCCAGAGGACCAGTCTATGGTGGGGTTATGTAGACGTAACCACGGAAGACCCAGTATTACTGGAGTAGAAGGACAGGGGATGATGAAAAATGAAAGTTTTTCTTGATGTAGCACCCCAACTTGTACAGATAGTTCCGCCGTGAACTTAGTGACGAATTCAAACTCCAGGGGTTTGTCATCTATGGCGGTAATTCGCAGGGGAGAAGACAAGGGGAGCAGGGGAATCTTCATGCGTTCGGCAAAGAAGGCGTCCATGAAGTTGCCATCCGCCCCGGAGTCGAGGAAGGCCCTTTCGCAGATAGTCTTATTTACCAGGAGAATCTGCAAAGGAAGGAGAAGTCTGCGTGAATTTTCTTGATACTTCTCCTTAGGCCCTCGAGTAATGCCCCCTACATGAGAAACCAGTGACATACCTCGGGGTACAAAACTCCTGGCTTTGGCAGGACAGGCATTGGCAAAATGGGAGTGACCACCACAGTACAAACAGAGACCTGCCATTCGTCTTCGGAGTCTTTCCTGCTCGGAAAGGTGAACCTTTCCTACTTGCATAGGTTCCTCCAGGGGTGAGGTGGACACATGAGTCACAGGAACAGCGGGAGCATGCAAAATCGGCCTTTGAAAGCGAGGAGCCAACATGGGAGAAAATCGTCTGCTGCGCTCTCTCTCCACCTGGTGTTCTCTGTGGCGGGTGTCTACCTTAATAGATAAGGTGATCAGTCCCTCCAGGGTGTCAGGAGTCTCTCTGGAGACGAGATCATCTTTGATGCGGATGGATAGGCCTTGATAGTATACGGCCTTGTAAGCGTCATCACACCAGGAAGTCTCCGCCATCAGTGTTCGGAAGTCTATAGCGTACTCATTGACACTGCGGCTTCCCTGCCGGAGCTGCAAGAGACGGGCAGGGGCGTTCGTGGCTCGACCAGGTGCATCAAAGACTGTGCGAAAAGCTTGGAGAAAGTCTTTAACAACATACGTCACCGGGGAATTCTTCTCCCAAAGAGACGTAGCCCACTCCAGTGGCTTGCCTTCCAATCGAGACATCACATACCCCACCTTGGAACGCTCACTTGGGAACTGCGTGGGTTGGAACTCAAATTGAATTTGGCACTGTGTGGCAAATCCCCTGCAGGCTTGTGGGTCCCCACTGAAGCGAGGAGGAGGTGGAATGCGAGGCTCACCTGTCGGATAGCTTGCGTTCGAAGAGGCTGCCACCATGGGTGAAACTCCAGAAGGTGGAACAGTGGAGGGCGCAGATGGCTCTCGAGCAAGCAAGATATCGAGTGCTTGCCCAATGCGAACCTGCTGGTTTTCGTAGTCCTCCATGCGGGATGCCAGTCCGCGGAGCGCTCGTCCGACATCAGGTGTGGCTTCCTCAGAAGGATCCATGGCCCGAAAATAATGTCAGGGAGCCGAGAGCCCCCTCTGGGGAGTAGTCCGGATCTAGGAGGAAGCCCCTCAGGAGGGATCAGGGTCGTGGTATCCAGGGGTTAGGCAAGGGAATAGTCAAAGTCCAAGCACAGGTCAAAAGACAGGCGGAATACAAACAAAGTCCAGGGCCAGGCAGGGGGTCAAAGGCAGGCAGCGTATCAGCGAAGTCCAGGTCCAGGCAAGGGGTCACAACAGGGAATCAAGCAGATATAAGCAGGGAAACAGCAAGGAAAACCCAGGAAACAATTAGGGAACGGAATCCTATTTTCGGGCGCCATCTTGGCGCCTCAGGCGTCCTTTTAACTTTGAATTTGGCGCCCTTGCGCCAGCGTCAGCGCGACTGCGACCGTCGCGCCGTGCTGGCGTCACAACGCCGACGTCGGAACCCACGTGGGTTCCCTGGGCGCCGCCATTTTGGATTCTTCGCCGCCGGGAGCGGACGCGACTCCTCGCGCTCCCGGCGGTCTTGACAGCAATCCTGTGGCCCTAGCAAATTGCCCAGTTTTAAAAAGCCAATGACCCTGAACTCCCAAAATGCTGAAGAGGTAGTTGACTGGCTTACACAGCACACCCCATCCTCTACCGTTTCTAACTTTACCACAACATCCTCCTCATCCTCCACTGCTATGGCCACCCCACGTAACACTTCCTCCACCACCGGTGCCCCTTCTTCACTGGAGTCAGAGGAGTTATTTTCCCATGAGTTTCTTGAACTGAGTAATGCGCAACCATTATTGGCAGAAGAAGATGAAGGAGATGAGGACGTTACACCAGATTTAATTCTGGCAGAGAACACGACAGAGATGGACATAATGATGAGTGATGAGGAGGAGGTCCCCGCTGCTGCTTCCTTCTGTGATGTGTCAGAAGAAATTGATGCATCTGAGGAGAATGATGATGAGGAGATTGATGTTTTGTGGGTGCCTAGCAGAAGAGAGCAAGAGGAGGGTAGTTCAGATGGAGAGACGGAGAGTCAGAGAGGCAGTAGGAGAATAAGACTTAGAAGAAGCAGGGAGGACAGCCCGCAGGGATCAGTAGGGCAACAACATGTATCGGCACCTGTGTTCAGCCGGCCAACGCACCCGCCATTGCCGCCAATGCCGCCAACTTCTACTGTTACCGCCAGATCGCACACTTCCAAAAAGTCAGCAGTGTGGGATTTTTTTAATGTGTGTGCCTCTGACAAAAGCATTGTAATTTGCAATGAGTGCAGTCAGAAACTGAGCCTTGGTAAGCCCAACAGCCACATAGGTACAACTTCTATGCGAAGGCACATGAGCGGCAAGCACAAAGCACTTTGGGAGCAACACCTCAAAGGCAACAGGCAAACTAAAAGCCACACTCCTTCTGGTCCAGCATCTTACTGCTCTACCTCTGCTCTCCTTGACCCATCTGAACCACCCTCCACTCCGCCTTCCACCTTGACCACCTGTTCCCATTCCCAGTCATCTGCCACCAGCCAAGTTTCTGTGAAGGCCATGTTTGAGCGTAAGAAGCCAATGTCTGACTGTCACCCCCTTGCCCGGCGTCTGACAGCTGGCTTGTCTGCACTCTTAGCCCGCCAGCTTTTACCATACCAGCTGGTGGACTCTGAGGCCTTCCGCAAATTTGTAGCAATTGGGACACCGCAGTGGAAGGTACCCAGCCGCAATTTTTTTTCTAAAAAGGGAATACCACACCTGTACCAACATGTGCAGAGCCAAGTTACCGCATCTCTGTCACTTAGTGTTGGGCCAAAGGTCCATATGACTACTGACGCATGGTCCTCCAAGCATGGTCAGGGCAGGTATGTCACCTACACTGCCCACTGGGTGAACTTGGTAATGGCTGGGAATGGGAAGCAGGGAATGGGTAGCTCAACAACAACAACAACAGTGGAGTTGGTGTCACCGCCACGGATTGCACGCGGTTCTGCCACCACCTCTACTCCTCCATCGCTCTCTACCTCGTCTTCTTCCTCTTCTTCTTCTTACTCTGCTGCTGGGTCCTCCTTCTCCTCCTCCACACCTGTGCACCCCCAGCTCCCCCTAGGCTATTCGACGTGCCAGGTACGCCGTTGTCACGCTGTCTTGGGGATGACGTGCCTGGAAAGCAAAAACCATACCGGATCTGTACTCCTGTCATCTCTGCAGTCACAGGCCGATCGGTGGCTGACCCCACACCAACTGCAGATCGGAAAAGTGGTGTGTGACAATGGAAGCAATCTGTTGGCAGCGTTGAGACTGGGAAATTTAACACATGTGCCCTGCATGGCACATGTGTTAAATTTAATAGTCCAACGTTTTGTCTCCAAGTACCCAGGATTCCAGGACGTTCTCACCCAGTCCAGAAAGGTGTCGGCCCATTTCAGACGTTCCTACACAGCCATGGCACGGCTTGCTGACATTCAGCAGCGCTACAACATGCCAGTCAGGCGTTTGATTTCTGACAGCCAGACTCGCTGGAATTCAACGCTCCTTATGTTGGAACGTCTGCTGCAACAACAAAGGGCCGTCAACGAGTACCTTTTTGAACTGGGTGGTAGGACTGGATCTGCAGAGCTGGGGATTTTTTTCCCCCGTTACTGGGTGCTTATGCGCGATGCCTGCAGGCTCATGCGACCTTTTGAAGAGGTGACAAATATGGTCAGTCGCACCGAAGGCACCATCAGCGACCTAATACCCTTCGCTTTCTTCCTGGAGCGTGCCGTGCGACGAGTGACAGATGAGGCTGTAGACCAGCGTGACGAGGAGCTGGAAGCGCACGATTTATGGTCGGAATCACCAGAACGAACCCAGGCACCTGCTGCAACGCAGGGAGAGGTGCCAGAAGTGGAGTCAGAGGAGGAAGGTGGCTTTGTGGAGGAGGAGGACCAACAGGAGCAGGCTTCCCAGGGGGCTAGTGGTGACCTTTTGGGGACCCCTGGTCTTGTACGTGGCTGGGGGGAGGAGACCGTGGATGATGCAGTCCTTGATAATGAGGAAGCGGAGATGGATAGCTCTGCATCCAACCTTGTGAGAATGGGGTCTTTCATGCTGTCATGCCTGTTGAAGGACCCCCGTATCAAGAGGCTTAAGGAGAAGGACCTGTACTGGGTCGCAACGCTACTAGACCCTCGGTACAAGCATAAAGTGTCAGAAATGTTACCAACATACCACAAGTCCGAAAAGATGCGGCATTTACAAACCAGCCTGCAAAACATGTTGTACAATGCTTTTAAGGGTGATGTCACTTCAGGAACTCATCAACATTCCAGGGGCAGAGGTGCCAGTAATCCTGCCACGAGCACACCTGCAAGGACAAAGCCCTTTGGCCGGTCTGTAACATCAGACATGCAAATGTTTTTCTGTCCAAGGCAGCGCCACAACCCTTCTGGATCCACCCTCAAAGAACGCCTCGACCGGCAGGTAGCGGACTACCTGGCATTAACTGCAGATATCGACACTCTGAGGAGCGATGAACCCCTGGACTACTGGGTGCGCAGGCTTGATCTGTGGCCAGAGCTGTCACAATTTGCCATGAACCTCTTGTCTTGCCCAGCCTCAAGTGTGCTCTCAGAAAGGACCTTCAGTGCAGCAGGAGGGATTGTAACTGAGAAGAGAACTCGCCTAGGTCACAAAAGTGTCGATTACCTGACCTTTATTAAAATGAATGAGGGGTGGATCTCGGAGGGTTACTGCACACCGGAAGACTTGTTCTGACTTCTATGCAGCTGTCCTTCTCTTCAAGCCTCATGACTCCACACACAGCTGTCCTTTAGCGTCCTCCTCCCTCCGCCACCGTTACAAACTAGGGTGCAAACCCTACTGGTTTAATTTTTTCTGGCCTCTGTGCTTCAGTGGCTGCAACCAAAAAAACTGGGCAAACAATGTGTACAAGGTCAACGTATGGCGAAAAATGACTATTTTCAGCATTTATATGGCATATTTTTTCTGGCAACTGTGCTTCAGTGGCTGCGTCCAAAAAAATGCATATTTTCTGCATTTATATGGCATAATTTTTCTGGCCTCTGTGCTTCAGTGGCTGCAACCAAAAAAATGCATATTTTCTGCATTTATATGGCATAATTTTTCTGGCCTCTGTGCTTCAGTGGCTGCAACCAAAAAAATTTATATTTTCAGCATTTATATGGCATAATTTTTCTGTCAACTGTGCTTCAGTGGCTGCGACCAAAAAAATGCATATTTTCTGCATTTATATGGCATAATTTTTCTGGCCTCTGTGCTTCAGTGGCTGCAACCAAAAAAATGCATATTTTCAGCATTTATATGGCATAATTTTTCTGGCAACTGTGCTTCAGTGGCTGCGACCAAAAAAATGACTATTTTCAGCATTTATATGGCATATTTTTTCTGGCCTCTGTGCTTCAGTGGCTGCGGCCAAAAAAACTGGGCAAACAATGCCTACAAGGTCAACGACGTTGACCTTGTAGGCATTGTTTGCCCAGTTTTTTTGGCCGCAGCCACTGAAGCACAGAGGCCAGAAAAAATATGCCACATAAATGCTGAAAATAGTCATTTTTTGCCATACGTTGACTCAACGTATATGGCAAAAAATGACTATTTTCAGCATTTATATGGCATATTTTTTCTGGCAACTGTGCTTCAGTGGCTGCAACCAAAAAAACTGGGCAAACAATGTCTACAAGGTCAACGTATGGCGAAAAATTACTATTTTCAGCATTTATATGGCATATTTTTTCTGGCAACTGTGCTTCAGTGGCTGCGTCCAAAAAAACTGGGCAAACAATGTCTACAAGGTCAACGTATGGCGAAAAATTACTATTTTCAGCATTTATATGGCATATTTTTTCTGGCAACTGTGCTTCAGTGGCTGCGTCCAAAAAAACTGGGCAAACAATGCCTACAAGGTCAATGTATGGCAGTTGTTTAAAGAGAACAGTAGATTACTAGCCAGCAAAGCTACCTAAGCTAAAATGTCCCTCAAATCCCTGCAGACTTCTGTCCCTCCAATACAGAGCAGTATCAAGCAGATTACTAGCCAGCAAACTTACTATCATCTGTCCCTGAAATCACTAACAGCTCTCCCCCTACACTATCTCTTCCAAGCACACACAGGCAGATTTTTCAGATACATTTTTGCCCTTGATCCCCCTCTGGCATGCCACTGTCCAGGTCGTTGCACCCTTTAAACAACTTTAAAATAATTTTTCTGGCCAGAAATGTCTTTTTTAGATGTTAAAGTTCGCCTTCCCATTGAAGTCTATGGGGTTCGCGAACCGTTCGCGAACCGCTCGCATTTTTGCGCAAGTTCGCGAATATGTTCGCGAACTTTTTTTCCGACGTTCGCTACATCCCTAATCCCTGCAACAGTGCTCACAATACCAAATTTTAACCCCATAGGGTCACTGTTTACACTGCAAATAATTGACTCTACTATATAAAGTTTCATTCCTGAATCAGCATGAGCTTACAGAAAGAGCCAGCACTTCAAGATGGAACTGCTTTTTTGCAGGCTGTTGTTTCTCCTACTCAATTTAACTGAATGTGTCACAGTGGGACATGGCTTTTAGTATTGAGTGCTGTTACCGGGCAGCTGTTATTTTATGACAGAAAGCTGTTATCTGGTTACCTTCCCATTGTTCTGCTGATGCGCTGCTGGGGGACGGGAGGAGGGGGTGATATCACTCCAACTTGCAGTACAGCAGTAAAGAGTGACTGAAGTTTATCAGAGAATAAGTCACATGACTTGGGGCAGCTGGGAAACTGACAGTATGTCTAGCCTCATGTCAGATTTCAAAACTAAATATAAAAAGATCTGTTTGCTCTTTTGAGAAACGGATTTCAGTGCAGAATTCTGCTGGAGCAGCACTTTTAACTGATGCATTCCCTTTAAAGGAATTGCCGTGTAGGTGATGCCAAGAGGACTGAATGAGTTTTATATTGGCCAAGAGTTTAAAAAATGATGCACACGAGTCCTTTTGGAGCATTCTCTAGAATGGGAAATAGATGGTTAGTTTGCTTGAAACAGAGAAATGAACTGGATGGGACATGTGATGGTATGGGGGTATGGGGTAAGATGTAAGTCATATGGGAGGGTGTGTGTGAAGATCTGGTTGGAAAAGTGATAGGGTTGCTAAGGGATGCTTCAAGAATTTTTTAACAAATTTTTTAATTTTTATAATTTCCCTCAGATTTGCCATACAAAACAAAGGGCAGAGCCAGGTACTGGAGAGAGAAACATGAACTTTCCAGACATCTGACTGGAGAGTGTGAGGCTCCACAAGTTACAGTGGTCTTCAGTTTTTTAAATTAATTCTGTTCTTGTTGTGTCTGCATGTGGTACGGGGACTACAGTACTACACTTTAAAATAGATCCTTAGGTGTTATTTCGCTTAGAGTATTATTAGTCAGATATTAATCCTTTGGTTTTTTTTTTTGCAGGGGAAAGATATACTTGGTACATTTCATTTTGTCCTTTGAACCTCTGCTAAAACATAATTTGACTCTTAAGCTGTCTCTTGTCAGTGCCTGATGGCAACTAATCAAAATGGGAGATTAGAGCTCACTGCACAAAAACTGACACATTTTCTATTCATTCCTAAAGGATTTTTAGAAGTGTATTTATCAAAAAGTGAACCCCAACTTTCACCCACTGATAAATACACTTCTAACAAACCCATAGGAATATATAGAAAGTGGGAAAAATTTTCTGTGGTCACATTTTGATAAATCTGCCCCATTTTTAGCTTAGGTAGTCTCAACAGCTAACTCTTCACAAACCCTAGAATAACTAACCTTTTACTCCAAAAATGTGGGTTAGCACACCAGATGCCTGTTCGTCAACCCTGGGGGAATTTAATACCTGAGTATTAAGATACAAAAGATTCTGCTGAATGTTTGGGAATCATGCTTTCCTGAACAATTCCTAATTAAGATAAATAACTATGTTTTGCTGATTTATCCATTTTTCCAAATACATGTATTTATACACACATGTATGGTTTATGCTAGATAAACCATGCCCAAAAAATCATCTGTTGTATTTATAGTAGTAATGCTTTTTTTTTAATTAAATTATACATTGCTTTTAATTAGAACTCATGGTATCCATTTGAATCTAGCCTCCTCAAGGCTGGGAAGTTGTTTATAGGAAAACAACAATAGTTTTGAGTCCCTCCAAAAAGCAGTCAAAGCTAGTAAAAAAATATACTATTAGGACATAGTAAGTGCCCCAATAGGCACAAAACGCATTAGGCTGTTGTCTACTATGCCCTAATAAACGTTTTGTATATATTTTTTTACTACCTTTGATTTTTGGAGGGACTCACAACTATTGTTGTTTTCCTATGGATATGCACCTGTGGCCTTGGGTGAACTGTGAGTACATCCTCCCCCTTTACTAATGTTTTGCTCTACTGTAATTCCATGTACATAGGTTGTGCCTACATTGGTTTTTGGCACCTGCCGTTTTTTGCTTTTGGGTAGTTGTTTATCCAGAAAAACAAATAGATTAAACTAAATAGGATGTAGGGTTACCAAGTAACAGTCTATAAACTTAGTATTTAAAAAATTAAGGGATGCCATCTTCAAAATACAAAATATCTTGTGTTCATTACAATAATAAATGATTGTGTTCATGTGTTCATGTAAAATGACGTGCAATGCTTTGTACAGTGGAGAAAGCTGATGAAACAACAAAACATTAGAGATTGTTGCAGCCAGTTTTTTTGCTTGCAGAAAGGAGTCTTTTCTGGGATTTACTGTAGGTGGCTACACCACCCTCCTTTCTGTCAAACAGCAGTCCTTACAGACTACTGATTCAATAACCAATGTAGCACTTTAAATAAGGTAGATATCAGCATTCTGAGACAATTTGCAATTAAGTCTTCATTTTCTTTTTATGTTTTTATGGCTGAAATATTTACATTATTATTCTGTATTCTACCAGGCAGACATTTGGAACTCATAAATGAAGATCAAAGTAAGAGGACCTCAATAGACCTAAAAGATAAGCATAGGAATTTGGAATAGAAATAACCATAAAATAATATCTTCGCAATAGATCTTATTTCGGGGAGCTATGATCAGTGACAACTTGATGAAAAGAATCCAAAGTATCAAAGTAGCCAATCCTTTCTCTTTAATATTTTGGCTTGTAATTTTCAAATCATTGAAAAATGGTAAAATTACAGATCTAGAAGTTTCCAGGGAATTCTATAATTCTCAAGTCTATCTCAACCTTCAACACGCTCTTCAGCACAGTCTAAAAAAAAAGGACTCAATGAAAATTTCTTTCTACCAGTCCCTAATATTTAAGGGTGTTCAGCAAAGAATAATTGTACGGAATGAACTTTTAAAACCAGTCATTGAGAAAAAGCTTAACTGTCATTACTGGTACAGGGAGATTGAGATCACGTGAATATTGCTTACTGAATAAAGTTAAAAAACATCCGAGAGTCATCCTGAGAACTCATTTCATACTGATCAGGTCAATGATTATACAAGAAAGCCTGAGGATATTGCAACAGCATGAAGGAGAATGTTCATATTTCCCATTAATGCAGAGCATGCTGAGGACTTTTCTGTGACCCATTGCCTGATTTGTCATGATAGAAAATTTCTACTGATGCTTGTCATCACAGGAGGGCACAGGCTGAGTTCTCTGAACTTCAGCACAGAGGAAACCTTAGTAGTATAATCCTGTGGAGGAAGAGATGTCTCCTTCCCCTAGGTGAGCCGCATGGTCTGTACTGATAGCATTAAAGTGTCACCGTAGTTTTTTTTTTCAGCATAGTTTTGAAATGTATTAACCGACTAATCGAATGTGCATAGGTTTGTATGTTTCTGCACTTTTTTAAAGGGTCATTATCATCCTTAAAAATGTAATCTATATTTTAAAAAAAGTGACATCGTTGGCTGATCTGCAAAAATGGATGATATTCAATTTTAAAGAGATATAATTACATTTTTGTATTGCATTATGAAGTTAATTTCTACCTTTTTCATGGGATTTTTGCTGTTTATATATATAAAAAAAAAAAAATAAGTATGATCATTAATGGCTTTCTTAAGCGATAATTTATAGAGCCTAGGAAGATAAGAAAAGATTAATGGACACTATAATCACATAGTAACAGGCTGGAAAATTAACTTTGCATCAAGGGCAACACTGCAAAAAACATGCAATGGACCATTTTTCTTACTCCGGTCCGGAATTGCCACATGTTTCTGAGCTCCTTTCAGAGCATATAGTTCCCATTATTAATACAGCACTGTCTACATTCAGTAGTTCTGTGAGAAGCACATACAGTAGACTTTTCCCATCCCCTAACTATGTCATTCAGATGTGCAAGTTAGGGAGCTGCAGAGGATGCACTCTACACTGATCCTTTCTGCCTGCTTTATGGACAGATCAATGACTTCTAATACACTAATATTTTAGAACAGGGAGTACTTTAATTATTTTAATGCACAAGTTTCAGTGAGTCATGTGACATCACTAAGCATCAATGACATCACTTAACACTGTTTATAAGGGTATAATTTACAGGATACTCATGGCTCTTGTGTACAGTATGGGCTCCATTATCCAGAAACCCTATATCCAGAAAGCTCTGAATTACAGAAAGGCCATATCCCATAGACTCCATTATAATAAAATAATGAACATTTTTAAAAATGATTTCCTTTTTCTCTGTAATAATAAAACAGTACATTGTACTTGATCCTAACTAAAATATAATTAATCCTTATCGGAGGCAAAACAATACTTTTGGGTTTGTTTATGCTTACTAAAAAAGTATTTAGACATTGAAGTATGGAATTCCAAGTTATGGAGAGACCCCTTATCTGGAAAATCCCAGGTCCCGAGCATTCTGGATAATTTTGACCCATATCTGTATTATATATCTGTTATATAGGTATGGCATCTGTTATCCAGAAACCCATTATCCAAAAAGTTCCAAATTAAGGAATGGCCTTCTCCCATAGATTCCATTTTTAATCCAAATAATCCACATTTTTAAAAATGATTTCCTTTTTATCTGTAATAACAAAACAGTATCTTGTTCTTGATCTAAACTAAGATATACTTAATCCTTACTGAAAGCAGAACCAGTCCATTGGGTTTATTTAATGTTTTCTAGTAGATTTAAGGTATGAAGATCCAAATTACAGAAAGATCCATTATCCAGAAAGCCCCAGGTCCCAAGCATTCTGGATAATAGGCCCCATACCTGTATATACATATTCTAATCATCCCAGGCTAAAGTGCTGAAAAACAATTACTGGTAGTAACTGATAAACTGGAGGGCAATGTAATTATAGTCTTTAATAGAACAAGAAACCATGCTGATATCTTTTTTTAAAAAATATTGTCATATAAATGAAATTTTCCGCTCTAACTAGTCATAAAACGTTTTTCATGATTTTTTTCAATCTTGAAGAGCCTCTTACTCTAACTGTTATGGTTCCCCTTTAAGTGCTTGCATTTGTGATTCTTAATAAACCTTTCTACGAGGTCTCCCCTCTGGCTTGCTCCTGTGAACTCTCTCTTAATTAATTAACACTTTAATATACTGCAAGGTATTGATCGTATATATTGCTTTGAGAGGACAAATTGTATTTCCTGCCACCTTTTAAAGAACTAAAATAATTGCTCTTTAAAGACACATATATACGTATATACATAATCAGTTGGTTCTGAGTTCAAATGTGGCTTGATAGTTTGGGTTCCTCAGGTATTTAATGATTTTGAGGACTATAGATATTATATTTTAAACACCAAAATATTAAAGCTATGCTTTATAAAGCATTGTGGTTTGGATTGCAATTTAGAAAAATACAGATTAAAGGTTGATTTCAAATTAAAACAGTTTGCATTATTCACTGAAATAAAACTGAACATAAAATTCCCAAAGCAAGAGATGTATCTGGTCTGTTTTTATGTTTTTGACTTTAATAGCAAATCATTATTCTAGTGTTGATGCTCAGTTTATCAAAAGCAATGGCCACCTTTTTCAGTCCAAAAATATTATACAATACTGAGATTCCTGGAAAAGAGAGAGAAGACTGAAAAGGTGCGGCTGTTATGCTGGGGAAATGGGAACGCGGATGATCTGTTCATCTAGTGAGTTGCCTTACAGCTCTGAAATATTAGCCCATAAATTTACTGCAAAAGTGGCAGGTTGTAACCTAAGGATTAAAAAATGCAAATTAGGGAAAGGTTGGGAAGGGGAATACAGTCAGTTCCTTAAGAGAGAAAAAAAAGTGAATGAATGCCTCTTCTCCTGCTTTATTATTCTGTGCCAAAAAGAATATTCTTCTTAAAGATAAGATTCGTTATAATTATTTATAAAATCACCCAAACAAATCATCCTTTTTAACAGGAAGCATTGTGCATAAAGTGAAACATATCCTGCTTTTCAGCATTTTATAGTCATCACGTAAATGTGTTTTTCATTAGACATTTTTTTTTTTAGATTTTATGTGTAAAAGGTCATAATGCAACATTAAATACAAGGGGAAGCATCTGAACAAAGCTATTATTTCTTGTTGCTTTAATAAAGCATTTTGGATGCGGCAGGATAAAATTTGCCCTAAAACCATATGCTAAAGCAAAACAGGGTATAATTCACAGGGTATAGCAATATTGCAAAATAAATATTACACAAAAGTGAAAAATGAGAGTAACCCCTGACTACTCCAACCTGCACTAAATACAGCACAATAAATCACATACTGAAAACATGTTGCAGGTCAGTTAAAAATGCTTAATACAATGGATGCCAAAGCCTACAATAAATTTCATATATATTTTTAGCCAGACCCATGTCTTATCCCTGATGCATCTTCTTCTTATTTCACTAACAAATGTGATGACATCCATGCTCCAGTAACTAAACTATTCAATATATCAATGGCATTAGGGTATTAATATTTCTATTTATTCATATAAAAATATAAATACAATCTGGCCAGCCTACTACAGGTATGGGATCTGTTATCTGGAAACCCATTTTTATTTAGCTTTTTAGCTTTTTATTCAGCAAAAAAAGAAAAAGGAAATTTGCAATTTATTCAGATAAAGGAAATCAGTTTTTAAAAATTAGAATTATTTGATTAAAATGGAGTCTATAGGACTTTTTGTAATTCAGATAAATGGTTTCCTGATAACGCATCCCATCCCTGCACTAAGCATCCCAAAAAGAAGCACTGTCAGCACTATGTAGCACAATGTAACTTTTAATCTAACTAGTCTTACACAGACTTTAATTATTTTATTTTAATAATAATATATAAAGGCTATAGTCCAAAAACGCTTAACTGAACTTTACGTTTCATAACATTCATCACTGTGTCATCACTGAAATTCCAGTTAATGTGCAATACAACCACTCCCCACACTTGCAGTTTAAACTGATAACCACATTGAGAACATACATGTTAATTTAACTAATGTAGAACGACGAACATCTGGGGATTTTCAATTCTGTCCGTCTTACCCTTCTATCTCAAACTAAAAGGGTGCAATGACAGCTGCTATCATGCCAAGTATTACAAGACCTTATTCAAGATGTCCAGAGCTTTGGGTCCTGGCTTCACCTTTACTGAAGCCTCTCTCTTTTCAAACTCCCACAGATTCATACCCTTCCTGGAGTGGAGTCCAAAGTGTAATAAAAATGGGATTCCTACCAGTGTATCAACTAGGGATTACCCATCACAAAACTGGGCCAGAGGGAAAGCATGGCTCCCACAGGGCATAGGTTATCCCATTACAGGGTAGGGGGATGTACATTTTTTCACATCCAATACACTAGCATTGATTGCTGCTTCTCCTCAGGATGGATGTCCCTGCCACATAGCAGGCCATCACGAAAGCATTTCACTCTCCTTGTGGTGCGCATTTAATTGTGTTCTACTATAATAAGGCCAGGCTTCTATTGCAGATTCATTTCAAAGGAGACGTGTAACTTTTGCTTTTACTTAAACTCGATTTCAGGTTATCTACACTCATCTGTTATGCTCTCGCCAACTGCATCATCTCCACAGCTGGTTGCTGGACAGACCGATGTCACTATCAGCTCTGTGCAGTGCCTTTCACAAACTATAGCTCCCCATGGGATTCTGGAAAATGATTATCACTGAATGTTTGAACACAGATGTCAACTGTATTTGTCATGGTTATTTTTTTCTAGGTTATTGATAGCAAACAAAATTATTCTCTATTGTGCCAAACAAATCCAACCTATTGCTACCTTTCCATTTCATTTTAGACAGCTAACACTGGCTGAATTCATACATGTAGGCAGTACTTACATGTTTGTTGAACTTTAACTAGGCCTTCAGTCTTAATGCAGCAGGAAAACAGAAGTGTTTAACTCATTTTAGTAAAAAAAAACTACTGTGTTATCCATAACAAATGTTTTGATTACTAGTTTAATTGCTTCGTTCAGGACACTCTTGTATTTCTGCAAATTATTTTAATATATAATGGCTGGAGTGACTGAATGTCTAACATAATAGCCAGAGCCCGAGTTCCTGCTTTGGGTAGGACTATAGGGGCGTTTTTCGGCACGATCCAACACACTGTGCAAAAATGCAGGTGTCAAGTCGGATGCAACATAAATAAGGTAAGCAATAGCATTGTCGGATGGTGTCGCATCGTTGATCCGACGCGGCACGACTGTCGGATGCAGATGCTGCGCGCTGTGTCTGCATCCGACAGTCATGTCACTTTGGATCAACGATGCGACTTCATCCGACATTTGTATATCTTACCTTATTTCCGTTGCATCCAACTTGACGCATGCTTTTCTGCGCATCGCGCCGGTAATCCTACCCTAACTCTTAGCTACTTGAAGTGGGGCCACGATTAGCCATTCTATAATGTACTAAAAGTTAACTTAATGGTGAACCACACTAATGGGGTTTTCCTCAATTTGTTCTTTATTTCTCTGCTAGTTTGATCACCTTAGAGGGATTATTGTATTAGTGTACTGTATGTTTTCTCAAACTGAGATTATTAACAGAGTTAGACTGCTCTTGCACTATTATTATAATAATAACTGGGCTTCCAGTAATTTCTCACTTCACTAAAATTAGGGATAATCTACAGTTGCATTACATAAAGCAGGTTTGAGCCATAGATGTGGTAGTATAATCCTGGTCAGCATTCACAGATGTTCTTCATATATGCAGGTTACTTATTATTTAGATTCTCTTAAAAAGATCAGCAGTTTGTTGATCAAATAGCATTACATCTAAAGAGTGTATATACTGTGCTTTAAAAAATAAATTTCATGATTTCAAAGATTTGTGTAATCATAGCAACCAAAGGTGTCATTGACACTGTTTTTTATAGAAATGATTTGCCTTGTTTTCAAGAACTGTTCAGTAGCTATCAGTATGACTTTGCAATACATATAATTCTGAAGTTTTATGCTGAACATATAATTTAATGTTCATTTCTCTGTCTCATAAACTTCTCCATGATGGAAATTATACTGCAAGGTCAGAGTATATATTTTGCCCCATAATGGTTATAGTCCCTAAGTGTCTTATTTAGGTTTGTTTGATCTACAGTCTAAGCTGTAACCATTTCGGTCAAATGAAGGTTAAGTTGCACCTTGATAACCGCACATCATTGGCCACTATAGTGATATTGCTATCTTTCCCCTTGCATATCTCCTGAGTCTAAAAGATAAAAGCCTTCAAGCAAAATGTTCAAAAGCTCATGAGTTCACAGTAAGAAGTCTTCCTCAGGGAGATCTAGCTAGGAACTTTCTTTTATGAGAAAAAAGATAAATGTATGATAAGTTTAGATCTATATACCTTGTAGCAACAGTAATTGAATGCAATGATGTCCCATTAAAAAAAGGTGTTAGTGAGTGTTTTATAGTTAGATAAGTAAGTTAGCTAAAAAAAATAACACAAGCATTCTTACACACACACAAGGAGTTATAATGCAACAATTCAGGCCAGGGTCAGTGTCAAGGAAACCACCAATAAAGTCATGGGTTGGGACCGAAGCAAATAGGAACTCAGGCAGTAACTCAGGAACTCCAGGTTACATCACTGCTTTGAGTCCAAATGGTTGCAGGAAGAGAATGACATAGACAGATACTTGATTAGAGGATTACTGACACTTGGCCTTAATGAGGTGAAAGATATGTTCTTTGTAACCATTAAATCAGCAGTATTAGAAAATGGACTAAGGTCAGGACAGATATTAAGCAAATTAAGTGATACAGAACAGGTTGAAATGAGGAGTGAATGGGCACATGAAGTAGTGCATTGGCAGCACTGTCTTTCTATTCAATTTGTTGGGTGTCAGAGATATAACCAGAAGCTTTCTTGTGCATCACATTTTGAAGGGTTTTAAGAGGCTACACGAAGCTGGATAGAGTGTGAAAGTAGAGTTTTGAAGTTAAGTTGTTTAAGCTGGCTTTTGACTTTGACTCCCCAGTTTTGACCTTTAGTCTGATATATGACTTTGCTAGTGTTCTACGTGCCCTGACCTTTGGCTTGTCTCAAGGACTCTGATGAAAATAGTTATTTAGCAATTGACTTACAACCAACCATTCTGACGCCAAGACTGATAAGAGGGAATGGGAATTAAGGATTCAGTTGCACCAGGTTTTGGAATGTGAGATTAGCCCAATTTGGTGTTTCAGAGAATTTGTTGTGGTCTGTAGCTCTGCGAGGACATCTTTGTTAGTGTGTGTGGCCAAATCAATTTTATCAGGATTTCATTTTGTTGTGGTATTTTGGCAGTGTCTTGTTTTGTTGCTATATGAATATAGTTCCCATTCTGTCAGAACTAAGGCTACCAAGGAAGCAGCAAGAAGCAGGTATAGCAAGTCTATGATAAATAGAATTGAAAGGTGGAAAGTTAACAGATGTAGGTTGAATGTCAGGCCACACTTGGCTTAATAATTTAAAAAGTTCAAGTGTAGCTCATATGGTCTATCTAGAAAAGAGGCTGAAAGTCATTGGTCTGGCCTAGGAGGTATGTCCTGGTTGCAGGTCAGATGTCAGCTTGATGCTTGATTTGTGAGGGCCTCCAAATATTCTATTACTACATGTAAGAGGGTATGTTGTTAGTAAGATTCCCATGGGAAATCTTATAAAACTCAAGAAAAGGGACATGTTAAAATGATGATATTTAGGCTACTTTAAGGTGCCAGTGGGCACTGGGCAAAGCAGTCATTGATGAACCCCCCACAGTATAAAATCTTAAATATCCAGGTCCCCCATCCATGTTATGTTACCCTGCCACACTCCCACCCAACATGCCCCAAAATCAAATGAATTAGACAGTGCTGGTACAAGCAGGATGGAGGGTGTGAACATGAATATAGGACTTTATGAACTAGCCTGGATCCCCCTACAGTTATGGGCCTGTGACTAGTAGTATATTACAGATACAATTTGTCTACATCAAAATGAGAAAGGGACAGTAGGGTTTAACTTTCAATGATGTTTGTTACTTTTAGTTCTTTATAGATACTGCATCCAATTTTTTTAACTATAACCCGTACCAGTGGAGTATTGTTTTATCTATGTATCAATGGGAACACTTCTGAGAATATAGAAATGGTATTTAAAAATGCTTGTTTTCTTAAAATTGGGATTTATATTATCAGAAGTAGTTTCATATTGTTCTCAATAAACTCTGCTGTGCTGTTCTTCCTCCTAGGCAAATCAATAGCTTTATTTTGGAGGGGGGTATATGATGAAATGTAATGCGTCTGCTTTTTTTAATAAAGGTTTTGATACTCTTTCTGGAGCCAGTTTTGAGGCTTAACACTCTCCAGACACATTTAGTTTATTAGAAAGCAACAGTCAGACGGGTCCAGTGTCAGACAAACATGATTCTGAGCAGTATTAAAAAAAATCTAATCAAACACTAAGAAGCTCTGGTGACAAATGTACGTTCATTGTTTTCCCCTAATTTCTTTCAATAGTGGTAAAGGTGTCCATCACATGACATGGCAATTCTTGACTACAATGTGCATTAAAAAACTAAATCATAAGGGCATTTAATAGTACAAAAAGGTAATTGGTAGATATCATAATTATTCAGGGTATATATTTCTAGCTTGCAGATGGGTAACCTGTCACTATAACAAGGTTGTCAAGGAGATGATGGGAGTTCAGTAACAGCTGGAGAGCTAAATGTTGGGAAATCAGAAGCTTCAGGCCACAGATTTACTGTATTTTACTTGGCCCATGCACTGTACCTTAAGTCCATTTGTTTTTATAGATTGTTTTTTGCAGAAATACCTCTGTAATACCAATGGATTCATGCCTTATAGGAGTTAAAAAACTTTAGATATATACATTATTTCAGGTTGTTTTTTGGAAATCATTAAAAAAAACGAAACTTCAGATGTTGAACATTTAGAATAATTACTATGATTTATACTGCATCAAAAACTGAAAAACCGGTGCATGAGACCCATGATTATTCATTAAGCACCATTTAACCTTATGTTACATGAATTAAAATATGTTATTCAACTACATTAAGTCTGCAGAAGAGCTGTGGGTATGATTAACGGGATGCATATTTCATTCTAACCTTTGCAGACAAAATATGAGATCTATAAATATGGGCAACTGTTTTACATGTGCATTTCTTGACACAAATACAAAATGCTTTTCATTATATAGGCAGTCCATGAATTTATTTTCTTCTGAGTTTTTAAGGGCTTATTTTGTTAGGTAGCATATAGCCTTTTAGAGTAAAAACCATTACCTGAATAGTCATTTTTATTGATTTACATTTAAGGGCAGATTTAATCATTTATTTTTTTTCTCCAAACACAATATCGACTGTATAATTTTTGAAGTTTTTAAAACTCAAATTACAGAGATAAAACTTGAAAACGCAAATGGAAAACTCCACCATCTAAAACTTGCTAAGATGCCTTAGAAGTCCATAGGAAGTATATCTTTATACTGGTATTTGAGTATTTTTCTGTGATTCGAGTATTTTCATTTGTTCAGTTTTACCCCCTCCTACGTATATGTGCCTGGCAAATTCCATAGGTTCCATGTTGTGATGAACTAGAGCACATATAGAATGTATAACATGGGGAAAAATGCATTTTTTCCAAACTTTAATAAAGCTATCTCTTCTTTACTTTTAGTGGACAGATACTTGCTTTTGATAAACAGAGGAACTGACAGTGGCATCCAATCAGCCCTTTACTTTGATCAAACTAATACTAGTAAAGTCATCGTAAAGGGCAGCTACACTAGTGCATATATAGTACCTATATTAGTAAATCAGCTGAATTGATTCTCAATGTTTCTGAGGTTTATTTGTTCCTGAAAACAATGCTGCATAATAATAACAAAAGAAGAAAACTATAGCAACATCTTATTGGGTATGCTATGGGTTGTGTTAGTATGCCTCATGTCTGAAACATTCCAAACGGCACAACTGATTGTAAAAAAGCAGAGAGTGACCTTTAACCTTAGCTTGGCCTTTCTCTGTGCATCATTGCTCCTTTACATTTCTGGAAGCAAAGGGCAACCAATAGTTTGAATCCATTTTCAAATAAGGGAGTAGAAGGTCTGGAAGACACAGTTTCAATCACACCATTCTATAATTGAATTTGCAAAAACATCTGCCACTCTTAGGGACACTACAACTACAACTAATGCAACATATAGAGCACAGGGTACTGCCTCTGACTGCAGTATAAATACACGTTCAACTTAAAGATGTCTAAGACCAAATAGGCTTAGTGCCTTCTTGGACAACATCCCAGGTAATTGCAATTGTTACAGTTGCCCTGTACTATCTATGCAAATGGATATACTTTATATTTTATAAAGGGATAAATATGACTTATAATACCATATTTATAATATCATAATACCAAGCTTCTGAAAAGGACAAAACCGGGCTCATTTATGTATATAGCCAGTGTGCCAATCGCAATTTTGAACACAGTTTGCCATATTTTTACCCATGATGCAACATGTTCCCCACCACAATTGAGGCCCTGTGTAGATTTGCACTCACCGGACATAACTATTAGCTTGTTGGAATATGCAAAGTGAAGCCTACTGAAACCAGAATGTATTTACTTGTCTCGTGCCATACACACAGCACTGCCTAGATACCAAACATTTGAGTTTTGATTCTCCCATAAGGCATCATTGTCGGAGACATGCAAATCACTCCTTTTTGTCCTTTGGCCAACTATGCACCCAGAACCGCTGGTTTAAAGCACAGATACAGCCTAATGTTTCAGAGCCATATATCCAAACTTGCAGACAGCCTGTGTATGGCATGAGACAGGTAAATACCTTCTGATTTCAGAAGATTTCACTTTGCATGTAATTGCTTGTGAAGGGTTTTTTTTCTATCTTTTTGGAATATAGAATAGATCAACTTTCTTCATATGGAGACAATCCCAGTTACAACCACGTACAAAATATATTCTGGATCTTCTGATTTTGTTTCCGTTTCTGTAATTTTTCTACCTATACATATAGATATTATACAGAATAATGACTAAGAATGTGCCTCTTTTTCCTTCCTTACCAATAGCCAGCAGCACGCTTAGGCTGTGAAATTAAATAGAATGTAATAATATACCCACAGTGAATGTGCTGAATATGAAAATTAACTTAGGAGTCACTTCTCATAATTCCGCATTCAAATACCCAATATTATTAGGCTTTAGTGAGAAATGGTAAATAATATCCTGTAGGAAATGAGTAGTCACTGGTGATACGGCAGCAAATCCATGATTCTTAATATATGTCATTTTCCAGCAAATACCCTTTTTATATCTGTATAGTGGGATTCAACAGATATTCAACTGATAGCAAAATAATGTGACATGATAAGGGAATAAAAAGTGATACTGTAGCAGAAAGCCAAATGGATAAGGCTGATTACTTTTTATAACACCAGAAATTACTTAATAAAGACAGACAATTTTAAACAGACAGGCATACAACAAAGTCTTATCATGGCTGCTTATCAAGGACAGCATATTAGGATTTACAAATCTGCAAGAAAAACGTTGTTTAACATGGCAAATTGAATGACCTGAATGAATATATTGTGCTGTCTTGAAAATAATGGGATACACTGATCAGTGATATCAATTCCAAACACAAATCCATCACAAAAAGGAATCTAGATGATTCTTTTATATACACAAAATAGCTCCTCATGGCACCTGACTGTAGGGCTCATTTGTAAAAGCAAATTGCATGAGTGCTCATTGAGGCCATTCACAAAGGTGAATTCACATCCATAGGAGGGAATGTAGTAAAAGTCTCAAAGAGCAAAACAATTCACACCAATAAGAATAAAAATCCACATCTCTCAATATAATGTTGTTCCTTAAACTGTTATTGTATTGCGAATTTTAATTGCGCACTGAAGTGCTTGAAGGTGTTGTTATCTTTTGTAGCAAACATAACGACTTTATCAGTAAGAAGTTTTATTACATTTACTGCGCATTGGCGCAAACTATAAAATTCGCAAACTTCCACTGTCGGAAGGGGTCGCTAAACAGTTTCCATGTTCGCAAAAGCTAATATAAATTTGCGCAAAGCAAAATTTGTTACCCAAAGGCATGACTTTTTGCATTGCGAATAGTTTTTCCGGTACCGACTTTTATTACATTCCCCCAGTAAAGGATTCTTTGCAACCTGTGACAAGCAATAATTTGCCCCTTCAACCTGATGACTCAATGTGTACACAATGATACAAGGGAACCCTGGAATCACCATCAAACTGGACCTGCCAGTAAAACCAGGTTTCTCTTAGTGGGTTGTAGCAATATCCACAGCTGACTTAAGTCAGATGAATTATTAATGCTGTTATTTACGCCACATGACAGAGGTGATGCCAGTCAAATATAAATGGAGGCAGAAAACCATGTGCTGCAACTTAAGTGTATATTACCAAAACAGATGCTACTGTGTATCCCACCAAGTTATGATGGACAGAACTTAGTAGATTCAGGAAACACTGTATTGTGTGGAAAAAATTTACCAGTTGCACTGTATTTAAATATGAGAATCTCAGTCTGGGATGTAAGTGAGATTATTAATTGCATACTAAAACTTGAGTCAATTTGTTCTCACAACCTACAGAAACATGAAAGCCAAAAATGTTAAATTCTGCTCTATTTACTCTTATACTAAACTGGTTTAAACCTGCAGCTGGACCCTACTCTGTTCTTCTAAATAATCCCACTAATGGCTGCTATAGCATCAACATGTTTCAAATAACAAACAGAATGATTGCAAATTGCAACCACTTGGCACATACAGGCTGCTAATTTTCCAATCCTCTTTAGAAAAGATTAATCGAAAATTTGGCCTCATTCTGATTTTCATCCAAGATTTCTGACATTTACAAGGATCTTGGATCTGTCTTAATCATTTCATTCAGAGTGTACCATTAGCTAATTCAACCAAATTGCCTTCAAATTTATAGCTAGACTAACAATGTGAGCTTGCATTCAAGGATTTTAATCACCAATGACCTTAATTCTCACAAAATCCTAAATCTTTTAAAAAATTCTACCCAATGCATTTCTGTGCAACATCATAATGACATGTATACACTAGGGGTGCACCGAATCCACTATTTTGGATTCGGCTGAATCCCCGAATCCTTTGCGAAAGATTCGGCCGAATACCGAACAAAATCTGAATCACAATTTGCATATGCAAATGAGGGGTGGTAAGGGTAAAATATTTTTTTACTTCCTTGTTTTGTGACAAAAAGTCACAAGATTCCCCTCCCTGCCCCTAACTTGCATATGCATATTCGGTTCAGAAATGCAGAAGGATTTTGCCGAATCCTGCTGAAAAAGGCAGAATCCTGCCCAAATCCTGAACCGAATCCTGGATTCGGTGCATCCCTAGTATACACATACTCCATACTTGCACATGCTTACCCACACATAGTTTTAAAAAGTTCACTCAAAAGACCATTTTTGGTAACACACTCTTCAAAAAACTAAGGGAGCATTGAGCACAACTCCTCCCTGTAATAACTAAAATAAGCCAACTATACTCCAGTAGAGCTACAAAAAATTATTAATGCTAATGTAGTGGTCTTAACCAGTGATTAAACAGAATTATTCCAATGCCCAATGCTTTTAACAGTGACCTGACTACCATTAAAATGTAAAATGTCCTTATGAAATACAGATGCACTTGTCAGTATTAAATATTCCATCATTAAATATGATTGAAACATTTCTTCCAGAGTAAGTAAAACCTGCAAATTTTTATTCTTTTTTATTTTTAATTAACCATTCTTATCAATTTGTTTTCTGTACAATTAAGTTATAGTTTCTCATTTTGAAGCCTATGACATACCAATATTTTCAGAATACCGTACTATGCGATATAGCAATAAAACTATTATCATCTATTACATGTCCTTTTGCTTTTTCTTTACCTGCCACCTCATTAGAAATTGAAATCAAATATTTTAATTATACATAATTAAAAATAAAGCAACAGTATAAGCCTATCTTATTAAAAAAATGCCACAGCAGTTGCAAAGATTACATATATACTTCACAATTAAAATTTAATAAAGTTGCTGTCAACAATAATAAATTTACCAGGCAGGGTAAAAAAAACAAACAAATTATTGTCAAATTTAGTTAACTGAGCCCAAATAAAGTTTTTTTTCTTTATACAAATAAACTAAGGAATTGATACATTCATGTATAGGGGCCTATTTCCCTTTGTGCTGAAAATGAAAATGTTTCAAGAAAGAAAACAGTTCAGCATGTGTACAGCGAAAATCCCTTTTTATGCAAATTTGCAAATCATTTTTTTTCTCATTTCCCACTATTCTTTATTTTCCCATTTTCTTCATTGAATCATTTCATCAATTTTACATTCACTTATTTTTAAGGGTTACTTATCCTTTAAAAATATTTAACTACATAACATAAACTTAGCAGTTAAAAGTTCACAAACTGTAAAAAATAAATGAAAAATAAATATAAAAATGTTGAGATGATAGTAACCCTTTTCCCAAAAAAATCACCTGACACAATTTAAAAAGAGGTGTTTAAATATGCACTTTTTTGGAAATATAGAAATTATTTTATTATCTCTTGTTATTTAAGGCTGTAATATCTATATATAAATAATACAGAATCCTCAAACAGGACAGGGAGCTAGCCATATTTCTGGGCTGCCCAATAGGAGAGAAGAGGTAAAAGGGACAATACGGGACAGAATGCCTCCTCCAAAAATAAAATGGGGAAATAGTAATATAAACAATTACTGATTTATTACATTTCAAGGCCCATTTATCAATATTCAAATCAATGTAGTTTGAGAGGTTTTTGAAAGCACAAATGGAAAAATATGCTGAATGATCTGAATAAGAATACAAAAACCTCCAAATGTGCATTGTCTTATGACTTTTCCTACAATTCGAAACTAATGGATCCCAGAAAACCACTAAAACTAAGAAGCAAAGAAAGATTTTTTTACAAGAGAAGGGCAGCTCCCGTTGATTTTTATGTGACCTCAGCAGCTTTTAGATGTGTGCTTTTATATTTGTGCTTTTTATGGATTTTACACATATGATAATAATATAATACAGATTTTGAACTTGGGATTCATTTACTATAGGCTTTACAGCAACTACTGAAGCATTTAAGAGTGTTAAGGAGCAAACAGTCGTGCCCCTTACAATCCATATGAGTGCAAGTTTTTGCTATGCACTAGACTGAAATCCAGTGCAGCATTCAGGTGCAATAAGCAGGTGTTAAGTATTGGGCAATAGATCACCTTGCATTCCCTTTTTAGTCCCATGTTCAGCATGGTAGAAAAGTTACAACTGGTCGTAACTCAATAAATCTACAAACTGCAGTACAGGAGTTATGAAAAAGAGCGATCAGCTCATCTCAATACAAGTCTTCATGATGTAGTTCCTCAGTTGTATAATTAGTTTTTTTGTAATTCAGAGTGAGGACACAAGCAGCATTTAGGACTAGCTAGTTATAAGTAATAAGTGTGGTTAGAAGAGTTTTTATAATGGCCCTGCCTTCCGTTGTCTTCATTTCTGCCATAGAGTGACTCCATAATATCAGAGTTAAGACTTCAAGTAGACTCAAAATCTGCTGCTTTAGACAATAAGAAAAGTGGACCTCACAGGAGGAAGAGATAAGGAAAGGAGTGGACTTGAATGTGTGCAGGCTTTCAGCTTTTACCTTTATTACATGCAATGCAAACCGAGGAAAAAGAAAGTTGTTTGGTGTTATGTGTTTCTTTCAATAATAAAAGTAGGCAACTCAAGCACAGGAAATAAGAGACTCCAAACAACACAAATTATATTTAGGATGCCTAATTTGACCTGAATCACCATGAGTTCTAAAAGATAGCAAGCCATAATTAAAAACAGATGTAGGACTAATGTTCAATTGAAATCTTTTTATAAACCTCTGAACTGTTAATAAGACACTACTGAATTATTATAAGCCAGTTACGTTCAATTTCAAATGTTTACATAAATACTCCTAAACGAATTCTACATGCTGTAATCTAACGCCATCTGTTATATAAACATTTCCCACTTTTACTTTGTGAAATAATGGGGAGAAAAGACACAACAACTCATGAAATACCCTCAATAAATTGATCAATCTATTAGGCCAAAGACTCTCCTGTCCCCCCAGGATGTGCCCCTATAATTTAATTACAAACACAGAGACATATTATGGCAAACATCCGTGGAGTTCACAGGCTTTATTTAATAGTTTTAAGCATCATAGTCTAGGTACATCCTGACCCCAGCTCGGCTCTTATTGTCCAAACATGGGCTCACTGCCCAAAACATTGTATCTCAAAAAACGTGGGCTCACTGCCCAAAAACTTTTCAAACATGGAGAAGGGATCATGGGGCCGAGCGCCCTCAGTGACCCCCTTTTTAGCCTATCCCCCTGCTCCCAATAATACCAATAATAATACCAAAAATTGTGCTAACCCATTCTCTTGCATGCCTCAGACAAGACTGTGCAGTCAAAGTCTGATGCACATTCGTGACTCACTAAAGGTAGGCCTGTACCATAACCAATTCGAAATCCTAAAGCTGCACAGACGCTGAGCCGCAGCTAAACAAGGCAAGTACAGTTGAACACCACAGATAATGGTACTCCAGAGGAAGCCAAAAACTCTAGCCGTTTCAGCCAATTATAGACATGAGAGAAAAATTCCTTCCTGACCTCATCCAAGCGATCGGTCATAAAAAAACCTGGAACACTGTCCTCTCAACTGGATCCGTCTTACCTAGGGAGGGAGGGTGGGAAAAAAAAAGACAAGTAAGTCTGAGCTCTTCTACCACACATCCCCTTAAAAACCCTGCCATGCTAACAATCCTCCCCTTGCCTCCACCCCCAGCCAGTCTCTCTTTTTCCCGCCGCTGCTAGCCCCCCTCCATTGTTCTTACCTGGGGGCTGGCTGGGAAGGGGTGAGGGAGGCTAGGCTACACTGGAGGGGGAAGGGGGGCCTCACCTAACCCCATTTCAGCACTAAATGGGCTTCAATCCTTGTTGTACCTTTTTTTTGTAATAGTTCTGTAAGGAATCTTACTGGCCCATCACCATCTGTACCAATCAAGAAACTAAGAGTCTGGCATTGAACTCTGGGTTCTGAACTCTGATTCTCCTCTGATCTTGGTAAATTCTAATTTCTGCCTTCCACTTGCCTACTACACATATTACATTTGCCTGCCTGGATTTCACATCTAATTGACAGCTTCCCATGCCCTGGTACTATGTTTAACTCACCAGACTCTCACCATCTCACTTGTACCCTGTTCTAACCTCAGGCGTACATTGTGCTAGTGTGGGGGCACTTGTCCTTTGCTTGATACAAGAACCTGCTTGACTGGTGTTGTCTGATCCATAATGTTGTGATGAGCGATGTTTCGTTCCTGGAAACAGGTTTGTTTCTCTCAGGGAACTGATAGGATGAGCAATGTTTATTGTAGAAAACAATTATGCCCCCTATTATATTACATACATGCAGTTACCTCGTTCATCCTATAATATGATCCAGAGAACAAGCGGCTTATCTTTCTAAACAGAAAAAAACCCTATTCCCACTCTTGTTAGAAAAGAAAGATCTCCAAAAGAAAAAAAACATTCCGTTGTATGTATTAAACCGAGCAATAATGGGGTTGTATTTCTGCTGGTTTTGTGAAGGATGATAAAACAGTGAAACAATAACTATTAATTATTGCTTGCAAGTTGTAGCTTCCAGCATAATTATGGTTGGACAAAGGCATCAACCAACATGAAAATGCTAAGTCAAAAGAGTCCAGCAGCCTGGCGTTGATAAACAGGATTTCTAAACATCTCATAAACATTTATCACTTGCTTTTCCTTTGAAAAGATTTACAGACTTTTTTTTCCCTTGCCATCCTCCAACAATGGCATGCAATAAATGTTACATTCAGACATAAATGAACACGCATTAAAAGTCAAAATGTTTGCAGGAATCGAGATGAATGTTAAAGAATAAACATTGTTTTAGAAAAAAATAAAAATGATTAATTTCTATAATTTTTCACAATAGTCCATATTTTACAAACAGTTTAAAATACAACATGCATTTGCTTCAGCTTGAGGATTTTCTTTGAGGCAAGTTATTTCATTGAGTCAGGCTTGTGTTTACAGGTCTTTGTTTCAGAATAGATTTTTCATTGTAATAAACAGACCTATATGAGGGCAGGCATTATGGCAGTAAACAGGATCAGATTTATTATGAGATCTGGAGGCTCTAGCATATAAAACACAAAGGGGTTACAATAAAGATTCCTTGTGGTTGTGAATGTTTTATCATTGTTGAAACTTAGAGGCACACCAAGCTGTCTTTGCTGGGTGTTGGTAAACTGTAAAGGGCAGGTGGTTTGTTTAGCACTGGCCTTTGATTTGTAGAAAACATTACAATGTCATGTAAACTATCAGAATGATCAATGTATATATGAATTCCTACATGGCAATATCCAGCACTTCATCCATAGTGCAGTATAGCATGTCCTATCAAAGCATGGAAACCTTATCATAAATATTAACGAATGGTACAACATACACTTAAAAAATAAGAAAAAATCTTTTAAAGGTTTTTTTCACTATAGAAGAACAATGTTACTACAGTTCATTTGTACTCATTTTAAGAACCTAGAATGCAAGGGGTTTCAGGTATTTTCTCATATTTCTAATATATTGGTGCCGACCATGATATGAGTATAAGTGTTTTTTTCTGTTGTTAAGAGATACAATATAAGCAGGTGATCCCATGTTCCCATATGTCACTATGATGAGTGTTATTGTGAAAAGGACATGGTGGGGTTTTTTGTTATGGAAAGATATTAGGTCTTATTTATTAATAAATAATATAAATAACTTGCTTCTGGGGCAATACTGTATTCATGGGGTAGCATAGATCCTCCATTTTGTCCTCCATTTTAGAGCACAAAGGCCTGTGTTTATAGGTGCTCATCTGTGTGATAGGGTGCACAGGAAGAGTGAAAAACTTGGCCATTTGCACCTTTTCTGCACTTTGCACCCATCTCCATGACTGATAATATGAATGACAAATGAGAACTATTGTCAATTAAAGTAATAATGCTATGTGATAACCAGTAGATTAAATCAAAAGATTCATACTTCTGGCATCCAATCAAAGTATCTTTGTTTAAAAAGTAGTTTATTACCTAAATAAGCACTTTTTTTGCATCCAAAGATGTTGCTATAGCAGAATTCTACCAATATGCAATAGGGTTATCACTTCTCAGTCAGAAAGAATAATACCTGATGTACAGTTTGGTCCATAAATATTTGGAGAGACAACTTTTTTCTAATTTTGGTTCTGTACATTACCAAACTACATTTTAAGTGAAACAACTCAGATGCAGTTGAACTACAGACTTTCAGCTTTAATTCAGAACAAAAATATTGCATAAAAATTTGAGGAACTAAAGACTTTTTTTAACACAATCACTTCATTTCAGGGTCTCAACAGTAATTGGACCAGGGGCTCAAAAGTAATTGGACACTGACTCAAATGCTATTTCATGGGCAGGTGTGGGCAATTCCTTCATAGTAACATTGTAACATAGTAAGTTAGGTTGAAAAAAGACACACATCCATCAAGTTCAACCTTTTAACTTTTTTTAACCTGCCTAACTGCCAGTTGATCCAGAGGAAGGCAAACAAAAAACATCTGAAGCCTCTCCAATTTGCCGCAGAGGGGGGACAAAATTCCTTCCAACTCCAAAATGGCAGTCGGACTAGTCCCTGGATCAACTTGTACTATGAACTATCTTCCATAACCCTGTATTCCCTCACTTGCTAAAAAGCTGTCCAACCCCTTCTTAAAGCTATCTACTGTATCAGCCTGTACAACTGACTCAGGGAGAGAATTCCACATCTTCACAGCTCTCACTGTAAAAAACCCACATTTTTAGGTGGAACTTCTTTTCTTCTAAACGGAATGGGTGACCTTGTGTCAGCTGGAAAGACCTACTCGTAAATAAAGCATTAGAGAGATTATTATATGATCCCCTTATATATTTATACATAGTTATCATATCACTCCTTAAACGCCTCTTCTCCAGCGTGAACATACCCAATTTGGCCAGTCTTTCTTCAAGGCCAAGTTTTTCCATACTTTTTACCAGCTTCTCTGCACCCTCTCTAATACAATAATGTCCTGTTTGAGTGATGGAGACCAAAACTGTACGGCATATTCTAGATGGGGCCTTACAAGTGCTCTATACAGTGGAAGAATTACCGCTTCCTGCCATGACTCTATGCCCCTTTTAATACAGCTCAAGACCTTATTTGCCCTTGATGCTGTTGACTGTCATTGCTTGCTACAGCCAAGTTTATCATCTACAAGGACTCCAAGGTCCTTTTGCATAATGGATTTGCCTAGTGCAGTCCCATTAAGGGTACAAGTGGCTTGGATATTTTTACATAGTAAATGCTATAAACTGGTACTTATTCCTCTGTGGTTTAATTTTGGTATCGCAGCACCTTGCTTCCATCCAAAGCCATCAATAGTGGTTCCAAAATATAGGTGTCGATACATAACAGCGCAGAAGTTCTGCTGGAAAAGTGCCTTTATTTAACACAACATGTTTCGAGCACCAAGGCTCTTTATCAAGTGTATGGATATTTTTACATCCCAGGTGCATGACTACATTTATCAACATTGAATCTTATTTGCCACTTAGCTGCCCAGATTGACAGTTTGTCAAGATCCTATTGCAAGAATGCCACACCCTGGATGGGATTTATTGGGCTAGATAGTTTTGTGTCATCTGCAAACACTTATACATTATTTACAATACCCTCCCCTAAGTCATTAATGAACAAGTTAAATAAAAGTGGACCCAATACCGAGCCCTGAGGGACCCCACTAAGAACCTTACTCCAAGTAGAGAATGTACCATTAACAACCACCCTATGTACCCAATCCTTTAGCTAGTTTCCTATCCATGTGCAAATGGCTTCATTAAGCACAACAGACCTTAGTTTAGAAAGCAGTCATTTGTGTGGCACGGTAACAAACGCTTTGGCAAAATCCAAATAAATCACATCTACTGCCCTCCCACTGTCCAGTATCTTACTTACCTTATCATAAAAAGCAATCAAATTTGTCTGACATGACCTATCCTTCATAAAGCCATGCTGATTTCTGCTCATAATACCATTCACCAGGACAACATTTTGAATGTGATCCCTTAACAAGCCTTCAAATAATTTGCCCACCACCAATGTCAAACTTACTGGCCTATAATAGCCAGGCTGAGATCGTAATCCCTTTTTAAATATTGGAATGACATCAGCTTTCTCCAATACATAGGTACCATATCAGATGACAGTGAATCTGAGAAAATCAGAAATAGGGGCTGGTCTAAAACTGAACTAAGCTTTCTTAGAACCCGGGGGTGTATGCCATCAGGCCCTGTAGCCTTGTTTACATTAATTTTTATTAAAGCTTTTTGAATCATATCCTGAGTCAGCCACTGACTATATTGAGCCAAGCCATCAGTGCAGCTTTGAAGTGAGCCTGGGAATTCAGACTCCTCTATTGTATACACTGAAGAAAAGAACTCATTTAGCATATTTGCCTTTTCTGTATCTGTTGCAACCATACTGGTACCAATATTTAATGGAGCAACCTCTCAACCTGCATCTTTTTACTATTAATATATTTAAAAAACTTTTTGGGGTTAGTCTTAGCCTCTGCTGCAATGCACTCTTCATTCCCTTTCTTTGCCTTCCGGATTGCTGATTTACAGCCTATATTATACTGTTGTAATAAAATTACCTATGCGGCGGGGTAGCCCGCCGCACCATCGGCCGCATGGTCTCTGTAACCCGGCACCGGTGCCATCTTAGTTTCTAGGGCTCGCGTGGCGCGCCTGCGTGCCTCTTAAAGGTACAGGCGCGCTGGCGTAATTACGCCAGCGTGCATTGGCGCACGTTTTGGCGCGAAAACTTAGGGTATTTAAGGCCCATTCTGACCCCCAGCCAGTGCCCATGATAGAACTTGTTTCTAGTGGTTTCCTGAGCCTTGTGCATCTGATCTGAATCTCGTCTGTCTGATTATCCGTGTTTGACCCTGCCTGTATCCTGACTATTCTGAACTCTGTATCCTGACCCTTGCCTGCCTACGACAACTCTTCCTGCTTAACCCCTTGATTGACAACCCGGTTTGACCCTTGCCTGCCTGACGATTCTGATATCCGCCTGCCTCGACTCTGCCTGTTTGACCATTCTTCTGCCTGATCCTTTTGTACCGTGACCTTCGGCCCAAAAAGACTTTGCTAACAGCCGTGCCCCTTCACCAGCCAGAACATCTCGCCTTACTTGGTGGCACCCAAGTAAGCTGAGGGCTCCTCCCGAAGCCCAACGGTGGTCACACTACTGGTGAAGCCGAGACCAGGGTGCTTGGCATTTGTTCTGGCATCGGGTGCCGGCCGTGACATTATCACGGGCCATGGAGGACGAAAGTCACGATGAAGCTGCTGCTGCTGCTCCTCCAACTACCACCAAAGCGCTTCTTACCACCCTGTTACAGCGCTTGGAGGACCATGAACAGAAGCAAAATTATCTCCTGCAGGGTTTCCACAACCTAACCCGAAAGCTGGTGACTACGCAAGCTTCCCAGCAGCAATCTGTTCCAGTTCCTGCTCCTCTTCCTCCTCCTGTGGGTTCAATCAAGCACCATGAACCTAAAATTGTGTTCCCTGAAAAGTTCAGTGGGGATCGCACCAAGTTATTTGTCTTTAAAGAGGCATGCAAGTTGTACCTTAGTTTCTTTCCTCACTCCTTCCAATCAGGTTAGGAGAAAGTAAGATTCGTCATGACCCTGCTTTCGGGTGACCCCCAAATTTGGGCCCTCAGGCTGCCTTCCTTCCTCTGACCCTGCTCGATATTCCCTTGATACTTTCTTTAACAGCATGGCAATTCTTTATGATGACCTGGATCGTGCATCTTCTGCCGATTCGTAAATTGCGCCAAGGGAAAAGGGATGCGGAGGTGTACTGCACCGATTTCCGCCGGTGGGCAGTAGAAACTGGGTGGAACGATTTGGCTCTGCGGAGTCAATTTCGTCTGGGGGTATCTGATTCATAAAAGATAGTCTGGTTAATTACCCCTTGCCTTCTAACCTGGATGATCTCATGTCCCTCGCCATCCAGGTAGATAGAAGGCAAAGGGAGAGAAGGGGTGAGAGGAGTACAAACTTCTCTGGGGTTACTAATATAAGGTCTAATGTGGTATCCAATGTAAAATCTTCTAACCCCTCTGTGCCTCTACCTCAGGAGGAGCCTATGCAATTAGGCATATCCCACCTGAGGAAAAGGCACGCAGGCGTTCTCTGGGTCTTTGCATATACTGTGGTGAAAAGGGACATTTTCTGAACCAATGTTCAAAGAGGCCGGGAAACTCTGAAGCCTAAATGGAGAAGGGGAGCTCCATTTGGGTGCAGGAGTTTCCTCTCCCCAATCTGCCTCCAAGGTTTTGATTCCAGTTAAATTAACCTGGTCTACGGGCTCTGTCAAGGTGTCCGCATTTGTGGATTCTGGGGCTGAGGGAAACTTTCTGGATGCTGCTTTTGCAACCAAATACAAAATTCCCTTGGTTTCTCTAACTACCCCCATGAGGATATGGGCAGTGGATAAAAGACCTTTAGGGTCAGGTGTGGTTTCAAAACAAACTGTTGTTCTTTCTATGTGTACTGACAATCTGCACTGTGAGGAGATAGCTTTATACCTCATTGAGGGTGCTTCCTCTACCCTAATTTTAGGATTACCATGGCTCCAGAGGCATAACCCTCTGATTGACTGGGTCTCAAAGGGGGTTGTTCAATGGGGTCCCAAGTGTGGTGGGGTTTGCTTTCCTTAGTGGTGGCAACTACTTCTCTTGAAGGGTTACTTGCCGCATATGTAGAGTATGCTGATGTATTTTCAAAAAAAGCTGCTGAAACTCTACCTCCACACCGGCAGTATGACTGCCCAATTGACCTTATTCCTGGTTCCACTCCTCCTCGTGGTAGAACCTACCCTCTTTCTTTGCCCGAAGCCCAGGCAATGAAAGAGTATATAAGGGAAAACCTAGAAAGGAGTTTCATCAGACCTTCTAGTTCCCCTGCGGGGGCGGGCTTCTTTTTCGTTGGGAAAAAAGATGGTGGTCTTGGCCCTTTATTGATTATAGGGGGCTCAATAAGATTACCATAAAAAATCGCTATCCTCTCCCTCTAATTTCTGAACTTTTCGATCAAGTTAAAAATGCAAAAGTCTTTACTAAGCTTGATCTTAGGGGGCTTATAACTTGATTCGAATCAGGGAGGGTGATGAGTGGAAGACTGCATTTAACACCAGGGATGGCCACTACGAGTATCTTGTTATGCCTTTTGGTCTCTGTAATGCCCCCGTAGTGTTCCAGGAGTTTGTCAATGACATCTTCCGGGACCTGCTGGGGATCTTCATAGTGGTCTACCTAGACGATATTCTTATTTTTTCCTCCAACATGAAGGAACTTTAAAATCATGTTTGTGAAGTCTTACAAAGGCTAAGGGGGAATAATCTTTATGCAAAACTAGAGAAATGTACTTTTGGGGTTTCTTCTGTTCAGTTTTTGGGGTTTAACATTTCCAGCAAGGGTCTAGAAATGGATCCAGGCAAGGTGAGAGCAGTCCTGGATTGGACCCAACCCCTTTCGTTACGTGCAACCCAAAGTTTTCTTGGTTTTGCTAATTATTATCGGCAGTTTATCAAAGATTTCTCCCTCATTGTGGCCCCCATCACTAATCTGACTAAAAAGGGTGCTGACCCCAGCATGTGGCCCCCTGAGGCCGTTCAAGCATTTGAATTCCTCAAAAAGGAATTCAGTTCAGCCCCCATTCTCAGACACCCCGATACTGCACTACCTTTTGTTGTTGAGGTTGATGCCTCTGAGGTAGGAGCTGGGGCAGTCCTTTCTCAAAGGCACCCGACTACCAACAAATTGCATCCCTGTGCCTTTTTCTCCAGGAAATTCTCACCTGCTGAGGTGAATTACGATATAGGTAACAGGGAGTTGTTGGCAGTTAAGTGGGCCTTTGAGGAATGGCGGCACCTCCTTGAGGGCGCTAAACATCTGGTGACGGTCTATACTGACCACAAAAGTCTTCTATATATAGAGTCTGCTAAACGCCTTAATCCGAGGCAGGCTAGGTGGGCTCTATTTTTCACAAGGTTTAATTTTTCTTTAACTTTCAGGCCTGGGACTAAAAATACCAAGGTGGATGCACTCTCTAGGAGTTTTGAATCCATTTCTTCTGACTCTGGTGAGTGTACTCCCATTATTCCCAGAGAAATGATCATAGCAACCCTTGAATCTGACCTTTCTTCTTTGTTGCTCCCTCTTCAAACATCTGCTCCTACAGATACCCCTTCGGGGAGATGGTTTGTATCACAGGAGTTAAGGGAGTTAAGGAAGGTTCATGATTCTAAAATGGCAGGACATCCAGGTATTGCTAAAACGGTATCCCTGTTATCCCGTCATGTTTGGTGGCCATTATTCAAACAGGATTGTCACGACCGGCACCCGCTACCAGAACAAATGCCAAGCACCCTGGTCTCGGCTCGGCTTCACCAGTAGTGTGACCACCGTTGGGCTTCGGGAGGAGCCCTCAGCTTACTTGGGTGCCACCTGGACTTAACGAGGGGTGCAAGATGTTCTGGCTGGTGAAGGGGCACGGCTGTTAGCAAAGTCTTTTTGGGCAGAAGGTCATGGTACAAAAGGATTAGGCAGAAGGATGGTCAGACAGGCTGGGTCGAGGCAGGCGGATATCAGAATCGTCAGGCAGGCAAGGGTCAAACCGGGTTGTCAAACAAGGGGTTAAACAGGAAGAGTTGTCGTAGGCAGGCGAGGGTCAGGATACAGAGTTCAGAGTAGTCAGGATACAGGCAGGGTCAAACACGGAAAATCAAGATACAGAATAACAGGAACAGATGCACTAAGGCTCAGAAGCACCAGGAAACAAGTCCTATCACGGGCACTGGCTGGGAGACAGAATGGGCCTTATATAGATTCAAATTTTGCGCCAAACGGGCATCAAAAACCTGCTGGCGCAAATGCTTTAAGAGACGCGCAGGCGCATGCGCCCTGGAATCAAAGATGGCGCCAGCGCCGGCTCATGGACCATGCGGCGGGCGTCCCTGCCAACGGCGAGGCGGGCGATCCCACCGCACAGGTAACCTCATGCCCCTTACAAGGATGCTAAGGCCTTTGTTAATTCCTGCCCAGTCTGCCAAAGATCCAAGACTTCTCGAAATTCTTCCCAGGGTCTGTTAATTTCTTTACCTATTCCAGAAAAGCCATGGACCCATCTTTCAATGGATTTTATTTTCTCAGGGGAAAACTGTGATTTGGGTGGTGGTGGATAGGTTTAGTAAGATGAGCCATTTTGTACCCCTTCCACACCTACCTTCTGCTAAAACCTTGGCCGATCTGTTTGTCACTCACATTTTTAAGTTACATGGTTTTCCTGAAAATATTGTTTCTGACAGGGGGGTTCAGTTTGTATCAAAGTTTTGGCGTGCTTTCTGTTCTTTGGTTGGGGTTGAATTATCCTTTTCTTCCGCTTATCACCCCCAAACTAACGGTCAAACTGAAAGGGTAAACCAGTCCCTTGAGCAATACCTCAGGTGTTATGTTTCAGATAACCAGTCCACATGGGCAGAACTTTTACCCTGGGCAGAATTCGCATACAATAATGCTACCCATTCCTCCTCAGGGGAGTCCCCTTTTTTTGTGGTTAATGGGTTGCACCCCAGGGCATTTTCATTTTCTGTGTCTGGTTCCCCTGTTCCCTCTGCTAATTCTTGTATTGACCGTTTTTCTAAGGTTTGGTCGCAGGTTCACGACTTTCTGTCAGCAGCTTCCTCAGCTCAGAAAAAAGCTGCTGACAGAACCCGTAGAGAAGCACCCCAATATAAAGTGGGAGACTCAGTATGGCTCTCTACCAGGAATATTAAACTGAAGGTTCCCTCTCTCAAACTGGGGCCTAGATTATTTGGTCCATACCCCATTTCTGAAATTATCAACCCTTCTTGTGTTCGTCTTAAGTTACCTGCTAATTTTAAGATTTCAGACTCTTTTCATGTTTCCTTGTTACAACCTGTTAACCACGTTCGTTTTGTTTCTGTTCCTCCCCCTGTGCTAGTTGAAGGTCATCCTGAATTTGAGATCCAGGAATTCCTTGATTCCCGCCTTGTGCGTGGTAAATTACAATATCTTACCAGATGGAAGGGCTTTGGCCCTGAAGAGAACTCCTGGATTTCCTGATGACATCAGAGCTGACCGTCTTAGAAAGCAATTTCACCAAAAGTTTCCTGGGAATCCTGGGGTTTCAGTGGCCCCCCCTGTAGAGGGGGGTAATGTAATAAAATTACCTATGCGGCGGGGTCGCCCGCCACACCATCGGCGTGGACGCCCGCCGCATGGTCTCTGTAACCCGGCACCGGTGCCATCTTAGTTTCTAGGGAGCGCGAGGCGCGCCTCTTAAAGGTACAGCGCGCATTGGCGCACGTTTTGGCGCGAAAACTTAGGGTATTTAAGGCCCATTCTGACCCCCAGCCAGTGCCCGTGATAGAACTTGTTTCTAGTGGTTTCCTGAGCCTTGTGCATCTGATCTGAATCTCGTCTGTCTGATTATCCGTGTTTGACTCTGCCTGTATCCTGACTATTCTGAACTCTGTATCCTGACCCTTGCCTGCCTACGACAACTCTTCCTGCTTAAACCCTTGATTGACAACCCGGTTTGACCTTTGCCTGCCTGACGATTCTGATATCCGCCTGCCTCGACTCTGCCTGT
This sequence comes from Xenopus petersii, assembly GCA_038501925.1. Lineage (NCBI taxonomy): Eukaryota > Metazoa > Chordata > Amphibia > Anura > Pipidae > Xenopus > Xenopus petersii. Next base: position 68,427,705 of record CM076676.1, on the reverse strand, counting down.
TTGACCATTCTTCTGCCTGATCCTTTTGTACCGTGACCTTCTGCCCAAAAAGACTTTGCTAACAGCCGTGCCCCTTCGCCAGCCAGAACATCTTGCACCCCTCGTTAAGTCCAGGTGGCACCCAAGTAAGCTGAGGGCTCCTCCCGAAGCCCAACGGTGGTCACACTACTGGTGAAGCCGAGCCGAGACCAGGGTGCTTGGCATTTGTTCTGGCATCGGGGGCCGGCCATGACAACTGTTTATATTCATTAAATTCAGCTTCTGTCCCAACAGACTTGTAGTTTTTAAATGCCTTTTTCTTCTTTCCTATTAACTTCTTTACTTCTATATTAAGCCACATAGGGTGATTCTTAGAGCTTTTACTTTTACTCATTAAGGGAATAAATTGAGAACAGTAATGATTTAATATAATTTTATCATATTTGATTTGAGGGGGGGTGCTTGTATGTGAAAGATTTTGCTGTGAACAAATGACATGCAGTCACATGAGCTCTCCATGCAAGTGAAACAAGCCATCCTTAAGCTACAAAAACAGAAACACTCATCCTAGAAATTGTTACAATATTAACAGTGGCAAAATCTACAGTTTGGTACATCATGAGAAAGAAAGCACTGGTGAACTCAGCAACACAAAAAGACCTGGACGTCCACGGAAGACAACAGTGGTTGATGATCGCAGAATAATTTCCATGGTAAAGAGAAACCCCATCAAAACAGCCAAACAAGTGAACAACACTCTCCAGGAGGTAGGAGTATCAATATCCAAGTCTACCATAAAGAGAAGACTGCATGAAAGTAAATACAGAGGGTGCACTGCAAGGTGCAAACCACTCATAAGCATCTTGAATAGAAAGGCTAGATTGGACTTTGCTAAAACACATCTAAAAAAGCCAGCACAGTTTGAGAAAAAAGTTCTTTGGACAGATGAAACCAACATCAACCTCTACCAGAATGATGGCAAGAAAAAAGTACGGAGAAGGTGTGGAACAGCTCATGATCCAAAGCATACCACATCATCTGTAAAACGGCAGAGGCAGTGTGATGGCTTGGGCGTGCATGGCTGCCAGTGGTACTGGGACACTAGTGTTTATCCATGATCTGACAAAGGACAGAAGCAGATAAATTAATTCTGAGGTGTTCAGAGACACTGTCTGCTCAAATCCAGCTAAATGCAGTCAAATTGATTGGGAGGCATTTCATAATAAAGATGGACAATGACCCAAAACATACAACCAAAGCAACCCAGGAGTTTATTGAAGCAAAGGAGTGGAATATTCTTAAATGGCCAAGTCAGTCACCTGATTTAAAGCCAATTGAGCATGCATTTCACTTGATTGTGTTAAAAAGGGCTTTAGTTCCTCACATTTTTATGCAATCTTTTTGTTCAACCCACTGAATTAAAACTGAAAGTCTGCAGTTCAACTGCATCTGAGTTGTTTTAGTTAGAATTTATTGTGGTAATGTACAGAACCAAAATTAGAAAAAAAAAGTTATCTGTCCAAATATTTATTCCCAGTAACTTCATCTCCAGGAGGGCCGCAGGTGGTAAATTGCTGTTTTTTATGGACCTAACTGTAAATGTTATTGATTTGACACAAGATAGGAGGTACAATATTTTTTTAAAGATAACCAGGCAACTGGTTAAGCTTTTTGTGCGATTAGACAACAGTTTCCTAGGACTGTTTAGCCACTATTTCATACACAGTGTTGCTTTCAGGGGGCATTTCCTCAGCATTTCTATTTTTACAATTTAAATTGTGTTGTAGGGTTTGTTGAAATAACTTATTGTACTTGGTATGAGAAAAGGACAGTTTCTGTCTAAGCCACAGTATTTGTGATACATCATGGACATTCTAGAGATTAGAAAGAGTAACCAGCACTAGTTAAACAGATATTGTAGATTGTGTGCTTCAAGGGGGGGGGGGTACAGAAGTGGTAAAGAATTTGTTTCTGATTCCAAACTGCTAATCTCACCCATCCCTATATGAACACGTTGCAATATAAATTAACATATTTATTGAAGTTGAAATTAATGTACACTGCAACTGTGTTCAAATGTTTGTTATGACCTTATTCTAAAATATGTCTGTAATGAGAGTAATGTATTTATATCAGTTTGTGTGTCTTTTACTGTGTGCTTTAATTCAATAGCCCCAGAACTTCCTGAAGTAATAAATCTTCCTGCTAACTATGGTGGAGGTCAATTTCTGACTAATTTAGTTCTTGTAATGCATTTTAAAGTGTTCTGTAGGTAGTGAATTATTAATTCAGTCTTAATGTATTAAATCAATATCCCCTTTCCTTGACAAACGTAACTTTTAAAAGATGACATTTGAAAAGTTTTCTGTCTTGTTTTCAAGTGTGAAGGTTTCAAGTGCACAGCCTTCCAAGCCAAAAACATAAATATGTGCAGGGATTCAAAAATATCAAAGATAAATAATATGATGAAATTAGCATCAAATGCTGTATACTTGTACACATGATGAAGAGTTCAAATTAAACTTTTTTATTTTATTTTTTTATATAAATGGAAGATATGTAGGTACATAAAGAAGATTCCATTATCAATACAATCTTAGCGACTTATCTGAAACATGCCAAATTGCAAGTTAGTGTAGTGGAATTTTCGAAGTAAAAAAATTAGAAATTTGAAATAATTTTTTGGATACTTCGACCATCGAATAGGATACTAGGACTTCGAATTTGATTAGAAATAAAGTACTTTGAATATTCGACCATTCGATAATTGAAGTACTGTCTCTTTAAAAAAAAACTTCGACTTCAATACTTCGCCAAATTAAACCTGCCGAAGTGCTTTGTTAGCCTATGGGGACCTTCTAGAGCATTTTTCAAAGTTTTTGGAAGTCGATGTAAAATCGTTTGTTCGATCGCTGAAATCCTTTTGAATCGATCGATTCGAAGGATTTAATCGTTCAATAGAACAATTTTAATTCTACTGCAGGATACCCAAATTCGCTGAAAAAACTTTGACTTCGATATTCAAAGTCGAAGTATTTAAATTCGATGGTCGAATTTCGAAGTATTTTTGACTTCGAAATTCGACCCTTGATAAATCTGTCCCTTAATGTGCGTGGGAAGGAAGGCTATGTAACTCATCCAGGTTAAGAAATTTTTTTCTGTATGCTGTTCTTTATTTGTCAAACTAAACTTTTTCATATTATAGGACGAAAACCCCGGATTATCCAGCGCAAATCATTGAGATTTTTAGTAGCGTTTTATGAAAACAAAACTTTTTCATTCAGTAGAATTGAAAAAAATTGATAGTCGAAGTTTTTTTTTTTGTTTGAATTTAGCTGTTTTCGATCGAATTCTTTGACTTCTAAAAACTTAGCCAAATATTGCCTATAGGTTCTAGGAGGTCCCCATAGGCTAACAAGTGTCAAATTCGAAGTTTTTTAAAGAGACAGTACTTCGATATTCGAATGGTCGACTATTAAAAGTTTTTTTCAATTCAAATCGAATTTTGGCCTATTTCGAAATTCGAAGTTTTTGAATTCGAAAATTCACTTTGAATACACTTCGACCCTTAGTAAATGTACCCCTAAGTCTAGTGTCAGACAACGCTGTTTTTCAGCCTGTGTAGTAACACAGGAGGAGCACATATATAAGCAGCTAAAGTCCATGTGCCAGTTCAATTTGCCAGCATTCTTTTTTTTTGTATTTTTATTAAAAAAAAATATGGATGATACAAATATTCATTTATACATTGTTTCTCATTCAACAATTTATCATCATTTTCATTTAACTACCATTTAATGTCTTAGGTTAACAGTGAAAGGGGAAGAAAAAAAAGAGGGAAGTAGTAAGTGTAGGCAAGAGTAAGAGAGGGAATAGTAGGGGGATAGTGCAGAGATTGATTAATTATCTTTCAGTTACAATTTATTTTGTGCATGCAGGTAGGAAACCCAAGGCTGCAAAGTCATTATAAATGTGTCCTGTTTTTCTGATGTGAGTGAGTATGTTATTTCTTCCATAGTTTATATATATATATATATATATATATATATATATATATATATATATATATATATATATATATATATATATATATATATATATATATATATATCATTAACATGGTAATCCACTCTTCCAAAGTAGGAGGTTTGGAGTCTCTCCAAAGTCTTGGAATCAGTGTTTTTGTCACTAACAGCAATTGTAATGAGTAATGTTTAAATATATATTCTGAGTCTTCCGTGTGGAAGAGTAGTATTAATTGAGGTGTGAGAGTGATCTGGCAAACCAGAATCTCCCGACACACATTTTGTACATTGCTCCAAAAAACTTTTTACACTAATTTTACACAAAAATTAGAGAAAATATTTCCTAGTTCTCTCTGGCATCTCCAAAAATTAGAGAAATATTTCCTAGTTCTCTCTGACATCTCCAGCATCTATTATCCAGGGTCAAATGCATTTGGAATAGCTTGGTTGGTGTCCTATACCAATATGATATAAGTCTGAAGATTTTTCCCCATTCATCTTCTTGCAGGTTTATGTTGTCTTCCCAGGATCGGGTGAAATAAGGTAAGTTTGGATATTTCTTGTGTATTATTAATTTGATAGTAATGATATTAAATGATTTGGTAAGATTTTCAAGTTACACAGAGTTTCAAATTCAGTTAGTCAGTTAGTTTCAAATTCAGTTAGTTAGCTTGTGGAAGTGTTGGGTTCCGATGTAAATAGTGCTGTATTTGCAAGTTTCTCTATTGGTCCTTTTTATCCCTGGTGGATTTTGTTCCTTCAATTATGGCTGGTGTAGTTTCTGTGGCAAGTACATGTTTCAATTAGTAGGTTTTGTATTCCAAAGGCTGTCAACATCCCAGTGTCTTGTATTCCAGGTTTAAAATCTAGGTTTTGACCCATGGTTGTTATGGGAGAAGGGTATGGTATAAGTTGTCATTTTTGGTTTGATGGGAACCAGAATCTTTGAGTTTGAGGATTATCTTTCAAGTTGAGGTCTGTATGTCACACTCTATTCCATAAAATATTTCTTGAAGGGTATTTGGCCATTGTTTTTCCAGTTGTTTCCAATGCTTTGTTGAGTTTACATTAACATATTCGATTTGTTTAGCAAGTAGGCAGGCTTGGTAGTAGGAGCAACGATCTGGTAGTCTCAGTCCTCCTTTAGCTTTGGGATGACACAGTATGGTCCTCTGTAGTCTGGAATGTTTGTTATTCCATACAGATTTGCTTGTTATGGTATTCATGTTAGGGTGCCTGGAAAAACCCCTTTAGTATGGAAGGATTTGAAACAAGTAGAGGATTTTGGGTAAACTTGACATTTTTATTATAGATATTTTCCCTGTCCATGTAAAGTGAGTCTTCTTCCAGTCCTTGAGTAGGTTAGTTATTGTAGTTAAAATCAGTTTATAGTTGTACAAATATATGTTGTTTAAGTATGTATTCTCCCAGATATTTTATTTTCTTCTTCCTTTGGAATATAAAGTTCAATTGTGGTTGGCCAGCATTCTTATACGTTTTAGAGATTAGGTAGAGCCCACTAAGGTATTTAATTTGAATGAACACTGGCACCACGTTCTGTGTGGTTTCACAATTTGTATGCCCTGTGTCTCAGAAACAGAGAGGTTGTGCCAGCATAACTGATAGGTACATCAGGATGATGCAAGACCTCTGGCTCAGCAGCCCCATGCTCTAAGATGAGTTAATTCAATATTGTTATTCAAAGATTTTTAGAAGCTTTTTTGTGAAAACAAAACTTTTTCATTCAGCTCAAGTGAGAAACATGATGGTTGCATTACTTGAATCAATGGTAATTGAATCAATAAATTGGACCCAAACATGGTGCCAAACTGCTGGTCTGTCTCGTACAAACTGAGTACCCCATACTGGCCGTTTGTATTATAGAGAATATAAGAGCTTGCAGAAACAGAAGGATATAGTCTGACTTACATGTGCTGTATGTGTCAACCTTGCAAAAAATATTTTGTTTTCAAAATGTGAAATAAAAATTCATAAATCTGCCACCTCGCTTTGTGTGCTTATTTGTGTTTAGTACCTGTAGATACCTATGTAGTCATAGTTTTGTCATAGTTGTCACCCTTTACTGTGATTCACGACTATATGTATTGAATCATTAATATTACAGCATGACTAAGCTATTCTCATAGCCATAAAGAATTGTATTTTTCTTTCATCATGGCTAGGGCAGTGAAAAATGAGAACAAAGGAAGAAATGGCAGAGAACAGCACAAGGTACCTCTGCAAGCACAGCTTTTTTTCTTTTCTTTTTTTTTTAATAGAAGCTTAATCCAACCACGTAATGTTCAATCAGCCAGCAGGTAGTAATGTCTGCATCAACCCTGACTTGAAATACACTATAATTTTGATAATTTTTTTTATGGAATACCAAATCATTTTTAAATTAGTATTTAAACAGTGAATTAACTACATTCTCAAAGATTTACGTTTTTTGACATTGTCTTTTAATGTAATCCATTAGGTAAATGGATTTATTGTATGATTTTTTTCAGCCCAGCTTATGATGCTGTTGGTAACTGGTGATATTTCATGACATTATGGTTTCATGATTCTGGAGAAAGAATAACTGTGACTCAAAGTAAGTCAAGTGAGTCAAATTTGTGAAAGAAATCCATTTGTTGCGATCTGCATGCAGTACATATATATATATATATATACACCAGTACTGACATCCTAATTTTAATCTGACTTTAAGTTGACTTTTATTTTAAACTTCTGCATTCAACTGACACAGTAAAATTGATTGGTGTATATGTGTTCCTCTTTGAATTTGTTTCTCGCGAATACAAATCATCCTGGCAACCCCTAACATAAAACATAAAATAAAATGGACCATAGGAATTTTACCACACTGCTGATTTGTTTGTTGCCAATTTCAGCCTGTGTATATGGGCACCTTTACTTAAAGGAGAAGGAAAGACTGTATTTACTTGGGGGTGCCAAAAGTTAGGCATCCCCAAGTGATTGTGTATACTTACCTGAAACCCCCGGGCCGGTGCTCCTATCAAGCAGAAAACTGCACCGATCTGGGGGTTCTTCCAGCGAGCATCACAGAGCAATCGGCTTCCCATTACTACTTTCTTCGAGCAGGTTCACATGTGAAGTAGCGAGGAAAGGCGAACTATAGCTAAGAAGTCGGCTATTTCGTTCTACTGCGCATACGCCCCAGGAAATTTGTAGATAGATGAAGAAGGAAGACTATTGCTCTGTGGTGCTCACAGGAAGAACCCCCAGACCAGTGCAGTTTTCTGCTGATAGGAGCACCAGCCTGGGGTTTCAGGTAAGTATATATAATCACTTGGGGTGCATAACTTTTAGCAGCATCCCCAAGTAAATAGGCCTTTACTTCTCCTGAGGTCAGATGCCCCACTGTAACCTAACCCAAACCTTAGAACATGTTCTCATGATTCCATGGTGATATCTGGCTGGAGAGAATTTATGCCATGGTGAAAATTGTAGGTCATGAATGGTCAAGAATTTGTTATGGGCCAGTCAAAGGTCATCTTTACCAGGTTTATAATATTGTTGTTTACAGTTGTTTTAACTTTATTTTTTTTAAAAAATGGTCCTTATGTGGGGTTTTTGGCTACTTGCCTATAAATCTAGATGACATAAGCCAGTGAAATCACATGTATTTATACTTAATGTTTACGTGGAATTAAAAAAAGGCCTACAGTAGAAAGTCCATATTGTAATATGTGGGTAATATATATATATATATAGATAGGAAAACATTGATGAGATTGTACAAAACCAGACAGTTATGGAGGCATGCAACCCCTGTAACAGCTTTGCCTGAAAGATCAAAAGTTAAAATACATCCGTAGTACTCCTAAGGGGTCCTTAGCTACAGTATTAGGATGTCAATGTGCAAAAAACAAGCCTAATGCATACTTTTTTTTTGCACCTTGCCGTGTATAAAGAATTGCCCCCTAACTTCCTTGGAAAGAATTGGCCCCCTACCCATTCCCTAACTTTTGCATCACTCAGATTTGGGAAGAGGACACAGGACACAATGGGGCCCTGTCCTTACCATTTGTCTGTTGTTGTTTTTTTTTAATAGAAGCTTAATCCAACCATTTAATGTTCAATCAGACTGCAGGTAGTATTGACTGCATCAACCCTGACTTGACATACACTATACACTATATGTTGGTAATATTTGAGTTTCCAAATTATCCCCTAACTTTTGCATCACTCAGATGTGCAATTTGGGAAGAGGTAGAGGACACAGGACACAATGGGGCCCTGTCCTTACCATTTGTCCTAGGGGCCCCATAGTGCACTTCTTCCCCTTGTAATTTTAATGACCCCTTTAGTATTACTTAAAAAAAAGCCCTGCCTCTTTCATTGCTTGTACAGATTACCCCAAATGTTTTAGTAGAAAAAAAACAGAAAATGACATAAAACAAAGGGCCCAACAATTATCAAATATTCTGACAATTTGAACAAATTTGATACATTACAAGAAGTGATTCATTAAATTGTTGCCTGCTCTGTTTAGCTGTGTTGTGATAAGAGACAAGGGAAACAAATGTCTCCTTTAAAGCTGGAACATAAAGGTTACCAAGGATAAAAAAGGCGTTTCACTCTCAGCGGGTTAGATTTCTTGCATTAATTGTGTGATATCCTTATTTTGTAGGGAAAAAATGAAGAGACAGATTTATCAATAGTGGCACTAATTGCTGGTTTAGCCAGTGCAAGAACACTGCTCATAAATATGCTAATGAGACTGGCTGTTCATACAGTGTGAGGAATCCTCTGTAAGTTAGTCTGAATAGCACAGGAAGAATTATTCATTTTGGCCCTTTGCAGAACAGTCTGGCAATACTGCCATAGTCAACACTTCATTTTATAACACAGTGAGCCAATTGGTTTTTCTTTTGCCTTTATTACCTGTTTTGACCTGTTCCTTCTATGCAAAATCTATCGAAGCAGATTTTTTTTTAATATTCATCTGGATACGTAAATAATAATTTTTTATGGCCATAAAACAAAGAAAAAGCCTGAAAACACTAAAAAGCAGGCAAATTAAAATGGATAAATCAAACTGGATTGGACTTTCCCTTGTGGAACATAAAAGCATTGAATGCAAGCAAGAAATGCATCAGTGGCACTTATCAGTGTGTAGCCTTTTTTTTTTTTTTTTTTTTTTTTTAACAACTGTCTGAATATTGCAAATGTATATCACCCATTTCTTTTTAAACGTACAGAGCAAAAATGTAATATCATAGTTGTGATTTATTGCCTCATTAATAATGCTAGATTTAAGGTTGTATGTGTTAACATCCCAATAACCACAATTAACATATTAGAAACAACTTTAATATATAAACTGAAAAACTGTTGATCAACAATAAATTGAACACATATGTATTTTATGTCCGTATTTGCTTCTAAATAAGCCTTAAATGTTTGTCTAATCCATAAGCTATTTTTAGTATTTTTGCACACTGTGTTACAATTGCTGTTATTATTTCTTATCCGTTTTTTTTTCTATATGGAACCAGGAGTTTAATGGAATAATACTTCCACTTTCTGTCTATCCTTACTGTGTGAGTGTATCTAGTTAGGATGATGAAGTAGAAGAATGCAACTGTTGTTGCCTAAAATCACTGTGATACCTAAAGCATAGTAAGCATGTGGCACTGAATGAGCTGACAAGATCAATAAAGCAAATATATTGTTTTACAGAAATCTGCATTACATTGTCTCTGTTTAAACAATATTGCATTCTGGACATCAAAAATCACAATCACGCTAGACGCATCCTTCTTTCCCATTCAACTGCTTTATCAAGAATTGACAGTACACAGAGGTCTCATTTAATTTATCTGTTGTCCAGAAGGAGTTTTAGAAATTAACATGAACAGAATACTGTTTCCCTGGATGTTCTTCATTATATTAAAATCTGGTTGTCTTTAACTAGCCAAGAACAATGGCAAATAATAATAACAATAATGGTGGTGATGATGATTATTATTAGTGGGGGGTTAGCATGTACACTCAAAAACTTTTTGCTAATGAAAGAAATACTAATTCTAAAAAAACTTCCTAGTGTACATTAATCGTACCTTTTCTATCATTATTTTTTAATAATGTTAAAGTAATTGCAATTGAAAGCAGCATGTGTTTATCCTCTTCTGTTCACTGGTTCTGACTTCATATTTCAGAAGCTAGCACTCCTTGGGGTCTGTTATTCAGCGGGCATCTGCTACACTGTATCGGCAGTGCAGAGAATAGCAAGGGAAATAAATAGTGCTTTCAATTGCAAATACATTTGCAAATAGCTTTAAAACAACTAAAAATGTTAATTGCTCACAAGTTGCTCACAATTACATATGTTTCCATTATAGGCACACATTATCTTTTAAAGGGGTATACTTTAAGTTAATTTTAGTATGTTATAAAATGGATAATTCTAAGCAACTTTACAATTGGTCCACATTTTATTTATAGTTTTTGTATTATTTTCCTTCTTCTTCTGACTCCTATATTGTTATTGCTACTTGTTATTACTCATCTTTCTATTCAGGCTCTCTCCTATTCATAATCCAGTCTCTAATTCCAATCAATGCATAATTTGGACCCTAGCAACCAGATTGTTAAATTGCACACTGGAGAGCTGTTGAATAAAAAGCTAAATAAGTCAAAAACCACAAATAATAAAAAATGAAAACCTAATGCAAATGGTCCCAAAATATCACTCTCTACATCATACTAAAAGGTAATTCAAAGGTGAATGACCCCTTCAATATCCACATTGGTTTTGGTGGGTTTCATGTAGTGACCCCTTAAAGTCACATCAAATATGCATTGCAAATATATGCTTGTCTGAATATGAACACCCTGGAAGATCCGCTACAATAGCTATGCAGGGAGATTGCCAAACGTGGTCTGAACTCCAGTGTATCTTTCAGCTGATGAGTGACCCTGGTTGGAAGCAAGAGGTCTCCATTGGATGCAAAAGTCTGGACAAAGCATACATGTCAATAATAATATATATATATATGGCATGCACAAGCTCAGTCTGATGAAGGAATCCCAATGTCTGCACACATAAGCCATATGGACAAAGTTTCTGGAAGTTGCAACTCCACAACAGCTGGAGAAATACATGATGAATAGTGCTTTTCCTTCCCACTAACCTCAGCATTTTCAGCAGTAGTGCTTATACATCTTGCATGATTTCACATTAGGCACTTATACATTAATTACCATGAAACAGAGATGGTTGATTGTTGCTTGGTTGCTTAATTTCCTTCCAAGTTTACAATAATATTGCTGTGTAGTAATTGTTGTCGATTGTCAGTCTGCTTTATGCATAATACATGTAAAGTCATTCGTAAGCAATTGTTTCTCAGCAATAACTTCCTTTTAGAGAGCATCCTGCTGGAAAGTACCTGCAATTCAAAACTGCATTTTTCCAATGTTTCCTTGACTTTATGATAGTATAGAGTATAGACCAATACATCTTTTCTTTCTGGGAAAGAGAAATACAATAAAAGCCTTGCATGTCCCTCTGAAACATATTATATGTATTGATAATGTCGTTTAGAGGAAACACTTAATTAACTTTATAGGTTTTTATTCTTCAATATTAATTTTAGATTAAGTGAAAAATTTATAATCCCATATTTTAATTGAGAGCAGCACTGTGGATATTGCCATTTACATTTAACTTCTACTGTAAAATTTCCAAAATGGAACAATACCCTTAAATCATGTAATTATAAAACAGCAGTTGAACTAATGAACAATAGGAGAGCTTCAAGTAAGGAACCAGAGGGCTCATTTGTGTTGGAGACATTTGAGCAGCAGATATAATATTTGAGCAATGTGTAATAGCACGTCTATTGTATACATGTACAGTGAAGCTAGACTCAACAAATATCCCTTTGTTTCAAATAAACAAATTTATATATTCATGAGTAACCAAGTAATTGGCATTGAAATGCTGTATTCCCAAGTAGTTCATTTGCAATCTAGTATTGTGAATTCCTGCTTAACTATGTAGAAGTGGCCTAGTCAGACCTTTCTACATTCTCACATAACATGTGCCCTTACTAGTGTTTGTGCTGTCTCTAGGCTTTCAACCTTCAACCATGCCAAGTGTTCAGACCTACATGGGGCAGCTCCCATAACATCTGTAACATCTATAAATAGGAATAACATCTGTAGACAGGTTTAATTCAACTTTTAAATAAAAATGTATAAGCTAGATGGTAGATGATAGATGGTTCTTCCTCTATATCTTAGTATTGCTGGACCATGTGAATGTCACCTTCCTTCATCCTAATAAGACTCATCTGACCAATTCTGATCTTGCATTGATAAATGCAACAATTCAATGATAGGCAGGCACCACTCTGGAAAATCCATCAAACATATAGTAGAATCCAAGAGCCACAATTTGAGTATAAAAATAAAATGTTTCTTTATTTTACATTATGTCTAAAAAGATAAAGCCTTACACGGGGCACTTAATCATAGGCTAATTTTCTTTAGGTACAAACAAAGAATTTAAAGTAAAGGGAGACAATTAGGCGGGGTTAGTAAAATTGCCTAAAACATTGTTGTCTCTAGTGGCCAATATATAAAATCCACAGTATCATTTGTTACAAAGAACTGCATATCCACAATAGTATAGATTCATTGTATGCAACATAAACATAATGCAAAAAGTTTTTATATAAATATGATCAATATGATTATATAAATATATAAATAAATACAGTACATAAATAGATATAATAATATATATATATATATATATATATATATATATATATATATATATATATATATATATATATATATATATATATATATATATATATATAAAAGGTTTCATTAGATGAAGCAAGATTTCTGTTTTCCTAGGGACAAATATGTGTCCTCTTTTGAGGATTTGTTTTAGTATGGGGTCAGTTTCTAGAATTACTAGATTCTTCTGAACAATATTTCTTATTTGATAAGATTGGGGGCTATATGTTAGTATACATGATAATGTCCCAGTATTGTCTTTCATTTTGCGAAGATCTCTCTTATTAGTATTAGAATTATTTGGGGTGTTATTGATGTTATCGCTATAGCTATTAAATAATTCCTCTCTATTAGTTTTTGCTGCTCTCTCAAAAGCTCTATCCAAAATGTCTTTGTTATTAACTCTTTGTAATAATTTCATATGAAGATAATTGGATTTGGCAATGAATTCATCATCTTTTGTACAAATACGAAGTAGTCGCAAAAATTTACTATATCGTATATTCTTAGTTAAATGTTTTGGATGGCATGACTTCGCATTAAGACTAGTGTTCACTGAACATGGTTTTCTATAGACAGTAGTAACTATAGAGTTATTTTCAGTGTACAGAGTAATGTCCAAAAAATTGATGGACTCTGTATTTATTTCATTCGTGAACTTTAAATTCAAATCGTTGTGATTCAGATGTTCAGAAATGACCATAGTATTGTATATATCCAGAATAAGAATTTTCGTCTATAAAAAATATACATTTCTTCCCACCATCCTAAGAAAAGATTAGCATAGGATGGTGCGAACTTCACACCCATGACTGTGCCACAGCATTGCTAGTAGTATTCATTGTTAAAGAGAAAGAAATTATGTGTACGCAAGACGTGGATCGCTTGTAATATGAAAGAAATTAAATTGGTATTGTATGTACTATGATGTTTAAGATGATATTCAATTGCAGTCAAACCCAAATTATGTGGAATACATGAGTATAAAGAGACCACATCGATAGACGCCCATTTAAAAGACGTATCCCACTGGAATGTGCTTAAAGCATGTATAACATGACAGGTTTCAAAAAATGGTCTATATATTCACATAAGTTTTCTATCACTGGGCGAAATACTTATTAAATTCCAAGAACAAAAACATACATGGTTACAAACAAAAGGTTGTTTTCAATGTGGTGCGAGTAGATGTATTACATGCAAATATCTAAAGAAAACATAAATTTTTACCTCCTCCACCACAAATAAGATTTATAACATACAACACTACATGAATTGCAATACTAAGAACGTAATTTATTTATTAACATGCACTCAATGGCAAAAACAACATGTAGGTCAAACTGCCCACAAACTGAAAGAGAATTAGAGAGCATATACTTAATATTCCAAAAGAAACATGTGTAGCTCCTGTAGCAAAACATTTTGCGGATTGTAATCACAGAAATTTGTCTTTTTTAAATGTAACAGCCATAGATAAAATTGTTCCAAATATTCGAGGAGGAAGTAGAACTTCTAAAAAAAAAAAGAAGCTAAATGGATTTTTCACCTAGCATCCAGACAACCATTGGGGTTACATTTTGAATTTGATATATCTTGCTTTATCTAATGAAACCTTTTATATATATATATATATATATTGTTATATCTATTTATGTACTGTATTTTTTTTATATATTTATATAATCATATTGATCATATTTATATAAAAAACGTTTTACATTATGTATCTAAATTATCTTGCATACAATGAATCTATACTATTGTGGATATGTATTTCTTTGTAACAAATGATACTGTGTATTTTATATATTGGCCAGTAGAGACAACATTGTTAGGCAATTTTACTAATTTTACTATTAGCTTCTTTTCCTTTAAATACTTTGTTTGTACCTAAATTTGGGGTTATTGTGGTTGTACAAGAAAAGCCTTTTGGTTGAGGATATACTTTCCTCATTGATATGCCAAGAAGAAGGAATTCTGAGAACAAAGTCTCCTAAAGTATCTATGTATCGTAAATTGGAAATTGTAAGCAGTGTCTTGTATAAAACAATCATCAACTTATAAGATAAAAGTGTAGTTTTGTTAAGACCTTAATTTCAGTATGCAATACAGGTTTAGGTTTAGGTGCCAGTTCTTAGGAAGAATATAACCAATCTTGAAATAGTTTAGTGACGTGCAACACTGGTAAAACAATTGAAACAATCAATCTATTAGGAAAGATTGCACTTATTTTTTGCCCTGCCATCAGTTGGTAAATAAGCTCTATTGTAGACAGATTGCAGAGATCCACCCCCTTAGAAGGAAGGATTTGAATAATTACCCTAAACCAAACTCTTACTTAACTCTGTCTGTTAAAGTATCAGCAGTGACCACTGACCCATACTCTACTTAGGCTCAACTTTAAAGCTCAAATTGCTACTATCTAATTACACCATGCCTGAAAACACTGGGTACAGAACTACAATGGATTGGACAATGATTGGGTTTGGGGTTTCTGAGAAAAACATTTCATCAAATAATCAATCACAATGCAGCTTTGCTATTAGTAAAGTGGAATAAGCTCCACTGCCAGATGGAAGTTAAGCAAGAAGGAGGTAGAGGAAGGTAGTAAATATGATTTTGCCCTAAGGGCCTACTCTGTGCATGGATGGTGTTTGCCTGGGGTTGGTTTTATGCAGGGTAAACTGAGCAAGGGATCTTGGAATTCTACAAGTGTCAAAACTGCAACAAAAAAAGAGAAAAAATTGCACTTTTTCCAATTGCACTTCTGTGCATGGTGACTTTTCTGTATTTTTATTTTATAAATATATTGCACAAACCATTTTCTAAAAAATCACATTAAATAAATCAGCAAAACTCTGCCTAGCTGGCGAAAGCCAGACCTGTGTTAATGTGAATGATCTACTTTTTAGGTTCTGTAAAAAAATTCATACTACTTTAATTCTGTTTGCTGTGCTTTGATATTTTTCCAGATGGCCAGGATTCTCAATATGTACAGAACATTCTGACAATTAACATTCAGCTGCTCATACAAAAGCTCAGCTGCACGTAAATAGTGTTCATCTGCAGCCAAATTTCAAGTCTTAAGTTCTTGAATTATGGGCAAATTGACAATACTATAGTACAGATATTCTTTCTCCATTTTCCAAATCAGTATGAGAGTTGTAAACCAAACAGTGTGATCTTTGCATAGATTTCAGCTCAGAAAAAAGAAAAGAAAGCAACATAGCAGGTTTATTTGCTTTGGCAAATGTAACAGTTTTTATCAGTGTTCATATTACATAATAAAATACATTCTAGACAATTGTGACTGATAGAATAGTTGACTACAGTCGGGAGGATGCTGATCAGATCCTTACTAGCGTCCAATGTTACCCTTATTGGTGTAGTGCAGGCATTTTTGCTCAGCATATGTGGAGACAAGGAAGTGGTTCCCCCACATTCAGTGTAATGACTCATTTTCATCATATGGATTAAAGAAATCAGGAATCCTTGGAAGGAAACCAATTTCCCCCTTTAAAATTCCATACTTTATAGGCTGAGGTGCTCACACTGGGTTATAAATCATAGCCATAGTAGCTGCCAATCAGAGGAACCTCTTCCCTTACTATTTATATTGTTTCAAAACCCTACACTGTGAGACTAATAAACCACAGTCTAGCTCTGCCAGATAGCTCTGTAAGTGGTTTACAAATACCTACCAATAGTTGAGAAAAGGCACATGGTATGAAGCAGGTTGAAATAAACAATGTCAATGGGGCAAATTTACTAAAGCGCAAAGCAGCTAACGCTAGCGCCAATTCACCAGTGTGACGTCATTTCACCGATTTACTAACGAGTGCTGGTGTAAATTTGCAAGCGAAGTGGACCTACTCTAGCGCTACTTCGCACCCTTCACGCCAGGCGAATTTGCGTTATGGCGAAGGGACGTATCTACGTTAATTTCAATAACTTGCACATTTTACTGAACGTTACCTCTTGCGCCAAACTTTACTTCGCCAAGTCAGACCAGGTGATGTTCATTACGATAGGAGTTTGTCCAAAAAATGTTTTCTAAGTCCCCAAAAAGCTGGTGTCTTTTACTTTTTTAAGGGTGATAGTATGAAAAATAGCGTAAATGTTTTTGGGGGTACCCTCCTTCCCCGTACATTTCCTAACATATGGCAACTCAACGATACAGTGGGCACATGTGTAGGGCAATACATTTTATTTTATTTTTTAAAGGTTTCCTGGGCTTGTTTAGTGTAATGTAGTTGCGGCAGCATATACACCCATTATATTTTAACTTTGCGCCATATGCAAATTAGGCATCAGTAGCGTAACTTCGATTTGCATGACAAAGTAACGGTAGTGCAGCTTCACTACCGTTCACGTCCCTGAGAGCAACTTCGCATTTTAACGCTGGCGTGACTACGCCTGGCGAAGTGCGGCCTAGAGTAAATCTTTGAGAGATGGATATTGATGCTATTGCCTATGCAACTACAGAGCAGGGAATGAAAAAATTACAATAAAGAAGGAAGCTGCTTGTAGTAATGTTGTTTTTTTTACCAAAAATAAGTCTTTTACATCTAATATTTGTTTCTCTGGATATCTCACATTCTATCAAGCCTCTTTTATACACAATTTGAAGGTGTTTTCCCCCTGTGATTAACTAGTATATATCTACTAATATTACTCTACTGATATTGTGACTCTTACCTTTAGATAAATATTTCTTGCTTGAGTACTGGGGGTGAGGAGGGGTTGCCAAAGTACACAGCATTGTTGTGTTCATCTACACTAAAAACACAAAAGTCCTTTAAAAACAAAGAAGAAATTCATTGTAATGGGAAAACAAGTAACTTTCCCTGCTGGTGGCTTCTTGACACCTATGGGACCCTATTGTAGAGGGAGTTTGGAACAAGTGGCAAGGGGTTTTAGAAATATGTTTCATAATGTTAGGGAAATCCTTAAAAATAGGTTAGTCTTTTTTCTATCTACATGAGAAATATGCCAAATGGAAACAAAAGTATAGCGAGTCTTTCAAATTCTTGAATTCTATTAATTTTCAGTGAGTTTTCCTGGTATCCTGATGGGCCAGATCCATGCTGCAGAGAATTACACTGGTTCATATTTTGGTTGATATGGGCAAATCTACAATTTATTTTCTGTTCATGATTTCTTTCAGTGTGATTTGTATGTGGCATTCATCTTTTATTCTTTCCTGCATGCCCTTTCTACACATATTTAATCAAAAGGGAGGTGCAGTGATCTAATAAAAATAATTTTACACTATGTAAATGGGAATTAACATTAAAATGCAACCAGGATGTACCTAATTGCTGTTTTAATGGCAAGGGCAGTGTAGTCATGAACTGCTGTTTCTTTCACACAATTACAATGTTACTACTATTACTGATGATAGTAAAAAGAGGATATAAAAAAGAACAATAACCAGAGAGGCATGGGAGATCAAGGAGCAGAGGTCACAGAATACCAAACATTGATTAATGATATCTATAAACCAGATAAGCAAGATAGACCTCTTCATAAAAAGAACATAACTATTGATTGTTTGTAACCTTAGGAGAGAAAAACCACAAAGAAAAGAATGTGTTGAAACTGAAGCCTATTTTTATGACAAAGATGTACACGATACAGTATTTTCTTGTCTGTCTAATCTACTAGTTACTTCCCTGAGGTAATAATTCTGCTGCATATACATACAGAATTATAAATAATTGAATCGTTTGATACAATCAAATAACGATCAAATAACTTTGTTCGTATTAGTGAAGTTAACCTTCTCCTATCATAGGACATCCACGTGGTCCGGCTAAGTATCAACACAAACTGCCATCTGGTTTCATACAATATAATCATAAGCAGCTAAAAAGGCTATGTTTTGGTGGACAGAATCATATCCTGCAATTAGTGTTAAAAAGGTTTCATAACTTTCTCTGTCTGGAACTGATTAATGTTAAGAGCCATAAATGAACCAAGGATGGAAAAATGTGATCATACAAATGCCCACTGGCATTCGTGTCTGAGGGCCACACTCATGCTTAGTAATGAGACTGATCTCCAAAAATTACATAGATCATATATAAAAATAGTGCTGTATAGTTAAACATTGTAGCAGCACCCGGTGCCAGGATCTATTTCTAGGTGTAGTTCCCCTTTAATCATCCACTCTTAATGGTGACATGCAAGATTCCTTTATATCCAATCTTTTTCCACCACCATATAGATATATTGTCTACTCACAAGGCTATAATGCAATATAATGCCCGTAGTATTAGCAGATGTCCGTTCCCTTCTGGGTCGGCTCACGTGTTATGGATATTACAAATCCAGGATAGTGTAATACCGTTTATTTAAAAAAAGATTTTTAAAAACAAATTTTACACTCACATTTGTAAATCACACATGTAATGTACAGGTTTCACAGGCTTTCCTTCTCCTTCAGGGGGCCCTATCAGCGTGTATATTACCCTCGTGGCCTTTCCCGTGATCCTGCTACTGCTTTTTGGACTGAAAAATGCCATTCCTGGTACTGCTAGTACTGTTGCTTCTAGGCTCTTTTGGCTTATTTTCCATAGCTGTAGTTACCAAAAGTGAAAGAGAGCTTTGCTGAGGCTATGTTAATTCGTATGTATGTATGTATGTATGTATATTTTTATTTGCAAAGCGCTCCTTGAGGGCAAAGCACTGTACAACAAAACAATAAATTAGTAGTAACAAACAAGGGGTCATTGGAATAAAAAGTAACAATAAGTGCATTATTTGAATACAATTCACATAAATATAAAATATAATTACAATGCAGATTAAGTGCTCAGTGTCAAGGAAACAAAGGGCTAGAGGACCCTACCCCGTAGGGCTTACAGTCTAAATGGGAGGGTAACATACAGACACAATTCAGAGGGGCATTAAGGTGCTGTGGGTTACAGTTTGTTACACTGTTATATAAGTGCCAGTTCAGGTGTTATCCCAGAGGTAGTTTTTGGGGTAAATTTATCAAAGAGTGAAGTTCCGCCACTAGAGTGAAATTCCGCAGTTCTCCATTCATTTCTATGGGATTTTGAAAGGCGTATTTATCAATGAGTGAAAGTGAAATGTCACCCTTTGATAAATACGCCTTTAAAAACCCCATAGACATGAATGGGAAGTGGCGGAATTTCACTCTAGTGGCGGAACTTCACTATTAACTTCACTCTTTGATAAATATACCCCTTTCAGTTTTGTTTTAAAAACATTCTCCTGAGAGATTCAGGAATGGCATTTCAAATATAAGGAGTCACAAGAGAGAAGGGTTTGATACGGGAAACAGCAGTAGTAGTGGGGGGTACAACCAAGCAGTTGCTCTGAGCGAAGCGGAGGTTTCGGACAGGAACATATAGAGTTCAAGGAAGTGAGTGACACTGTGTCTGGGTTACATAGGAATCCCAGGAGTATGGGGATGTATTAGCCCATGTGCAGATACCAATGTCATGTCACTATGGTGTTCCCATAGTCTGATATATGTACAAGATATACATGAAAAAGATTTTGAGCAAGGCGACTCTATTCCCATATGTATGAAAAGCATTAGGTATCTTGGGAAGGAAACCCAGTTTTGCTCCTAAAATTTGACCCTAACTTTTCACCAGTTTTAAAGAAATACACTTTAGTCTGATACACTGCTCGCAAGCAATAACATACATGCACACAAGTAATAGTATTATTAAATATATTAGCTTTGTATGATGGTGATTAAAAAGATAACTGGTTTAACATCAATTCAACACAAGCAGGGAGCCCCAACACTTGAGGCATGAACTTCAGGTTCCCAAAAACCAAAACATGATCCTTAATACCCTTTTACAGAAAATTATAAAATTAACTCTATGCTACAAACTCATAAGGTGTGAAGGTATTATCAAAGGGATCCTGTCATCGGAAGACATGTTTTTTTCAAAACGCATCAGTTAATAGTGCTACTCCAGCAGAATTCTGCACTGAAATCCATTTCTCAAAAGAGCAAACAGATTTTTTTATATTCAATTTTGAAATCTGACATGGGGCTAGACATTTTGTCAATTTCCCAGCTGCCCCTGGTCATGTGACTTGTGCCTGCACTTTAGGAGAGAAATGCTTTCTGGCAGGCTACTGTTTTTCTTTCTCAATGTAACTGAATGTGTCTCAGTGGGACATGGGTTGTTCTTAGATCTACCAGGCAGCTGTTATCTTGTGTTAGGGAGCTGCTATCTGGTTCCCATTGTTCTTTTGTTTGGCTGCTGGGGGGTGATATCACTCCAACTTGCAGTACAGCAGTAAAGAGTGATTGAAGTTTAACAGAGCACAAGTCAAATGACTTGGGGCAGCTGGGAAATTGACAATATGTTTAGCCTCATGTCAGATTTAAAAATTGAATATAAATTTGCTCTTTTGAGATATGGATTTCAGTGCAGAATTCTGCTGGAGCAGCACTATTAACTGATTCATTTTGAAAAAAATGTTTTTCCCATGGCAGTATCCCTTTAACATTGCACCATATTGGACATCAGAGAAGAACTGTGTCAGAGTTGCTGAAAATGAGTGCACCTTTAAATATAGCATTCGTCTGACAGCTCTGAAACCAAAGATATTTTTTGTGGAAATCTTTATGGTGTGTAACAGTACTTTTATAGATAGGCTTCTAATGATTTTTTTTCTAAATTGCACAGCTAACATATTCAGAAAAAAAGACGTGCTATAAAACTGCCTGAAAAAATAAAGAACGTTGCTGGTAATTAGAATATCTTTCCTTTATGCATTTTTTATAACTGTAACAAACAGTGTTGGTATTGTAGATAAAGAGAAGCATATATTACTTAAAACTTAAATTAGACCATTGCTGTAATCATGTTTCACTGGTTCAGAAGCATCAAAAATGCCTATAAATGTTAATGCAATCAAGTGCTGTTGAATTATTTTATCAAGGCTTTCACCAATTACCATTACCATGGTATGATCTTTATTAGGCATTCAAAATGTTGCAAAAAGGAATAGATTTCTAAGAAAAACAGGAATAATTTTAAAGAATCGTTGAAGAAAAAATGTTCAGAAATGCATATGAGACATATGAAATGCAACCTGACACTTTTACTGCCCATAAGGGAATGTTCTTTTTAAAAGATGTTTCCTTGATGGAAGGTCACCCTGTGGTTCCCTATTTCACTTCTATCTGCATTACAGTGCTACTGATAGCTGTGCAAATCCAAGAGGCCCATTTATCAGCATTCTCATTTTAATGATTTAAGAGGTTTTTGAAACCACAAATAAACTCGTTTTTTTCTAAAACCATAAATGCCATGTCCTTTATTAAAAGATTGGAATATAAAAAGCATGAATGAAAAAAAGAAAGCTGAATGATGTGCTTAAAATCCGAAAACCTCTTAGGTGTATTAAAAAAGTTTTAAAGTCTGAAGGGGTAAAAAAAAAAAGGTCCAATAGGATCAGCGCAGTTCTCGTTGACTTCTATAGGACCTTGACTGCTTTTACTTGCTGATAGCTTAGATCACTAGCAAAGATTATTGCTGCAAAAATGCCTGCAGTTTGTTATAAATATGTGATACTCCTACCCATATGGCCTTACATTATTTGTGAGCTGCATCCTGTTCTTGTCTCATTGTGTTTCTCAGCTGTAAAATGATACCAGACAGGGTTTAGCCTGTTCCATTGTAAGCCCCCTTTCATGGTATATAAACATTCAGAAAAGGATATTTTGTGCAATAGCAATGTATTGTTTCACAAGAATAAGGCTAGCTGGCATGGGGCAACATTAACCCTCTTTAAAATGTTTAAAACCAGCATGAAAGACAATGGAAGCTTTAACAAGACTGTGAGCTGATTGAGCAACACCTTCATAGAAGGTTAGGGGCAATGTGAAAGGGGTATAAACTGGCATAACTAAAGGTTACAAGCCTTGATTTGCACGGAGTCTAACTTTTCACCAGGTTTTCCAATCAAAGCAGAAATTTCTCACCACACTGTGGGACTTCCAAAGTGCAGTAGTAAATTCCAACAGAATCTCAGGATGGTCTCATGAAACGACTCTCTTTAGGCTACATGGATGCCCAGGAAGTAAAAGAGAAAATGGAATCATTTGAATGGGGCTTTTATTCTGTATGACTCAAAGCACAAGTAAGGCAGCCATTATAGGCCCACTAAGTAGCAGAGACACCAGAAGATTAAGGGGCCTATTTATCAGGTCATGTAAAAAGTGGAGTGAAGCATTACCAGTGATGTTGCCCAGAGCAACAAATCAGCAATTAGGTTTCAACAGTTAGAAAATAAAACTCCACTCCACTTATTACACAGCATGATAAATAGGCCCCTAAGTGATTTGTCCATTAGCAAGAGGGGTTGCAACGGGGATTTCAACTAGGATCTATAGCATGAAATTTCCCATGATTAAAGGAGAACTAAACCCTGAAAATGAATATGGCTAAAACTGTCATGTTTTATATACTGAACTTAATGTACCAGCCTAAAGTTTCAGCATGTCAATAGCAGCAATTATCCAGGAACTTAAACTTGCCACAGGGGGTCACCATCAGTAATGAGCTCACATATTTTGCCTTAACGATTTGAATATTCGTGCATTACACAAACTAAGGTGGAAAACTAAGGTGGATAAACGATTAACATAAGTGAAAGCATTGTTCTATTTATTGTTGAATGCCAGCACAAGGAAAATGGCTGTGTATTCAGGCACATGCTGTATGGCTGGCAAATGTATCAGATATTATTGATTAGATGTCAAGAATACACATCTGTGTCTGAAGCCTTGAAGCCACACTAGTCTATCTCATGACTTTGCTCCAGGAGGAATATGGAATTAAGTATATTGCAAGATGTGTTACAAACCCCATTTACAGAATCCAGGAAAGAATCTTAAACAGTAACTTAAACAGTATCATATATTTATCTGTTAATATCTAATTTTGACAAAATTTCACTAAATACAATTGGTGCACAATGTTTTTGATTAGTAAACCAAGCCAAATGTTTACCAAGCCAAAGTCACCAAACACATGGGCGTGTTTTGAAGCGCGTTGAGGTTACCTCAGCCCATAATATAAACACAACTATGCACTCTGTATCGGATAACGTATGCCAGCATGTTTTACTTAACATAAGTAAATTATGAAACCTGAATTTGAAATACTGTAATCTTTATGCAACCTAGAGATTCGCCCATCACTAGAAACACTGAGCAAATTTGCACCTGAGCTACCAATCAGATGATTGATTCAATGTTTCTGCCTGCAGCTGGCTGAAAAAATCGAATCATTAACTGGACGCTATAGGTTACTGCCCAGGTGCAAATCTGCCCAGTATTTATAAATGAGCCCCATTGTAGTTGAGCTACATAATGGTAACTGTATGCTCTGAATATTGCCTATACCTGAGCCACACTAAGAAGAGTCAGAATGTACACAAAATTCACATGTCCAACTTATCATCTATTTGTAGGCAGCGACATGGCTGAACTGAATGCACTCAGCGTCAGGGGTTTCAGGGCTAACCGGGGTTGCCACAACAGGAGCACAAACACCCCCCAGGTCCCCGACCCCAGGTGCAACCCCCAGCCCCTCCACCGCCACAACACACCTCCTCTAGCCCTCCACCCTGTGCGTACCTTTGTTTTCTTTGTGGCTCAATGTGGGACCAGTCGAGGAGGTCAAGGAACAGCACAAGTTTTTTCTGGTGTCTCGCCAGTCCATTCTGACCGTGAATGCACCGAATACAGTGCAGTGTGCAAAGTGCAATTCTTAGACACAAATTGCCATTTTTATTACTCACAATGCAGTTAGTTTTGCCTACTTGAATTTTGTTGTGCATGAAACTGGAGGCAATTGTGCATACACATATTTGCAAATTTGCAAATCGGTTTCATATATTTTTCAAATATTTTGTATATTTTTGCCTTGCAGGGAGTTTCCACCCAAAATGTATTTCTTCCCTTAATGATAGAAATGTAACTCTAAACAACTATTCAATACATATTAATTCAATCTGTTTTTAATGGTTTTGAAGTTATTTGGAAATGTATTTGTTACTGAAAACAGTATTTGTAATACTGTTTAAATTATTTGTGCTGACTCCTGAAACAATACAGAGCTGGCTGTTGATTAAGAGACCAAGAAACAAATACATCTGTCAACTGTGATTTCATTAACAAATTACCATTGAAAATGTGTAATTATTATATATTGGAAAACTGCTTAGAATATATTTTCTTTCATTATGCAAGAATAGTTTTAGGCTGAGGACCCCTTTAAAAAAGAAAAACATTCTAAACATCTTTATATAAAATATTCATTCACTGTAATATCTTGTTATTTAATTGGCAAGGCAAATTATACTGTTGAGTGAGCTCATAATACTCTTGTCAAAAAGAAAGTAATAAGTTAGTATTAACTTTAAACATGTCATTTAATGCTAAATTATTTTTAAAATTAGAGCTAATTTTTAGTAATCAGACTTTGATTAATTACATATCAAGAATGCAGATTTGACATGTCCCAGAAATGAAAGAACATAAGCGACATAACAAATCACTCCCAGGCCAACTGTACCAATCACCTGGGCTGGAGCATAGCAGATTTATATCCCCCTGCAATGTGGTTTAGATGCACTTCTAGATTACGATACATTTTCCATCACATCATTAATTATTTCTCTGGTTTATTTATAAAGAAATACAGTGACTAGAGAAAAGGAGCAGTGTAATTCTCTCTTGACAAATCATACAGCCTACATAAATCACATGACTTGACTTAGAAAATGATTTATTGTTTCGCTGATCTGCAGCATTTCTGACACCAGAACAAAGAATCAATTTTTGTACTGTGAACTATATGATTAAATGGGCAGAGCTACTTTATTTGTGGTGCCTATGGTCTGTTTAACGAGGAGACGGAGAAGGGAATTAAAGGGACACCAATAAAAAAAAGTGCAGGTTGCATCTGTAAAAAAAAATATCTCCCATCACTACACACAATCTATGTATATTTGCCTTAAAGGAAAACTATACCCCCAAAATGAACACTTAAGCAACATATAGTACATATTATATTAAGTGGCATATTAAAGAATCTTAACTGGAATATATATTTAATCAAACTGGAATATATATTTAAGTAAATATTGCCCTTTTACATCTCTTGCCTTGAACCACCATTTCGTGACTCTATCTGTGCTGCCTCAGAGATCACCTGACCAGAAATACTACAACACTAACTGTAACAGGAAGAAGTGAGGAAGCAAAAGGCACAACTCTGTCTGTTAATTGGCTCATGTGACCTTACATGTGGTTTGTATGTGTGCACAGTGAATCTTACGATCTCAGGGGGCGGCCCTTATTTTTTAAAATGGCAATTTTCTATTTACGATTACCCAATGGCACATACTACTAGAAAAGTATATTATTATGATAATGGTTCATTTACATGAAGCAGGGTTTTACATATGAGCTGTTTTATGCAATATCTTTTTATAGAGACCTACATTGTTTGGGGGGTATAGTTTTCCTTTAAGTGGTTGTTAATGTTGCTCTGTGAAATTGCATGCCTCAAACAGTGCCACATAAAAAAGAATATTAGCAGCATAATGTGCACAAACATAAATAACAGAATGTATACCAGCAGCATCAATAGCAGAAGGACAAGAGTGAAACCTTTGGACAGAAACTCCAATTGTTCAGCAAGCAAGCCATTATTAAGAGGGTTTCGGGTACAGCCAAAATGGCAACGATTATGGGGTTGATTTATTCATGCTCAATATTTTTTTGTTACAATACTGTCTACTGCTCAGTAACAGAATAATCTTAGTAACAAAGTAATCTCTTTTTGCAGTTTTGCTTTGGGATTAATGATGCAAAGAGATGTTGCTAAATTCTAACACCTAACATATCAACTCTAGCACCTAACATATCAACTGATCAAAATAAAACACATTCTCTCAAAATGACAACAAACTGACATTTATCAATGCAGATAGATATAATAATTTCTTAACTGCTAGGAAACTTACAGCGAGTGTTTTTTAATGTGTTTAAATTAGAACTACACACACACACACACACACACACACACACACACACACACACACACACACCTATAGAGGCTTGTACCTGGGTGCAAAACAGAAAAAATACATAACAGCTAAATGATGATGCACACAAGGTTTTTTTTAATTAAAACAACTTACTTTATTAAATTGACGTTTCGGTCCTCGTCAGGGACCTTTATCAAGAAGGTTCAAGCAGAATGAGTGCACACTGGGAACCTTTTCACAGGTTTTATTTTAAAACCATAATTTTATTAAGTTAATAAAAAAAAAACAGGCCAATGTTTCGGTCCACCTCTAGGACCTTTATCAAGACCATGATTGTTCTAAAATCAATGCTTTAAATAGGCAAGGTTAGAAGACACTCACCCAATCACGTGTACCAGATAAAATCATGTGAACAAATATATATATATATATATATATTATATAAGAAAGATTAGCATGCAAACATGACGTGATGCTGGCCTCACAGTTTGTGAAACGTGGGGAAGATGGGGAACAAATGACAAAGGTCTCAAGGAAGACCAAAATGTTAGAATAATAAATAAACTTTATTTCTTTTCACCTTTTCACCATATTTCATAGCCCTGTGAGTGCCTTGCTTTAAATGATATTCTCTATATATAAAACAGGCTCTTTCCTATAGTCATTAAAATATAATTTCAATGCACTTAGGACCTAGGACCTGACCAGGAGCAGATTGTCCATTTCTCCGCTGGCATTTTTCCACCAGTGTAGAAATTACCTAAAACAGCAACTGCTCCTCCACTTTCAAAAATCTTTACCATGGCACACTGTCAAGAAAATATCTTACAAAATCCTTCTAGTAACCTTCAAAGCCCTTCGATCCTTGCACCATCTGCTTGTTGTGTCATGTGTGTTTATATGATCCTTTCATTTCCTCCATTCCTCTCTGAGCTAATTTATTTTCACACCATCGACGTGTACCTGCTTCTTATGCCCAAATTCTCTATGCTCTATCCCCAAATTCCTCAGTAAGGCTTCCTTAGCCTTTTTCAAAAAGAAACTCAAATCGAACTTCTTGGAGTGCTAACATGGTGATCCAGGATTTGAAAGTTGTTCCCAGGAGCTCACCATCTTGGATTTAATAAGGATTTTTGGAGCGTCAGTGAGGAATGTTCAGTGTGATCTAGGCTGCTTAGGAGAAGCTGTAACCATTTGCAGAAATTCATGTAACATCTGTCATGGAAGCTGATGCTACAGGGCTTCTTGGCAGAATGTGCTGGTCTCTATGCTGATGTGTCATGTAAATCTAAAATAAATTACTAATCAGATCTTATCAGCCTTGTATTGCTTTTATGTATATGTGACTTGTTCCCTGAGCTCATGTGAGTGACAGGAGAAAAGAAGATGGGGAGCTATTGGGGCATCTTTGGAGACACAGATCTTCACTGCTAAAGGGCCGTGGTTGCATTGGGTTGGTGCAGAACCAGAAAACATAATGTGCTACATAATGTGCTACTACTTTTCTTTGATATCCTTTAGTTCTCCTTAATCGTTAAAATACCTATATGTTAGGTATTTGTTAGACTGCTCATTAAAAGTGAAAGCTCCTTTTTTTCCAACAGTCTCATTTTTTCCAAGCAATTGTAGGATTAGGAAAAGGCAGTTCATCACAGTAACAGTCACAGATAAACCTCCTGTATAATGAACTACCATTATCCCCTATGCTATCAGTCATTTAAAAAAAATGGAATAATACTGCTAATGAATGGGCAATACTTACAGAATTTAAATACATAGAATATTGAACAATATAAAAACACAAATGCAAGAGCACATTTCTAGCCAAGAGATAAAAATAAATGAGATACTTTTTGTTACATATTTATCCAAATAAATGGAAACCCATAGATTGTTAAACTGAAATGGGATCATGGGAGCCATTCTCCTAAATGTCCTCTTAGCTGCTTCTTCAGCACCAGCAATTTCTGGTATTTTGGCTCCTGAATAAGGGTCATGTCCTTTCTACATAATCAAAATCTATTGTGTTTTTCCTTCTGGTTTACTAACCTTCAAAAAAATCAATATGTAAAACAAATAAATAACATGTTAATATACTGTGTTCTCTCTAGAGATAATTACTCCACAAAGACTTTGCAACATTGCTTAGGCTGCAAAAAAAAACATTTGCCTCAAACCTATTCTGCAAGATAATTTCATTTCCAAGCTACAATAAATACATTTAAATCACATTTGACTCCACTATGCTGCATCATAGGTCAATTTTGAAACGACTGCAAGATGTCAGTGTGCATATAAGCCAATTATGCTGAAATGATAAATATGTTTTAGGGGAAACATAGTAAATGGCTGAAATTTTAGGAGTGTTGCTCTCACAAAGCAGCTACCAGCCTCATGAGGATGCATGAAAATGAATAGCTTTGTTGAAAAGCTTTTTCACATACTTTTTCACAGCTAATTTATATTGATGGTATTTGCAGGGCTTTAGGTTTCACTGAAAATGGATTTTTATGCAACGCTAGTTCGCTCTTATTTGAATTCTATTTTTGCCACATTTTGCTATGGTTGCGCATCATGTAAATATTTAATTTAAAATTTTCAGTATAGGCAGGGGCATGCTATATTGGTGTATGACACCAGTGTGTATCTAATAGTCATGGGCAACTATTGTTTCTTGTAAGAATCAAATCATTTTTTGCTGGTCTTCAAATGAAGTGTATTTAAACGGGACACAAACCAACCTATGATTACATATCTTATGATATGAAAGGCGTCAGGCAGTTTTGTTTTTAATGGAATAAAATATAAATTGTTTATTGTCTTCATGGTGCTCGCCTTTATATGCTGTTTAAAGGGGACACTAGTTTTCAATTTGCGTTTGTTGTTCTACTTTCTATTTAACTTTAATAAAATATTAAACTTGTAGAATCTTGATATGCGGACAAATATATGCTCTGTGGTACTGCCAGTACATACGTTAGTTCAATAAGCAATTAATGACAGATTGTAGACAAGGCAAAATACAAAGTGGCACAAGGGTTGCAGAAATATAAGTAGGTTTGTAGGGCTGGAGTGAAGCTGATTCTTCTCAACTGCGCTTGGCAAAAAAAGGGAAAAGGCTGAGGGGGTACACATCCCATGAAAGGAAATGTTTCAAATAACCCATAGGCACCAGGCAATGAGGATGGTAAAAAAAAGCAATATTTATAGGATCCATACCATCCATACCACACCAGACTTTAATGACGTTTTCACGTGATTAACCGTGGGATACGTTTTTTTGATTGAATTGCATCTCAAATTGAATTTTGTCCATAACAATTCACGTGATAAACTATTTTCTCACTGAATTGAATCAGGCCCAATGTGTTTTATCTTCTTCCCTGAACTTGATTGAAAATACCAGTATGATCTACTGGTTAGATTCACTTTTCAAAATATGCCACGGTATGTTTTTTTTAAAAAAAAAAACAAAAGCAAGTAATATTTTGGCTGTTTTCACAGATTTGTTTTCACCAAGGTAGGAAGTATTTTCAAACTCCCTGATTTCCTATGACAGTGCTCAGCTTAGAGAAGCTGTACCTGCTTCACCTATAAAAGAATGGGAAATACAAGGCTTTCATCTTGCTTATGTCTGAGTGACATCAGCACATACTTCTCTAGGAGAAATGGCAGAGATGCATCCTATTTTCCTTAGTTTTTTTACATTCATTAATCTGCCATACCAGCAGCCGTCACCTGATGTATCTGGCCCTTTGAAAAATAATGTTTGTATCGTTTCTAAATCCCAGCATGCTACTACAGAATGATAACACCTTTCCTACTGTTTATTTTCTATAAGCAACTAACAATACTGAACAGTTTGACACAATTTCAGTATTTCTGTCAAACAGAGCAAGCGACAACAAATGTGTATCTTTTGTTCCAAATGGTTGTTTTTTTGAGCTTATTGAAGTTTAATTTACCAAATTGTCCAGTGAAAAAAAGCAAGGTAAAACAGAGATTTTAACAAAAAAAACATAGCCTCCTTTCTCATGTAGAATATTGTACATAGGGTACTTTTGTAATAACTGACTTGGAAATTGGTGTTGAAGGTTCACTAGGGATGCAGAGAGACTATTTTTATAATAAGAGCAGCCAAAGTAGAAAACTGTATTTTATATAGGTAGCCCAGTGTAGAGCAGCAGGGATGAGGTCAGTCATGCAGGAACCTATAATATGCAATGTGTTAAGCAATGAGAGATGAACCTGAAATTTAAAGCACTTCATAACTCTGCCCCTTCCTACATCTCTGAACTAATCTCTATATACTCACCCAAACACTTACTATGCTTTTCTACTGACCTGCTCCTCAACTCTTCTGTCATTAACGCCTCACATGCTCGCATTCAAGCCTTTACAAGGGCTGCCTCCCTCCCCTGGAATTCTCTCCCACAGTCTGTCTGACTTTCTCCCAACCTTTCTGCTTTCAAGAAATCTCTTAAATGCACCTATTTAGAGAAGCCTACATTCACTCTGCTTAACTTCCAAATGCAGCACCACATACAGTACCACATCTCTCACCAATTTAATTCTGATCTTGTCCACTCCCATACCTTGTGTCTTATTCCCTTCACTTTAGATTGTAAGCCCTTTTGCACAGGGCTGTCCTCACCTTTTGTACCTGTATTGGTTGTGATGTATGTAACTTCATATAAAGCACTGCGTATCTTGACAGCGCTATATAAATAAATGATGATGATATTCTACATATGTAATTCATGTGATTTAGCTGTGTAAACACATTTATTTTATAGTGCTGTGAAATATGTTGAAGCTCTATAAATACATGTTAATAATAACAATAATAAAAATAATAATAATAATCACCATAGGAATGCTATTGAGAGAACAAAAATCTGCATAGGCAATCAGGCTTGAGAGCTAGTAAACTGTATGTGTGAGGGTCATAGACACTAGTGCCTAAAAAGCCAGTGCCCTATTACTTTAAGTAAAACATTACCTTTGGGCAATAGCTTCCATTTACCCTATACCAATGTGAGGGCAGTCAGTATATACTGTATGAATGTCACACTGGCACCTTCTTACGTGTATAGTATTGTATTTCTTAGGTGAGTTTACCTACCTGCCTGTCTAACATAGTTTCTCAATTCCATATGTCTCTTACACAGTTGATCAAATAGAAGACTTTTTTTTAAAAACAGTAATTTTGATTCAGGAAGGAGCTTCATTTGCCACTACTAGTATTTACAAGTTAGCATTATGTTCCAAAGCAAGAGCTTACAGTCAACATGAACGTCAACAAAGTGGAAGAACTGAAGGTAAATACAGCAACAGTGGAAATGTATTGGGCTGACATATTGGTATTCAAAAGTACTATAAAATATTTCCTATATTACATAAATATGCATTCTGTTGCAGTGACCTTCACAATCCATAATCACTCTGGGTTTACCTTTTACTCATCACACCATTAATGATATCACAAGGAGACCCATAGATATTGGTTACTGCAATAAGGATCTCATTCACAAATCAATATCTGCACCGATGAAATTTGCTTTTATTGTTTTTTTGTCTGTAGCCACCCTTTAAATAATATTATGACCAGGAGCAAGGTTAACAAGACCAAAGAACAATACATGCTGCCGTGGGCAGGGGCCAAGAAATCCACTGGATTGTAGACTTTCTAGCTACTGAGAGGTAACTGTTGTCCCCTCTCCGGCTAGAAAAATCTTTATAAAGAATAGTATAAAAAGAATCTTGTATAACATTTGTTGTCATTTTGATTTCATTTGTTTAATATGAAAATCAAATAAAATATTTTAAACACAAAAAGAATCTTGCTAGCAAAATCTAAATATATAAAAGGCATATGTTCAGTTCTTCCCTGTTCATTTATTGCCACACTTCCATAATCCAAAATTATCTACTCCATGAAATCCATAACAAATGTGTTTTTGTTTATAATGAACATTTGCAGTGACTCGGGTATCAAATTAAATGAGTGTACACTGTTTATAAAATAACACTGAAATAACACATTGATATTAATTTAGGGATTAATTCAATTTTAAACTGATCTCTCAATTCATCCTGCTCTAGTAGACATTTCCCCTTGCAGCCAGGAAAGGAGATTAAAATTGACATTTTCCTTAAAAAAAGATACATTGATATTCATGAAATGTTTAAGATGAATATCATAAGTGTTAGGATGCTGCAAAAAATTAGATGTTTCCTAAATCCAAAAATATCAGATATGACAATTTAATTTATTATTTGGATATTGAAATGCCAGGTCATTCGAATGATTAATGACTAGAATTGCACATCAGTTCAAATATAGGTATCAGTATCGATTTTATTTTATAATGTTGTTATAAAAAACCAATGAGCTTGTTCTTCAAGCTAATGAAGAACACATCTATTCATTCTCAGTCAGCTGCTGATTGTCTATGCATTATTATAATTGCAACTTAGGAACATTTGAAGCAAAATAGGTGCAAGGTGTAAATATGGTTGCAACTGTGGGTCTAAAATATCATTTTAATAAGTTTTAGCCTTGTTGCACCCAGCTCAGCTAAGTCATAGTGGCATCTACTATAATATAGGTGGAGAGTGCAACATTAAAGCCAAATAGGGGAATGTAATACAAGGTGCAATGTTTGTCAAGGTCATAGAAAATCCATAGAAGCCAACCACGTGTTTGCTTTCAAACAGATGTTCAGTATATAAAGGTGGCCATACACGGAGAGATCCGCTCGTTTGGTTTGGTGATGTCTCCAAACGAGCGGATCTCTCTCCGATATGCCCACCTTGAGGTGGGCAATATCGGGCTGATCCTAACGAATGGGAGTGGGATTGGGGTCCGCATCAACGAACAGATGTGGCCGCAATCCGACGGGATTTTTTGTCCCATCCGATCGAGATCTGGCCAACTTTCGGCCAGATCTCGATCAGGGAAGCCCGTTGGGGGGCCCCATACACAGGCCAATAAGCTGCCGACTTGGTCTGTCGGCAGCTTTTATCGGCCCGTGTATGGCCACCTTTACTTGCTCATTGGTTGGAATAGGTGACTAGAGTAGCAGCAAATGTTGCACCTTTATAACTTTACCCTCAATATGAACCTGAACTTAAATTCTGCTTATGAGCACCTGTTAGGTCCAAGGTTCCATTAGTACTCTGTGCCTGCACATATATCTATTTGCTCTACAAGAACATTAAAGGGATCCTGTCATCGGAAAACATGTTTTTTTCAAAACGCATCAGTTAATAGTGCTGCTCCAGCAGAATTCTGCACTGAAATCCATTTCTCAAAAGAGCAACCAGATTTTTTTATATTCAATTTTGAAATCTGACATGGGGCTAGACATTTTGTCAATTTCCCAGCTGCCCCCAGTCATGTGACTTGAGCCTGCACTTTAGGAGAGAAATGCTTTCTGGCAGGCTGCTGTTTTTCCTTCTCAATGTAACTGAATGTGTCTCAGTGGGACATGGTTTTTTACTATTGACAATATGTCTAGCCCCATGTCAGATTCCAAAATTGAATATAAAAAAATCTGTTTGCTCTTTTGAGAAATGGATTTCAGTGCAGAATTCTGCTGGAGTAGCACTATTGACTGATTCATTTTGAAAAAAAAATGTTTTCCCATGACAGTATCCCTTTAAGCATGTTGCATGTGTTTAAGAGAATGGTCATTGAAGATGGACAATGAAGCCATGGAACATCCATGCTAACACCAATAAACTGTGCCCATCATTTAGAGTGCAATGAAAATGTCTGAAAGTATTAAGCCATAGCATGCATAGATGCCAAGTTTTACGCTGCAAGCCAGCCATTCATTCATGCTCCTTCTGCAAAACCAGCTGATTAAAATAGCAAATTAAAAGACAACTATGATTTATTGTGTAAAATCTACTCATAATACTGAAACGTTGGTGTTCCCCTAAGTTTTCTTATATTTATTACAATTTCCATTCTCTACAGATCTCATTTGTGAAACCTTCTGGCTTGTGTCACATAGGGATATTACACACTGTATTGCAGAAACAACCTTGCCAAGAACCTTTGTGTTTTAACAAATATACCTCCTGTTCTGGGCCTTTCACATAAGTATTATTTCGTTTTTTGCAGCAGTGCAAAGTAATATATGGTGTCATTTCATTTGTAGTTTCATTGCCATTCCCTTATTTCCAATTACTAAAATACCCTAGTATTCGCTTTATGGGCTTGTGTCATAGTTATGTTATTATTTTTTTCAAGAAAGATATCCTTAAATACAGATACACAGTAGTCTTTAGTCCATCAGATGTGTTGTTTTTGCTAGATTAGAGGAAAAACTACACTAAGTTGAAAGAAAACATTTGGTAGCAAAGATGTGATGCCTTTAATGCCTTTGTGGACTCTGATGTCCCTTCTTCAGTTCAATATTAATCTACTTGCCATTCATGCCCATGAATGTAAAAAATTAAGAACTTAAATTAAGTTGATTTATATTCATCTGTAACTACATTTCCATGACATGGATTTTGAGATCTCTTATTCAATATTCTCTGTCTATACTTAGTGATACTACTCTTAGTTGGCTGCTTTCTGGCACAGCAACCAACAGAGCTGATCCATGAGCAAAACAGGCTAGAAAACAGGGGCCCATTATGGAAACCTGTTATCCAGAAAGCTCTGAGTTTTGGAAAGGCCATCTCCCAAATAGTACAATTTAAGAAAATATTGTTACTTAAGATTTTTAAAAGATTATCTGTAATAATAAAAAATGATTTGCCTAACACAATAATGTTTTGTTAACTATAATACTATATACCGGAGACATAGAGGTGACTCATTGTTAACCCAACCAGGGTTACGTATTTGATGTGAGTTCATCTTATCCTTTCCTCCACTACTTTTTTCTTTCCCCTACCCTTTTAATTAAAATCAATAAAGAAATATTTGTAAAAAATACTGAATCCAGATTGGTGGCAAAACAATCCTATTGGGTTTATTTACTGTTGAAATGATTTCTTAGCAATTGTAAGGTATTGTGATCCAAAATATGGAAAGATTCTTTATCTAGAAAAACCTAGGTCCCAGGCATTCCTATAATAGATCCTATACCTGTATGTGGATTATGTGGATCATGTGGCTTTGAAACCAATTGTACACTTTTGTAGACAATTTATCTATTGTTTCATATAACTGTTAGTTAGTTTCTTTGTCTTTCTTTTTCAGATATGGTATTGAGTTTTAGGTTAGTTTCCTTAATTATTATTGGCCCTTTAAATGCAAAGCCCAACAATTTACATTATAGGTTGAAAGCTAGCAGTTATATAGGATATGAAAATTATGATGCGGCATGCAAATTTGTGTAGGGAAAAGTTCCCAAAAGCTTCCCCAAGCCCAGCAGTACCTGCTCCTCAGGAAGGGAACAGAGAGCAGAGGAAGCCACACTTTTTTTCTGTGTCACACTGTAATGGGCCCGAAGGCGCAGTAATAGTGTAGACCAAAGAGGAGACCAAACCAAGTTCGAGGTACAAGAGGATTTATCGAAAGAATAGTCAAGGTACAGGCAATGGATCAGACCAGGCAGCAGACAACAGGAATCGTAATAACAGGCAGAAGTCGGTACACAAGAATCAAAGCAATATACGTCACACCCAGGAACAGACGAATCAGGAACCTATAGTTGGGCAAGGACTGGAAGGGGAGAGAGGTTTAAATAGTCACTGAGTTTGGCGCCAAAATTGACGCACTGGCGTCAGACGCTGACGTGCTTGCGTCAGACGCCAGCGTCCCCACGCTGACGTCTTGACGCCGGCGCCCATTCTGACGCCGGCGTCCATTCTGTCGCCGGCGGCCAATCCGGGAGCAGGAAGATGATGACACCATAGAGCTGCGCCCATCAGGAACCATGCGGTGAGGCAGGAGGTCGCCATCTTGGACGCCATCTTCGGAGGGTAAGTTGGAATCCATTACAGTACCCCCCTCCTTAGGGGGGGCCTCAGGACCACCAAGACTAGGAGAGGAAGGGAAAAGTCTGTGGAACTTACGGACCAAGGCAGGCGCATGGACGTCTGAGTTCCTCACCCAGGAGCACTCTTCCGGCCCAAACCCTTTCCACTCGATGAGATACTGAAGAGTACCCCTGGAAAAACGAGAGTCCAAAATCCTCTTGACTTCGAATTCCTGGTGACCATCAACCAGGACAGGAGCTGGGGAAGAAGAAGAGGGACAAGACACAGCAGGCTTAAGTAACGAGACATGAAAGACATTTGGAATCCGCATCTCCGGAGGAAGTTGAAGGCGGACCGCCACAGGGTTGATGACTTCGACAACAGGATAAGGACCGATGAACTTAGGACCAAGTTTAGGAGTAGGGATTTTCAGACGAATATTGCGGGTAGAAAGAAAAACTTTGTCACCAGGAGAATATGGAGGGGCAGGAACTCTTCTCTTATCGGCAAATCTCTTCTGAGCCAGGGAACTCTTCTCCAAATTAGAGGCAGTGGCCTCCCAGATAGCCAACATGTGAGCAGCTTGGTCGTTGGCCGCAGGAACGTTGGTGAGAAGAAGATCTTGAGGGAAGGCCAACGGATTCCGACCATAAACACAGAAGAAGGGAGACTTTAGAGAAGAGGAATGCAGCGCATTATTGTGAGCGAACTCAGCCCAAGGAAGAAGATCTGACCAATCGTCCTGGCACAGAGACACGTGACAGCGCAGAAACTGCTCCAAAGCCTGGTTGACCCGTTCAGCGGCACCATTGGATTGTGGGTGGTAAGCAGAGGAAAATTGGAGAGAAATATTAAGGGCCTTGCATAGCGACCTCCAGAACTTGGATATAAATTGAGACCCTCGATCGGAAACAATCTCAGCAGGAAAACCATGCAGACGAAAAATATGTTTAATAAAAAGTTCAGAAAGTTCAGAGGCAGAAGGCAATTTCCGAAGAGGAGTAAAATGGGCCATCTTACTAAATCTGTCAATCACCACCCAGATCACGGTGTGGCCGGAGGATAAGGGCAAATCGACAATGAAATCCATTGCCACATGAGTCCAAGGGCGAGAAGGGATGGGCAGCGGCAGTAGAAGACCTTTGGGAGAAGAATGACTAGCTTTAGAGACAGCACAGGTAGCACAGGAAGAAATAAAGTCTTTAACGTCCTTTCTCATCGATGGCCACCACACCAAGCGTGACAGGAGTTCAGTGGTCTTCTCAATCCCCGGGTGACCAGCTTGTTTGGAATTGTGAGTTTGAGAAAGGATGGCCTGGCGACACTCTGGTGGAACAAAAGCGACCCCCAAGGGAATGTTATCAGGAGCAGAGGCCTGGGCAGAAAGGAGTTCAGAAGCCAAGGAGGGAAACAAGGCAGCCACAATCTAGGAAGGAGGCACTATAGGTTCGGGATCTTCAGAATAAGAAATCTCGGGAACAAAACTCCTGGACAGCGCATCCGCCGTTCTATTTCTTGAGCCAGGACGAAAGGTGATGATAAAATTAAAACGGGAGAAAAATAAAGACCATCTGGCTTGACGAGGATTTAAACGTTTCAGGGACTGGATAAATTCAAGGTTCTTGTGGTCTGTAAAGATGGTCACAGGAATAGAAGATCCCTCAAGAAGATGCCTCCACTCCTCCAGGGCCAATTTGACCGCGAGCAGTTCGCGATTCCCAACGTCGTAATTCTGCTCGGGAGAAGAGAATTTTTTGGAGAAGAATGCACACGGATGTAACTTCCCATCCGAAGAAGACCTTTGAGATAAAACGGCTCCAGCTCCCACATCAGAGGCGTCCACTTCAAGGAAAAAGGGCAGAAGGGGTTCGGGGTGTCTCAGGATCGGTGCAGCAGAAAAGGCCTCTTTCAATGTTTCAAAGGCTTCCACAGCTAGAGGGGGCCAGTGCTGAGGTTTGCCCCCTTTGCGAATGAGAGCAAGAATAGGAGAAATCTTGGAGGAAAAGCCTTTAATGAACTGCCTATAATAATTGGCAAAGCCGATAAACCTTTGAATAGCCTTGACGCTGGTGGGTAGAGGCCAATCAAGAATTGCAGTAACCTTTGCTGGATCCATCTTGAACCCCTGTTGTGAGATTATATACCCAAGGAAAGGAATGGAAGACACCTCGAAGGAACATTTCTCCAACTTGGCGAAGAGATTATTCTTTCTAAGACGAAGAAGAACTTCCTTCACCTGACAACGGTGTTCCTGAAGATCTTTGGAGAAAATGAGGATATCATCCAGGTAAACGACTACACATTGCCCCAACAAATCTCTGAAAACGTCATTTACGAACTCCTGGAAGACCGCAGGGGCGTTACATAGACCAAATGGCATTACTAGGTACTCATAATGCCCGTCACGAGTGTTGAAAGCGGTCTTCCATTCATCGCCCTCTCGGATCCGGATGAGGTTGTAGGCGCCCCGAAGATCAAGTTTGGTGAAGAGATTAGCGCCTCTCAACTGATCGAAGAGTTCAGAGATTAAGGGGAGAGGGTAACGGTTTTTGATAGTGATCTTATTCAGCCCTCTATAGTCGATGCAGGGCCGCAGACTGCCATCCTTCTTTTCGACAAAGAAAAAACCTGCTCCAGCAGGAGACGATGAGGGACGAATGAACCCTCTCTGAAGATTCTCCTGAATGTAGGTTTTCATGGCAGCTGTTTCAGAAGGAGACAGAGGGTAGGTGCGGCCACGAGGAGGCATGGAACCAGGCAAGAGTTCAACTGGGCAGTCGTAGGGTCGATGGGGAGGAAGAGTCTCAGCGGAGCCCTTATTGAAAACATCCGAAAAGGATTGATATACAACAGGAAGAGAGGGCTTAGAAGACACAGAGGAAACTTTGACAATGGGCACTGCAGGTAAACAGTTCTGTTGGCAATGTGGACTCCAACGGGCAACTTGTGAAGAAGACCAATCAATGACTGGGTTATGGGTGCATAACCAAGGAAGACCTAGAACAATAGGAGTTGAAGGGCAATCAATAAGAAGAAAGGACAGTCTCTCCAAATGCAGGGTGCCCACTTTGAGTGAAAGTTCCGAGGTGGTCTGTGAAATGATGGCAGAAGACAGAGGACGATCATCAATTGCCAGAGCTCGCATAGGAATAGCCAGAGGAAGAAGAGGAACAGCATGTCGGCAGGCAAAAGTCTTGTCCATGAAATTCCCGGCAGCCCCAGAATCTACGAAGGCTTGAACCGGGATCCTCCGGGAGCCAAACTGGATCTGTGCCGGAAGTAGGAAACGATGACCAGACGGTCGGGGAGAAGGACAAACTCCACCCAGGTAAGTCTCCCCAAACTTACCGAGGTATTGGCGTTTTCCTGGCTTCACAGGACACTCGACGATGGAGTGAGCTTTGCCCCCGCAGTAGAGACATAATCCCGCCGCCTTTCTCCGGTACTTCTCCTGTTCGGAAAGACGGGTCCTTCCAAACTGCATCGATTCCTCAGCAGATGTAGGAGAGGAAGAAGCAGAAGCCGCAGGAGGTGGAGAGAGTGAGAAGTAAGCAGGATTGTAGAGTAGGGGTCTCTGGAAGTGAGGGGCCAGGATAGGCTGGAAACGAGGGTTCCTCTTAGAATGCTCACGGTCTAGCTCGACCTGGAACTCCCTCTGGCGAGTATCGACCTTCACGGCCAAGGCGACCAGCTCTTCCCAACGGGGAGGAATTTCCCGGGATACGAGGTCATTCTTTATTCTTATAGCCAGGCCGTTGTAGAAGGCAGCATGGTAACCGTCATTGTTCCACGACGTCTCTGCTACCAGGGTGCGAAACTCAATGGCATACTCCGAAACCGAGCGGGAGCCTTGCTGGAGCTGGAACAACCGAGCCGAAGAAGCTATGGCTCGTCCAGGAGCATCAAACACCGTCCGGAACTCATGGAGAAAGGTACAGGCATTATCAATCAGAGGATCCTTCTTTTCCCAAAAGGGTGATGCCCATTCTAGGGCCTTTCCCTGCAGACGGGAGATAACATAACCCACTTTGGCTCGCTCCGAGACAAACTGACCTGGCAGCAGGGCAAACTGGATCTCACATTGGATAATGAACCCTCTGCAAGCGTCAGGATCACCACTGTAGAGAGGAGGTGCGGGGATGCGAGGCTCGGAGACTTGGAGCGGGATTGCAGGTACAGCGACTGGTGCCACGGGAGACAAGGTAGACACTTTCTCCAGGACTGCGCCGATGGCCTGACCAAAGTGAGACTGGAGTACTTCATACGAGTCAATTCGGGAAGTCAAGGCTCGAATGGTTTCACCAGGATCAGGCGAAGCATGGGTCTCCTCCAAAGGGTCCATGGCCCAACTATACTGTAATGGGCCCGAAGGCGCAGTAATAGTGTAGACCAAAGAGGAGACCAAACCAAGTTCGAGGTACAAGAGGATTTATCGAAAGAATAGTCAAGGTACAGGCAATGGATCAGACCAGGCAGCAGACAACAGGAATCGTAATAACAGGCAGAAGTCGGTACACAAGAATCAAAGCAATATACGTCACACCCAGGAACAGACGAATCAGGAACCTATAGTTGGGCAAGGACTGGAAGGGGAGAGAGGTTTAAATAGTCACTGAGTTTGGCGCCAAAATTGACGCACTGGCGTCAGACGCTGACGTGCTTGCGTCAGACGCAGACGCCAGCGTCCCCACGCTGACGTCTTGACGCCGGCGCCCATTCTGACGCCGGCGTCCATTCCGTCGCCGGCGGCCAATCCGGGAGCAGGAAGATGATGACACCATAGAGCTGCGCCCATCAGGAACCATGCGGTGAGGCAGGAGGTCGCCATCTTGGACGCCATCTTCGGAGGGTAAGTTGGAATCCATTACACACACAGGGCTGAGGGCACCACAATTCCTTCATAAGCTAATTACAAATGAAAACAGTACTCCAACCTATAGAAGGATTGTGTCACCTCCAGCCTAGTCTGATGGACTCAACTACAGAGGATCATCTTGCCGTGTTGGAGTGTTTCTTGGGTAAGTACCACTCCACTTTGGGGGCTATGATACAGAAAATAACATAATAAATGCAAGGGTTCCATATTTTGCTTGTAAACATAACAACAGTTATTGTGCATAAAGGGCCTTATTTTTTTACATCTGTATAATCTTTATTATAATTTACCCAACCACTCCCAATGTTTTTAAATTGGATATCTATCCCTTTTAGGCAGATTGACCACTCAGACAGTAAACAGTTGGGGCTGTGATCAGATCAAACCATCAGCCACAGCCATGCATTCACAGCAATCTTCAGATAACAGGATGGCTTACTCGGTAGTATAATAAGTCCCTAAAAGAAACTGGGGCTCATTTATCAACACTGGGCAAATTTGCCCATGGGCAGTTATCTATAGCAACCTATCATTGGTTAGCTTTTTAAAGCTAGCTGCAAGTAAAACAATAAATGCCACCATTATATTGGGTGCCATGGGGTAATGCCCTATTTGCCCAGTGTAGATAAATGAACCCCACTGATTGTCACCATTTTAGTCCTATACATGGACCAACAGTTTGTGAATTAGGGTCAAGAAAGGCTGGTAATAGATGTTGTAGGCCCTATAGGGATACAGGCCCTATAGAGTTTATCTTTTCACCATTTCCTTGGGTTATTGGGTAGAATCCCTGTTACAAAATAATCTTTACAGTGATAGGCTGAGAGATTTGATGACACTGCTCTGACTCACTCCTATATAGTGTGTGCAGGGAGTGGCCACTTCCTCTTTTGCGTCCGGATGTGATTCCAGCTGGATGTGCTCAGGGGGACTGAGTGCAATAGGCCCAGAAGAAGGCATGTGTCCAAGTCAGGGACCAGGTAACCCTGTGAATGAGGAACAGATATACTAGGGCAGACTTGTCATAGTCTCTCTAGGAGAGAAAGGCAGATAGGATAGAGAGAAAGAGCAGCTGAAGCTCCAACAATGATTTGCAGAAAGGGAGTAGCTTCCCAGAGGCTCTGTGTGTTGCCTCCAGTCAGGGACCTCAGTGAAGAGGGACTGTAGGGTAGAAGCTGCTTGCCTGACAACTTCCAGGAGGGAAAGATTGTACTGCAATTGCCTGTGTACTCTCTGTGTGAGCCTGCCTTTGTTCTGTGTGAACTCTCAATATGCTGCTTTCCTCAACTCCTGCGTGAGTACTGAAACCTGTGGTAATTTGCCCTTTTTGGCATAATAAACCGTTCCTGATTGTTAAGAACCTCCTGGCGCCCAAGTTGTTTTTGTGTGCACAGTAGCCTGGGGGGGATGTAGTTGCACTACACCATAGAGGGAACAATTACACTTAGCGAAGGCCCTGCGCAGGGCCTTAAGTTGTGTGTAACCTATGCTCTAGTGTTCTAGCTGGTGAATTAACCCCGAGTGGCCCAAATAGGTGTTACAATGTCTTTCTATATATGGGCACATTATAAAGAAAACACCACTTTCTTTGTGTTCTGGGGAAAGACGTTTGAGATTTTTCCTCCTATCGATAAGTTATTCTTCTTAATCAGATACATCTTTGAATCCTATGAAAATTAAGCTTTTCCTTTTTTATGTGAAAATATACTGTCATATAGTTCTATATGTCTTTTTGAAGCAACTTCTATAGAATATTTAATGTATGTATCAGTTTGGTTTAAAGATTCTGTTACATAGACTCCCTTAGCGCTTTGAAATTAATCCAGTTTTAACAGAAGTTTAATTAAAATGCCCATCACTTACACATAATCATAATGAGTGCCTGTGTATTTTCGTTAAAAAAAAAATCTTCCCTTCCAGTACACAGACCTAATCTACTGCTTTCAATTCTCTAATCCTGACTGTGGTCTCTGTCACCAGTAATCCTTTAACTGCATTAAACTGCTAATCCGACACGGTGAGCCATTAATGAGATAACTTTGCCAGGAGTTGAGAAGCTTTTTTTTTTTTTATTAATATGATATGAAATTCCCTAATGAGAAGTGTCCACACAGCGATGCTATTAAAGCAAATTAGATCTGAAAACTTTGGTTTAAAACTTGCGAAAGAAAGCCCTGCAAAGCATTTATCTAACGTGCGTTCATTAACCTTTGCTCTTTAGCATATGCCCCTCAGGAGCAGGACTGCAGAGCTTTTATGGTTGTCACACTATCTGTATATTATTTGAATTGATGTATCCAGTATAACTTAAACACGCTTTCTTTAAAGCAGATTGTTTTGCGGTGTGGTTGCCATCAACTCTGCTGTCTTTGTCTCTTATCTAAAAAAATTCTCCCAATAGATAACAGTACATATTTATTACCCCAAAAACCCTGCTTTATAATATACACTTAATTTAATTAAGACACACGCTTTTTAGTAATGATGCAGCTAACTAAATCAATTAAATGTATAAATGCATTTAGATCAATTCAATTCAATTATTCTTTGTATTGCTTTTATTTCTGCCTGAAAATCTTTTTGTCATTGAATATTTGCTAGTTTGCTCACTTCTTCATTGTTGCACTGCACCTACTGCACCTACTATGCTGCCTGGAGGCCACCATGCCACAGCCATTTCCACAACTAATACCCGCTCAAGAGCAACTGATACATCTCTCCCCTCTAGTTGTTTCATCAGGGCCTTT
This sequence comes from Xenopus petersii, assembly GCA_038501925.1. Classification (NCBI taxonomy): domain Eukaryota; kingdom Metazoa; phylum Chordata; class Amphibia; order Anura; family Pipidae; genus Xenopus; species Xenopus petersii. Next base: position 68,383,276 of record CM076676.1, on the reverse strand, counting down.
CTTGTAAGGATTTAGCTACTTTTCCTCCATTTCTCCCACAATGACACCATTAACTTTTTCTTTGCTGTCATTAGCCATTCTGATTTTAATCTCTAAAAATGTGATATTTATTTATTATAATATATATTGTGAGGTTACTATACAGAGAAATGCCTGTGTTCAGGGAGTATTATCTATGAATCTGTGACTGCACTCATCCGACTATGGGGCAAATTCACTAAGATGCGAAGTTGCGCCAGGCGCAACTTCGCCGCACTTCGCCAGGCATATTTTCGCCAGCGCTCCGCAAATTCACTAAAATCCGAAGTTGCGTACAGGGGTAGTGTTAGTTTGCGAAGTTGCGCTAGCGTTAATTCGCCAAGCAAAGCAAAGTTTCGCTAGCGATGGTTAGTTTGCATACGGCGCCAAATTCAAATTTCAATGGAGGAACACGTATCTGCACTACAAATGCCTAAACCTTCAAATCAGCAAATATAAATTTTATTTTGCCCTACACATGTGCCCACTGTCTAGGTAAGTTGCCATGAGTCAGGAAATGTAGGGGGGAAGGAGGGGAGCCCCAAAAAAATTTTCGGTCTTTTTCAGCCTATCACCCATCATGTAGAAAACACGCCAGCGTTTTTTGGGACTTAGAAAAAAATTTGACTTTTTTGGAAACAATCCCGATCTACTCTATTGTGCTTTGCCAGGTCTGAGGTGGCGAAGGAAGTCTAGCGTAAAAGGTAGGGTTCAGTACACTGCGCAAGTTAGTGAATTTGCGTAGTTACATCGCTAGCAAAAATTCGCCTGCCGTAAGTGTGCGAAGTAACACTAGCGAATTTACGCCAGCGTTCGTTAGTGAATTTGCGAAGTACCGAAAAATGCCAAACGGTAGCGAATTGACACTAGCGTTCGGCGCTTAGTGAATTTGCGCCTATGAGTAAGGAGGCATTGCAAGTGAAATTGCCACAGCATTTATCCTTTTTTTTTTTTTTTTTTTTTTTTTTTTTAATTCTGGGGGTATTTTACATGAAATTGCCACTGTGTTCATTCTGCTAAGTGTTTATGGGCATTATAAATGAAATAAATACCCCTGCTTGCATGAGTGCCATTGGTCTGAGACAAATAAAATGTGTACTTTAGGTAAAGCTAATATATATGCTTAGATATCCATATTTTCAATGAGGAGTGGTTTATCGGGCATGTCCCTCAAAGTGAGTGTGGTCTAAAAGAATTGCTGCCTTATCCCTAACTACAGATTATCTAATAACCTTGGTTTGACAGGAACTGATGTGAATGCTGCCCAGATGCTGCAAAGTTATAAATGTGGGCCCCCCCCCCAAAAGAACTACCCTGCCTATGGACTCATTTAGTTTTAATCCGGCTCTGACTCCAATGGAACAGTTCTATCTGTTTTCCTTTTCCATTGAGACACATTAGATATCTGAAGCCAGAAATGCCCTGTTGCTTTTCTGGATTTCCCTTTTTTATTTGATTCTAAGAAGATTCAGAAATCAAGTACAGTCATGGGACCTGTTATCAAGAATGCTCGAGACCAAGGGGATTCTGGATAAGGGATCTTTCTGTAATTTGGATCTCCATACCTTGTCTACTAAAAAAGTTATTTAATCATTAAAGGAGAACTATAACCCCCGAAGCTATCGAACATGTGCCCCTGAGCTCTGCTGCGCTACTCTGCATATATAGGTCAGTGCTGCTGAATGGGACACTTATCTAGTAGAACACTATGCAGGGAGGAAGCAGGGAAGGGGGCCAGTGGAGGGTGGAAAATGGGAGGCTTTTAGCTGTAGGGGGTTTAGTTCTCCTTTAAATAAACCCAATATGATTATTTTGCCTCTAATAAGGATTACTTACTGTATATCTTAGTTGAGAT